>CP126891.1:85067500-85392500 GCA_030440675.1 Furcifer pardalis | reverse complement strand
CAAAGGGCTGCCTGGGGAACCTGGTGGGAGCAGCAGCTGTGGTGGCTTGAAGGTAAGCAGGGCCAGGGCTGGGCTAGATTATCTCGGCAGTACAGCACCCCATTGCTGGGGGTGGGGGGAGGAAGGAGGGAAGTGGCAGGGAGAGGAGCTTTGGCCTCCTTTACTTCTTTATTACGATGCATCGGATAACGCTAGAAAGAACGTTCTCTGGTGCAAATCTTCCCCCCAAATTTGTCGTTGTTATGCGGTTTTAGCGTTATCCGGTGCAATCGTTATCTGGGGTATTACTGTACTGACATTTTGCCAGTTTTTTTATAGTTTTCAAAAAGATTCTTTGCAAGTCAACTTGCTACATTGTGTAGCTACAGTGTGTAGCTATATGCTTGGTATTCAACAGGGATGAAGCAAAACACCACTTTTCTGGAATAGCTTTTGACTTTATGGATAAAACCCCACCCCACAGCATCTCCAAGAACTGTACATGGATTTTTGACATCAGTCCAGCAGGACTAGAACTGAATGAAGCAGCTACTTCCAACTACTAGGTAATATTCTTAATTGACTTTGACTACAACTGGCACATCTAGTGAGTAAACCAAGGTTTAACCCAAATTCCCTGATTTTTTTTGAGGGGGGGGGGCTCTGGGTCTTTATGTTGCCCTTTTTTGGGCCAAAACAGAAACTTGCAGTTTCAAAGGAAGATACAGTGGTACCTCGCTTAAAGAGCATAATGCGTTCCATGGGATTATTCTTTAAGCGAGTTTGCTCTTTAAGTGAAACACCATTGTAAGTGACCAATTGTGACTTCTGACTGGGGGTGGGTGGGTTGCGAACCCTGATTTAGTTGTTAAGTGAGTTTTTGGTTGGTTTTAGTTGTTAAGCGAGGTGACCATTCAGATAAAATTCTTCTCTTTAAGTGAGTTAGTCTCTATACAAGGCGCTCTTTATGCGAAGTTTTACTGTACAGGTATTGGGATTGGGGATGAGGGTGGGATATGAAGATACCTGGTTTCCTGTGTTTGTGGAATGGGAGATGATTTCAGATGGAGTCTGCTATTTTCCCCTAATGCACTTCTAAGAAACAAAGCCTGGTGCAACATCTTGCCAAGAACTTTTGGGACACTCATTGATAATTTTCCTGCCCTATCCACAAGAAATTGGTGCATGCCTTGAAGAATTGATGTTGGATCACAAAAACATGTGTAATGTTTGATATATTTTCTGGTGATCCAATAAAATTATCACTTTACTTCTGCATGTTTAGCCAAGAGAGGCACAATTTTTGCTGTGTTCTCCTTTCAGGTATAGCCTCTTGTTCCCTACCCACCAAAATCTGCTCAGATGACTTGTGGGAAGCCTCCTAGAACAGCCTGTAATGGGACATGGAGAATTCCAGAAGAAACATCCCCAAAACACCACCTTCTCTTCCATTGGCATGTAAAGTTCCATTAAGTTGCATCTGACTTATAGAAACCCTAATAGATTTTTCAAGGTTTGTGCACTATTTGAATAGTTTTACAAGCACCACATCCTAGTGAGTTTCCAGTGATGATTTGAACCCAGGTCTCCTGACCTCCAATCTGCTACTGTAGCTACTGTAACACACCATCTCACTCTCTTTTCTAACAGTGAAGATATATGTGAAGTCAAAAGACATTCGCTGAGTAAAACAACACAATTAAATGTAATTTTTCACATTTGCATGTTTCCTTTAATATGGATATTATTTTTCAGTCACTGAGCAGCTCCTTTCTTAAACCAGACAGTGCTTTGTTTCTTCTGGATGACACAAAGCATGATATTTGTATGATAATAGATGCTGGAACTGGCTGAGATAGTACATAATTTATTCTGTACAGGTTTCAGAGTGTAATTGCACAATAAAGGATTTCCAGTGTCACATGCATTTACTGTGGGGCTGTCACTGGGGCATATAGGAAATAAGGAGAAGAGCAGGAAGTCAACTTTGTGACTTGAAAGAAGGTGATGTGAAATAAAGAATTTTATACTTTCTAGGTCAATTACTATTTCAAATAACAGTAGAGTTGAATATTTCATGTATTGTTAAGAAAGAAGATATAACGGGGAACATTATTATTATTATTATTATTATTATTATTATTATTATTATTATTATTATTATTATTATTATTATTATTATTATTATTATTATTATTATTATTATTATTATTATGGGAACATCTAATTTGTTTCAGAAGTGTGCTAGTCAGTTCACATGGGATGAACTATGAATCAGATTGGATGATGTAAATTCATACTTAGAAGGATGACAAAAGTTAAGAGATACTTGCTAACTTACTTTCCTTAAATTATCTGACATAGAGAAGAACTTTTGTCCCCAAGACATCTTCCTTCATTTGCAATTCTAGGTAGTGCAGTCTGATAGTCCCATGTTGGTTTGGGAGGCTACAAGATCCATTGCTCTTTCCCTGAGATATCAGAATGAAAGAGTTCTATCATCTCACAGTGCAAGAACTGGTCTTCCAGTCCTTGTGAAAACCTTTATGACCCTTACATCTACAGTGTTGGAACCTATTCAATTTAGAAGTGGTAAGGCAAACACCCCAGTAGTATGTCCGGTTAGTGGTGGTGGTTTGATCTAGGAGAGACTGTGGATCAAAGAGATCTATTGGTCTCCACTACCTGACTGGCTGGGCATCCCTCTATGGTAATGGAGTAGACTGTACAGCCAGGGACTCAATGCTAAGTTTGGGCGGCAGTAAATAACCTGACTCCCTAAAGGGGCCAACGGCTATGGGCAGATGAGCCCCTTTAGGTGAGGTGATGGTCCCCTCAGTGGAGGAAATGCCACTGGAAACCATCATACATGTGTGGACCAGCTAGGTCAGCCATAAAGACCTTGCTGTCTCTCTTGACTGTATTGTATTTTTACACTGTATTTTATTGTATTGTTTTTTCTTTTATGTAAAATTGATTGATTGTGTTATCTGTGCTGCATCTGTTGTTATATTTTTATATTATGCTGTATTTATATTTGAGATTGTGATACTGTATATGTTTATGTTATGTGAGACCCTCTGAGTCGCCTCAATGAGGTGAGTAGAGGGGCATATAAATCTAATAATAATAATAATAATAATAATAATAATAATAATAATAATAATAATAATAATAATAATAATAATAATAATAATACAGTATTGGGCCCAATGGCAAAATGGGCGGAGGAGGAACTCTGATTCCCAATCGTCATAGAGGTGGAAAAGGCTATGTGCCAGATGGACTGACTGTGAAGGTGCACTTTGATAATATCCTCAAGGCTGTGGCAGACCATTGCAGTCCCGGTGTTAAATCATGCATGTCTCATTTCATATGTGCTGCAGGAGATGGCTCCATGATTATAGTGTGTGGGTCACTTCATGGCAAGCTGGGATCCACCTTAAACAAATTCACACCAATGGCATTTTTCCTGCTTCAGGAAAAAAATGCATTCTTGGATATGCGTTGCAGCCGATGATTGGTCCCCACTGGTTGGTAATACACTGCAGCCTGGGAAGTGGTTTTGTATGTACTGTATTTCCTCCTGCTAGTTTTAACTGTAGCTCAAAACAATACAAAGTTTGTATCTGGGCAGTGGGAAAAGAGTGGAATGAGTTAAGAAGGACTTTGGGGATCTCAGAGGACCCAATACCAGAGGTCTCCAAAAGAAGAGTTAGGATTGCTCCACATATTTTTTTTGGGATTGCAATTCCCACAATTAGTGAACAGAGTTTTGGATTTTCTAGTCTAAAAATAACATAATTCTCCAGTCTGTGAATTCTTCCTACCTTACAGGCATCTTACAAATAACGCTGTCTAATGCATGTGGGGAAAAGGCCTAAATTAAAATGCTTTGAAACTTAACCAGCCCAAGTTTGCCTTAAGTTTCCTGCTCAGAAAGAAAGTTCTCACTTAGAACTGGGGCAAGATTAGTAAACTTGGGTGGGGCTCAACCTAGATAATCCTCAAAGCCTTCTAATTTAGGTGTTTATCCCAAATGCATCACACATCGGTTTTTGTAAAGTGCCTGCAAAGTAGGTAGAAACCGTAGAATTCCCAGAATGGAGAATTATGGTATTTTTAGTCCACAAAATCCAGTTCTCTGTGCATTGGCCATGCAGTCTGGGGATGCTGGGAATACAGCTCAACAAAGTAACATTTCTAATATTGAGCTTGTTTGTCTGTCTACAAAACATTTGGAATTGGGAGATGAAAATGCAATCGATTCCAAATGATCCAGCTAGTTCATGCAGGCTTAGATGGGTATCAAATATTTATCATATTCACATTAGCTGAATGGAAAGGTATAATGTCACTTAGGCACACACCATTCATAGCTTTGGTGATTGCACTGTGGTACAGTATCTCCATTGTGTACAATGGCTGTAAATAGTTCAAGGATCAAGGATTTTCCTCTTCCTTCAAGAAGAATCAGCCGACTAGGTAATCTTTCTCAAAGCCTTTGCTTAGTGAAATGCTTTATTAAGTGGTGTGGATTTTTCAGCAGCAAGACATGAATTCATTGCTCTGCTTTCTTCGTGATGGGAAAAGACAACAGGCATACCTCTGTGTTCGACTGTTCATTTGTTTTAGCAGGAGGAAAAAGCTGAAATCTGACTGCATTATCCTCAGACAGACACAAGAGGGGGTCTGAAGAACACTATCTATTTAGCAACGTCACCCGGATGCCTTTATTTCTGTACCTTTATATATAACTCAATACAGTATTGTCATACATTACACCTCCAGTAACGTGTATCCTTCAGAAGGAGACACATGCTGTAGAAATATTGTTTTGGCCTTTATATTTTAAACCCTGCCTAAGACGCTGACTGGGAGGCAGAAGGTCGGCAGTTCAATGCCCGAGTACTGCAGGTCGGGTTGGTTCCTGCCAACCTAGCAGTTCAAAAGCAAGAAATTGCAAGTAGATAAATAGGGACCACTTTGGTGGGTAGGTAACAGCATTCAGTGTGCTCCGGTGTCTAGTCATGCCTGCCACATGACCACAGAAACGTCTGCAGAAGCAGACAGCGCTGGCTCTTCGGCTTTAAAACAGAGATGAGCACTGAACCTAAGAGTCGGATACGACTGGCTTTTGAGCAAGGGAAACCTTTACCTTTACCTTTACCTTTACCTTTACCTTTACCTTTACCTTTACCTTTACCTTTACCTTTACCTTTACTGGGGTGGGTAAAAGAAAAGGAAAATGAGGGGAAAGGAAAAAGAATGTTTTGCTGAAGCCATCAACAAATTATGGGTTCCAGAAACCTAAAATAATGTCATAAACATGCAATATAAAGGTAAAGGTAAAGGCCAACCTTGCTTGAAAGCCAGTTGCATCTGACTCTAGGGTTCAGTGCTCATCCCAGTTTATAGCCAAAGAGAAAGGTGGTGTCTGCATCTGCATCTGCAAACATTTCCATGGACACGTGGCAGGCATGTCTAGACATCTGAGTGCATGGAACACTACCTTCCCACCAAAGTGCTCCCTATTTATCTACTTGCAATTTCTTGCTTTCAAATAGGTTGGCAGGAGATGGGACAGAGATGGGAACTCACTCTGTTGTGCATTACTCGGGAATTGAACTTTGACCTTCCAGTTGTTGAGCTCACATCTTAACCGCTTGAGCCACTGCAGTCCCTAAACATGTAATATAGCATCTCCAAAATTGAAATGCAGCTCATAGAACAGACTGTGGCAAATATTTCTTTCTTCATTTGCGTAAGAGCACTGCACAATTTAAATTATGTATATGTATGAAATATAGGTAAAATTCAAAGCAAATTAAAATGTTAAAACAATTAGATTATTTTTGACCTAAGTGAGTTACTTCAATAGCATTATCTTGGCCATTTACTAGATCTTCCTTTGTGCATGTGTTGAGACATACATTATAAACACATAAATACTGCCTCTCCTGAATTTCTCCATATTTATAGAAAATTTATCTTGTGTCCAAGTAGTCCCATTTGACTTGATTATGTTTTGATCTTCCTACTTTGCTTCCAAGTCTATTCTGGCCTAAGCTAGAATCTTGCCCCAGTGGGAGATGCTCTTTGACATTCATTCATTTGGCATATGAGTTGTTTTTGCTCTTCATAGTTTAAATCTAGCCTCTTCTGGTTTAATATTCATTGCTTGAGAGGAGTGCAGAAAATGCTTCCTTGATTTTAGATATCATCTAAGGCAGTGAAGGTGAACCTTTTAGGGACCGAGTGCCCCAAACTCACCTTCACCACAGACTCAACAGGCTGCTGTCCATGCTCTACCCTCATGCTCCATGTGAGTCACCTCCCTCACCCCAGACAGGGGAGGGAGGAAGTGTTCCCATTGGGCTGCTGGGCAGAGGGGCATGATGAACTCTATGCTGGGATAATACATGTGCGCCCACAGAGAGGGCTCTGAGTGCCCCCTCTGGCATGCGTGCATAGGTTCGCCACCACTGGTCTAAGGGGTGGTGTCCATGAAGTATATGGGTTTGGTACTGTATTACCCTATTTTTTTAACTAGCACTCTCAACCAGTTGTGGACAGTAACAGGTTTGCACCACCCTGGCAGGGATTTTTTTAAAAAACAAAATTGGGTGGCCTTCGGGATGGGGGATGGTGAAACTGGGTGGCCTTCTGTCGAGGGGAGGAAAGCAAAATTGGGTGGCCGCACCCACCTCCCTGCCCTGCTCAGACTAACACAGCTACTATTTAAAAAGTTTTATTTTGTGCAAGCGTATCAGAGAACAAACAAAACAAAAAGACAAAAACATTATGGCACCTTAAAGACTAACTGCTGTATTTTAATGCGAGCTTTTGTGGATCAAGTCTACTGGCTCTTTGGCTATAAACAGAGATGAGATGAGCACTGAACGCTAGAGTTGGTAATGACTGGCTTTTGAGCAAGGGCAACCTTTACCTAATAACAGAAGATCCCTGATTTGCATTCAAATTTGATGTCAGTTTTTGTCCCTGTAAGTGGTTCAAGGTCTCCCTTGCCCAAAAGCCAGTCATATCTGACTCTAGGGTGCAGTGCTCATCTCCATTTATAGTCAAAGAGCCAGTGCTGCCTGTGTTTGCAGATGTATACATGGCTATATGGCAGGCATGACTAGATTGCCCATGACATAGGCTCCACCCATGACATAGGCTTCCCCCACGGTGTGGTAGAGAAAATTTTTGCTACCCACCACTGCGTTCAACATACTTCTAAGGGGCAATGCCAGCCAAATAACACCCTTCTTCTATGGGGGTAGGTTTGAGGCAGACAGTAATAATCTTGCATGATTCATTAAGAGCTATATCTACTTGTGCTGAAGGTACTAGCAGAATATGCCAATTCCTTCAGCACTAGCATATTCTTCTGTGAAACAGCACAGAATGAAGGTGGTGTTCTTATTGTTTATGGATGTGTACCCCAGTCTGAATCAGACCATTTCCTAAGCATTATTCATTTCCTTTATATTTTAAACCCACTGTTATCCATAAAAGGACCTAATAATAGGTATGTTAGTTCTGGTGGCAACTTTCTGTTTAGTGTTTAGACAATTTTTTTGTAGTCCAAGGTTTGATCCGGAGAGATAGCCAAAAACTTTGGGGTAGAGTATGTTCCAAAATCTTGCCTCCCCAGCTAACTCAGGGTTTCCTTTCTGCTTCTCTGTTCTTTAATTAGAAAATACAGAACTGTGTTTTTAAATAGCTTGATTTCATCTGGGTGATATTATATATTACAGTACTGTATAAGGAAAGATCTTCTGAGGCAGAGATTAGCTGGTACTCAGTGGACTCAAAGTTTCTGCCCTGGGCTGTCAAGGCAGGATCATCAGCATAGATGAAACTCCTAGAGCAGGGGTTCCCAACCTTTTCAAGCCAGGTCACATTCTCTCAGTCAGGTTTGAGGGCCAAACAGCCATTTTGTCCTGCCTGCATGATGGGAGTGGCCATTTTTCCCAACAGCTTCAAAGGGGCAACCATTTTATTTCTCAAATGCCCTTGGTGGGGTGGGAGCCACATGAAATGGCACCACAGGCTGGATACAGGCTGTGGGCCTTAGGTTGGAAACCTCTGTCCTAGAGTACGAGAATGTCAATTGATCATTTGTGTAAAGGTTAAAAAGTAATAGTGATTAGATGCTACATTGTGCGAAAACATTGTTTTGATATATCTAGCAACTGTGTTCCTCTTGAAATTCAACAAAGAATCTTCTGGTTAAAACAAAAGGGCAATCTTCTGTTAGTTCATGATCTTTAGTAAGGAGGTAGATTTTGATAGTGAACAGTATCATATCCTGCTTAAGGTCAACAAATGCTGCTCCAGTTATTTTATATGTTTCAAAACCAAATGCTGAGTTAGATTTAAAATTTCACCCATACAGTTCCTGACAAGTCTGAAGCCTACTTGTTTTTGAATATAATAGAGATATTTTAACATCCTTTGTCAAACACTTTGTTTAAGTAGCTTTTGGGATCTGAAGGTTTTTCCCCCTGGTTTCTGTATAGTGATTATTTTCTGCCCTACTTTTTGAATTTATTTGGTATAGATTGAAATTGGATGGTTAAGTAGATATGACATAGAATAGGTATATGTTTGCTTGTCCAGAAGTTATTAAAGAATTGAAAGAGTCATTCCTTTGTGTCTTGCCCAAAATGTTTAATTTGTTTGATTTGGATATCATCATGTTCCTCTGCTTTGCATACCTACATCTTCTTATGGCTTCATCTATTTCTGCCAATATGAAGGCAGTGGAAAGTTGATTTAATTCACTGAATATACCTTTGATGTCTTATTTTTATTAATTCTTTGTTTGTTCTTCCCTGCCAGGAACAGTGGGTGAAGTATTTGGTTTAGCTTTATATTTGCATACAGTGTATTTTGTGTTTTGATAATTTTTCAGTCTTTTTAGTAGTCTCCAAGTGTTCCTGCCACTTCTTGCCTTGTAAAGCTCTGTGACAGGATTTATCCAGTGAATTCTTGTTTCTGCAAGAGTCAAGATTAAATTTCTTCCAGTTTTTATTGTATGCTCACTAAGAATATTTTCTTTAATGTGTGAAATATAATCTAAATGAGGGGTGTGTTTTTCAGGACTAAGAACTGAGAAGTAATTGATCTGGCATCCCCTTTGGGATAAAGGAATGAGAACATTTCAAAATGTTCATAGTTCTCTGCTTGAGCAGCTATCTGAAACATAGCTGTATCTAATATTGTTGTAAACTTTTACCAGTTGGCTTTTTTGAAATATAGTTTGATGGTTGAGTAGTTCTGACACAGAATAGGTCTATAATGAGTATTTGGGATTAGATCACCAGTGCTTTTAGTGCATTGTTGAATTTGCTAACTAAAATTAGATCTAGATTGTAGCTTCTCTGCCATATGCCACTTTTAAATGAACTGGTTAGTTTAGGATCATGTATAATGCAGATTCAATTAATGTCTGCCCATTTCATAAAGTCTTTGTCTTTCTTTTGTCATTGTCTTCATGGGCACATTTTACTTCCACTTCCTGGAGCGACGAGGGCTTCGCAGGCTGGATGAATTGGCGTCCGGGGCCTTACCCGGCCCCTGGGCCTTAGTGAATAGCTTCCTGAACCACATGATCAGCCCATGACCCAAAAAGTTTGGGCACCCCTGCATTATGCTGTTAGTGGCTTACATTTTTTTATTGAATTCAGTCCTTAGGCTTAAAGGGTTTCTCCACTAATCCTGAAAACTGAAGGAAGACTTACCCCAAGGAATTCTGATTTAAACTATATTTGTTCAGCAGCTGGACAAAGTACCTATGTGTTTGATTCTCTTTGTCCATTTGTGAGAACAGTGCTGGGGGTTGTATATGTGAGTGTTTTGTCAAATTTATGTTTTTTTTACAAAGCATATAACCTGAAATAGGCAGTATACTGTTGCTACCTTTCAAACAGCATAAGTGCCCCACCCCAAGCAGTCCTTTGCAATCCTTGAAATACTCCATCTTTAGCAGAAACAGAGGGAGGAAACATTTGTTTTTTGGACTATAAGTCTAAGGCAGTCACACTCTTACGTAGCTTCTTTCTACAGTACCATGGGATTCTGGGAGATACAATCCAACCCCCTGCCCCACTGTTTCCCATTTTATAGTACAAAGCATACATGCCAATAATCATGAGTATTAAGTTTACAGTGTCTGCAGTGGCTCAAGTGGCTAAGATGCTGACTGGAAGGCAGCAGGTCAGGAGTTTGATACGCGAATACTGCAGGACGGAATGAGCTCCCATCTTTGTCCCAGCTCCTGCCAACCTAGCAGTTTGAAAGCAAGAAATTGCAAGTAGATAAATAGGGACCACTTCAGTGGGAAGGTAAACAGTATTCCGTGCACTCCAGTGTCTAGTCATGCCTGCCACATGACCATGGAAATGTTTGCAGAAGCAGACAGTGCTGGCTCATCGGTTTTGAAACAGAGTTGAGCACTGAAGAGTCGAATACGACCAGCTTTCGAGCAAGGGTGACCTTTACCTTTATTATCAATATTGCAACTTCTTTTGCATATTTTGTTTTTCTTCTTCTTTGGTTGTGCCCTGTGCTCTTGATGTGGCTTGTAAATGCTTATTTTGCAGGCAGTCATGTCTAACTCAGCTCATTTAGACAGGTTAAAAGCAAAGGGAATTAGTGTTTGCTACTTTACTATTCTCTTGATAAGTGGAGGCAACATGATCTTGTGTATCAGTCTTTATACCAGTGCGTTCTCACACCTGTCATGTTTTTGTCTTTTCTTGTAGTAAAACAGACACTGCAAAGAAATGCCAGTAGTCCATTATTAGTATTTTAATAGGAAACCCATGTCAGTCCTTTGGAGTGAGAATAATTACACCATGGGATGTTCAGTGAAATATTAATTTGTCACTAAATTGAAAGAACACTAAATTGAAAGATCCATTCTTTTACCTCCATCCCTTGTTCAGGCATTAATTTGATTTTTTTTTTAAAAAAATGTATAGGGAATGGCAGATTGGAGCTATTTTCACTTACCTCCATGTGACATTCCTGGTTTCCCAGTTTCCCAATGTACTCAGAATCTGCATACGGACATATATGTTTGTGTGCGCCTGTATACTTAGTCCATTCTTTATATTTTGGTGCTCTTCTAGATAGGGTTGGTATTATCAAATGTTGCTGAACTTCAAATTTCATCACACCTCACCATCATCTATGCGGAGTATGGCTCTTGAGAATTCAATCCAATAACATCTGTAGGACCACAAGTCCTCAATCCCTGTTCTAGCATACAGGACTTTTGGAACATTGTCTCCAAGCCTCTTGGTGCTCAATCCCCTGGACACAATTGCCTATAGGCAGTGGTGGGTGCATTTTTTTTATTACCACACTGTGGGCATAGCCTGTTTTGTGGGTGTGGCCTACTCTGTGAGTGTGGCCTATTCTATGGGCATGGACATGTGACTGGGTGGGCGATCTAGTCATGCCTGCCCAGTGGTGGGATTCAATTTTTTTTACTACCTACTCTGTGGGCATGGTATGGTGGGCATGGCCAGGGGGAAAGCCCTGCATTGCACCTGAATTAGGACTACTTTATTTCAAAACTTGGATGGGCAAAGGGGCCAGCCAGAATTTCTGCTACCAGTTCTGGTGAACTGGTGCAAACCTGCTGATGCCAACCACTGCCTATAGGTCATGTGGGCTTTTCTTTTGCTTGGAAGAGCCCAATTAGTACTCTTTTAAAAAAAATGTTTATGCTTTACTTAATGTTAGAGCCACTTCATATTTTGTCTCACTCAGGTAGGCTTCAGTAATGTACAATCCATGACAGGGAGTACTGTGTCATCAGACATACAAGCACCTACTCTTTACTTGGGTTTTATTGGCTCTTATTTTTATATTCTATATTGTGGTAGAGAACTTGAAACTCTCCAGATGTTGTTAGATGGTGAATTCTATCAATAGTCAATGTCAATAGCAGCTCAACAGCTTTTGCAATGCCATATGTTCTCTATAACTACTTTTTATTATGTACCACAAGTTTTCTTTTCTTTTTTAGAATTGGCAGTTATTTTGAAATAATATTGATAAATAGGAACAATGTCTGTGTCATGACCAATCATGATTTTCAGGCTGAAACTCTGGGGTTGTAATTCAAAATTGTACAAAGCGGTAATGGGATTGTATGAATTCAACATTTCATGGTACTACTGTGAAGCAGGAGGCTTCTGCCATTCATATACAGATCTTAGAAAAGTTATACAGTCAAACCTGGCATAAAGAGTGCTTCGCTTAAAGAGTAACTTGCTTAAAGAGCAGATTTTTTCCCCTGAATGTTCGCTTCGCCTAACAAATAAAACCAACCAAAAACTCGCTTAACAAATAAATTGGGGTTTGCCATCCCCTCCACCAGAAATCACAATTGGTCACTTACAATGGTGTTTCGCTTAAAGAGCAAACTCCCTTAAAGAGCAATCCTGTGGAACGCATTATGCTCTTTAAGCGTGGTACAACTGTATTCTTGTCTGTCACCCTTTAATCATCCTAGCCAGCAAGGCCACAGGATGTTTCTGGAAACTGTATTTCAGAACAACAGCAGCACCAACAACGAAACTCCACCCCGCGTACACACACCCTCCCCAAGCTCTATTTGTGTGTCTCAGAGTTTTGCTACATACATTAGAACTTTTAGGTTGATTTGTTTGTTCCTTTGCTTCTGTATTCTTAACTAAATATCATTTAATGTGGAGATTATCCAGATTCTAACAAAGTAAATGTAGTTGTACTGTGACTCCAAAATCTATATTTATATACAGTAATACCTTTATTAGGCCATTCTAAGATAAAGGTCACCCTTGCTCGAAAGCCAGTCATATCCGACTCTAGGGTTCAGTGCTCATCTCTTATAGCCAAAGAGCCAGCGCTGTCTCCATGGACACGTTGCAGGCATGCCTTGACATTGGAGTGCACAGAACGCTGTTTACACCCATTTATCTACTTGCAATTTCTTGCTTTCAAACTGCTAGGTTGGCAGGAGCTGGGATAGAGATGGGAGCTCGCTCCATTGTACAGATCACCCCAAATATATAAGCTTTTAAGATTTCCAAATGTTTTTCTGACAATGGATTACAAAACCCTAAGTCTGTAGGGGGAGGGGTGGAGGCTGACACAATGTAGTAGTCATGGTGCTTGCATGATTATCTATTGCATTTTTATGCTGCCCCCTTTAATCTCCTGAGTTAGACCTCAGAGCAATAGGCATGGCTTCCCTTACAACCACATGAGATAAGTTACCTCAAGAAGTAGTTGGTCCAAAGTAACCCAGCAAAGTTGGTCAATGGATCAATATTTTACTTATAAATGAATTTGACTGGCTTATCCTTAGTTAGGTAGGTATAGTTTTGTAACCAAACATCTTCGCATGTCCTGACTGGCAAATCCACCCAAGAGACCATTGGTAGACCTTGAGAATAAGGGGTCAAGGCAGGAGGTTTGTGTGACATCACCATCTAGTGTAGGGGTGTCCTAACTTTTTGGGCCATGGGCTGATCATGTGGTCCAGGGAGCCAGTCACTAAGGCCCAGGGGACGGGTGCGGCCCTCAACACCAATTCATCTGCCCCATGAAGCCCTTGTCCCTCCTGGAAGCAGAAGTAAAACATGCCCGTATGAATTGGCGTCAGGGCCTTAGTTTTGGCACCACTGATCTAGTAGTTTTCTATCTTTTAATTTTTTTCTTGCACTAAACTTTTGCATCTCAATAGAGAGAGAGAGACTGAAAATTTAGTAGTTTCAGAATTAATTCTACTCCACCTGAAAAGCCCTGTTCTGAAGCCTGCTGCTGGGTATAATCTATGGTTATATCAATTGAAATTTCCACAAGTGTAACTAAGACCCAGTGGTAGGATTCAGCAGGTTCGCCCCATTTCACCAGAACCAGTAGCAGAAATTCTAGCTGGCCCCATCCATCCAATTTTTTTAATAATAAAGTAGTCCTAATTTGGGTGCAACACAGGGCTTTCTCCCTGGCCACGCCCACCATACCATGCACACAGATTAGATAGTAATTTTTTTTTAAATTCCATCACTCCTAAAACCTCCGGAATTGCTAATTACAGTATCAAAATATCTGTCACAGATGGAGGAGATCCTGTATTACATCTGAATATACTCTGACCAGAAGATCTAGGACAGGGGTGCCCAAACTACGGCCCATAGGCCAGATCCAGCCCATGATGCCAAATAATCTGGCCCACACTGCCCTTGCCTCTCTCAGAAGCAGAAGTAAAACACACCTGCGCATGCACGAAACACTGCTGTAAATGCACCCGCAGCTGTCATAAACACATTTACAACAGCCGCGGGTACATTTTGGAAGTGTTTCACGCCTGTGTGGGTGCGTCTTTCTTCTTCTTCCAGTTGGAGGAACCACGTGACTGGCCTGCGGCCCGAAAAGTTTGGGCTTCCAGATCTAGGAATTAAGATTGTATTGTTTGTCTGTTTAAAGTTTGGTTCTGGCTTCATTAATGTACTGATGTTTAGAAGAAGAAAAAAATATTGTGTATTCCTTTATTTTGATTGCAAGCTGTATAGAATATTTATTAGGAACTGTATACATGCTGAACATGACATAAAAGTGAATAGTGTTTCATACATTCAAATATATCTATGGTGTACCTGTAGTATACAATAAATGTCTGAAAATAGACTGCTAGACATTGCAGAGGTTCGTTGTCACTTTAAATATAGATTTAACCCTAGCATAATTTTGAGAAGCATCAGGCAAGAGGAATTTAAATACCCAAGTACAGAGTGAGGAGGACCTCTGTACAAATGATTTTAAAGAAGAGCAAAGATAACTAATATTGGAATTGGGTTTAGCATCTAGCTAGTTGTACCCCTGAAGCTTAATGAGAAAATTGTTGATTTTTGATGAAGAAAATCTCCAGACAATATACAGTATACTCAATTTAGGAGGGCTATCTTTAAAATCCTTGGTTGTAATTATTTTGGAGAGTTAAAATATCCCACATGAAACCTGGCTTTGTTTTTAAAAATAAAAATAAGATGGCTGATTTAATCTAATTAATGAAAAAATCATAGGTTAATTGCCTCATGCTTTAATGTGAGGCATTATGCATGCAGGCATATTTTACTTATATTTCAATTGTTTGATGTACACAATCAGTTCAGAAAGGGATAATGAAGAAATGTTACACACCGTGTGGAATAGTAATTAGGGACTCTAGCATAGCTTTTTCTATTAATTGTGCAGTTCTGTAAACATATTTGACATAATGCCAAGAAAAACATTTGTCATATTTTTGTTACTTTCTGATGTCTGTCTTGCTCTCCTGTTCATTTTTAACAAAACAAACAAACAAACAAACAAACAAACAAACAAACAAACACAGTAGGACATGAATCCTTTATTCCTCAGAAACAGACTCTAGGCTGTTATGACTGCATACAGTGGTTCATCCGAAGCCCTTGTCGATTCCTGGAATAGGAAAGCGACCGCAGCTTTGGATGTAATCGCGCCACTACGGCCTCTCCACGCTCGTGGGGGTCGATCTGCCCCTTGGTTTACAGAAGAGCTAAGGGAGCTGAAACGAGCTAAGAGACGCCGAGAGCGCCGCTGGGTGAAGACCCGGAGCGAGTCCGATCGAACACTGGTTAGAGCTGCTATTAAAGACTACCTAGTGGCGATGGGGTCGGTGAAACGTCAATATTTCACCGCCCTCATTGCCTCCGCAGATAATCGCCCAGCGGCCCTGTTCCGGGTGACCAGGTCCCTCCTTGGCAAGGAGGGGCCGGGCCCTGGTTGGCAGGGGTCTGCTGATGTTTTTGCTGATTATCTAGCAGGGAAAGTCGCTCAGATCCGCTCGAAGTTTAATCCCGGCGTGGAAGGTACTGAACTGGGGTTGACCAAGGCACAGTCTAGCCATGTTATCTGGGATCAGTTCGAGCCAGTTGGCCCTGAGGAAGTGGACAGGCTTCTTGTATCTGTCCGCGCCACGACCTGTGCACTGGACCCATGCCCTGCCTGGTTAATTAAAGCTACCAAGATTGTGGCAGGTGGCTGGGTCGAGGCGATTATTAATGCTTCATTAAAAGAGGGGCATTTTCCAGCACCATTTAAACATGCTTTAGTGCTCCCCCTCTTGAAAAAACCTTCCCTCGACCCTATGGTAATTTCCAACTACCGTCCAGTGTCTAACCTACCTTTTTTAGGTAAGGTCCTGGAAAAAGCTGTGGCGCAGCAGTTACAGGATGTCCTGGATGAAGCGGATTATCTGGACCCGTTTCAGTCAGGATTCAGGCCCGGATATGGTACTGAAACTGCACTCGTCGCTTTGGTGGATGATCTCTGGAGAGAGCGGGATGGAGGGGAGCCGTCTGTCCTTGCTCTCCTCGATCTCTCAGCGGCTTTCGACACTGTCGATCATGGCATCCTTCTGGGAAGGCTCCGGGGTTTGGGGATCCAGGGCACAGTGTTGTCCTGGTTTTCCTCATTCCTGAGGGACAGGACCCAGTCGGTGTGCCTGGAGAAGGAGGAGTCCAGCCCTAGGCCCCTGCAGTATGGGGTGCCTCAGGGCTCGGTACTCTCTCCTCTCCTATTTAACATCTACATGAAGCCGCTGGGTGAGATCATCCGTTCCCACGGGGTACGGTATCATCAGTATGCTGATGATACCCAGTTGTACATCTCAGCCCGTGGGGACCCAAGCGGTGCAGTGGAAGTCCTTTCCAGGTGCCTGGAGGCTGTTGAGGTCTGGATGGGGGAAAACGGGATACAGCTGAATCCCGGTAAGACTGAGTGGCTATGGGTAAGGGGCCCCGCGTTGACACGGGAGTTACCAGCTTTGGTTCTGGATGAGGCAGTTCTGCCCCAAACAGACCCGGTGCGTAATCTGGGGGTCCTCCTGGACTCACGGCTACTGTTCAATGAGCAGGTGGCAGCCGTGGCCAGGAGGGCTTTTGCACAACTTCGTGTAATACGCCAGTTACGCCCGCTCCTTGACCGGGACGCCTTGCTTATGGTCACGCACGCTTTGGTCACCTCCAGACTTGACTACTGTAATGCGCTCTACATGGGGCTGCCCTTGGTGACCATTCGGAGACTGCAGCTGGTCCAAAATGCGGCAGCCCGGGTAGTGATGGGGCGCGGGCGTTATGCTCGGGCCTCTCCACTGCTTAGGGAGCTGCATTGGTTGCCAGTTTGTCTCCGGGTGCAATTCAAGGTGCTGGTCATTACCTTTAAAGCCCTATATGGTAGTGGGCCAGGATACCTAAGAGACCGCGTCACCCTAAGAACATCTGTCCGTCCCACCAGGGCGGATCGGAGGGGCTCTCTCGTTGTACCATCGGCTAGGGAGGCTCACCTCGCTAGCACCAGGAAGAGGGCCTTCTCCGTGTTCGCCCCGGCCCTCTGGAACCTCCTCCCAACTGAGCTGCGCATGCAGACAGAGCTCCTGTCCTTCCGGAAGAGCTTAAAGACCTGGCTGGCAGGACATGTGTGGGGTTCCAGGGATGTGGGATCCCATGTGGGGTGGTTAGTCTAAGGATTTTACCCTTCTGACGACACCCCCAGATACTGTTTTAGTCTATGAATTTTTAAATTTTTTATTGATGTGTTTTAACTTGGGTTGTAAGCCGCCCAGAGTCGGGCTTGCCCGATTGGGGCGGGTTAGCAAGTATGAAATATAAAATAAATAAATTACAAAACAGTAGAATGGCTACTAGGAAAAGCCTGGATTATACATCATTGCATGATATTTTAAATACAGAAAACCCACAACACATTAAGTCCTGAACCCCAGAGAGAGTTTTTACCTGTATCAGAACTAGTTTCATAGGGTCATTGGAAGATCTGTTGTGCTACCACCTTTGGAGTAACGTGGACAGTTTGGATCACTAGATGATTACAGAACTAGAAGAGCAGCAGGAAAGGGTGACTGAAATGATCAAGGGGTGAGAATGTTTCCCCTTCTTCTTCTTTCAGGTCCCAATCAAAACCTGCACTGCCAAAATGAAGCCACTTTCTTGGCTTTGTCATTGGCCAAACATAAGTCCTCATTGGTGCATGTTTTTGGCAGTAATCGGCAGACCAGTAAATGAGCTGGATTCTGAATCTCTCCACAGTCACACTGCATGTTGTTGTCCACCATCAGCCCTACTTGAGCATGCTGGTCTTACATTTAGGGACTCCAACCCTCAGCCTATTCAGGATCCTCCAAGTGATGTAGGAGAGATTGAGATATTCAGCTATATCCTCCTTTAATGATAGTCCTTGTCCAGTGAGCTCCTTCCTCCATCTTTTAATTTGGTTTTGCTCTAGTGTACCCTCAAGCATGTTTGTTCATGCCATAAAGCTTTTCTTGGATCTGAGCTGGCAGACTTGAGGCTCATATCCATTCAGAAGATGTCAAGGGTCATTCTCTTGCTTAGTTCTCTTGGTGTCCGCAGCTACTTCTCTCCCAATCTTAGGTGGAGTGATACCAACAAGAGGGTATATTTTGTCTACTGATGTAGGTTTGAAGCATCCTGTCACTATATGCACAAACCAAACAAAAGTTTTCCTTATGAAAAATGGTTATTACATTTGATGCTCTTCAGCTTAACAAATGGTGCATGAGGGCAGGGCCATAGGCAGGATCACCTGGGGACATGTCATAGATGTAAGCACCTTTAATAAAATAAGCTCTAAGTGGGAGGAAAAAGAACAATCTGGAACCCAAAGAATTGTTGCTTGGAAACTGTGCAGCTAGCACACCCAAAGTGACTAACCAGGCACCCATAAGTCCAGAAGTGACGGATTTGTGCCCTGTGTTTAATTGAAGCCAAAAGTTCCAGTTCAGCAACATCTGGAAGGACTCAAATTCCCCATCTCTGAAAAAAAATACTTTCCAAAATGTATATCCACTATCAATAGCTCACACTTTCTGTGTTTCTAATACAGTATAGGGCCATGATGGCAAACCTTGGCATTCCAGATGTTCTTGGACTTCAATTCCCAGAAGCCCATACAGGCACATTTGTGAGGCAAATGTGCCCATATGGGCTTCTGGGAATTGAAGTCCAAGAACATCTGGAGTGTCAAGGTTCCCCATCATGGGTATAGGATATGGCTGCATTAGAAAGTCACATTAGAATATTTTAGCTTTGCTGTAGCTTGAATTGGGATTTCTGTATTTACATTCAATGGGATGTGACTGGCACTTGAGCACACACCCCTTCTACCCCCCCCCCAATTTTCTGGTTCAAATGCTTCTTCTGATCTTGCATTTTTAAGGAGTTATGAAAAACAATCAAAACCACAAAAGGGAGTCTCCTTAGTGATCTTGTTAGTGCCAGCCCAAGAATGTTAGAAAATATCCCAGTAAGGCTAAATAGTCAGGGCTTTGATATATATGCACACAACCAGTGATGGGATGTTACCGGTTCTGACCGGATCCACAGAACCGTTAAGAAGATTTCCGGAGGGTTCTCCGGGAGGGTAATACCGTTTTTGAGGCGTCCGGATCGGATGCCTCACCGGCAGGAAAAATTTTTTTTTTTAATTGGAGTCAAAATGGCTCCAATTTAGTGCGCATGCGCAGAAACCAATCTGACGCATGCGCACTGAAATTGCAAATACCGTGTTTCCCCCATAATAAGAGACCACCGAAAATACGCCATGTGCCAATTTTCGGGGGGCTCTAAAAATATAAGCTACCACCCGAAAATACGCCATGTGTTATGAAAAAACACAGCCACCCCACTGCCTGCTCGGACACAGAGAATACACCCCCCAACTCTGCTTACCTTCCCTCTACTTACGGTATTTTCTCTCCCGACTAACAGCTGATCAGAGACTTTTTTTTAAACTAGGGAAACAAGGGGGAAAAATTCAGCGATGTGATTGGATCTCTATGTCAGCTGACATAGAGATCCAATCACATCGCTGTATTCCCCTCCCTTCATGTGGTTGGATCTCTATGTCAGCTGACATAGAGATCCAATCACATCGCTGTATTCCCCTCCCTTCATGTGGTTGGATCTCTATGTCAGCTGACATAGAGATCCAATCACATCGCTGTATTCCCCTCCCTTCATGGGGAAGAGGGATGGATGGAGGGCAAGAGGCCGCTCACCGGCGGCCTCCATTGCGGCGGTGGCCAGAGCAGCGCCTATCTCCGAGGGGTGGTGGTGGTGGAAGAGGGGTGGGTGGGTTGGGGGAAGGCGCCCTGGCGCCCGGCAAGAGGCCTCCGGCCCTCTCGGCCACGTTCCGGTTCCAGCTGGAGCCTCTGAGGATGAGTGCCTGGGCCGCCCGGGCCTTCGGGAGATTCCACGCCGGGGAGGAGGGATGGATGGAGGAGGGCAAGAGGCCACTCACCGGTGGCCTCCATTGCGGCGGCGGCGGCCAGAGCAGCGCCTACCGTATCTCTGAGGGGTGGTGGTGGTGGAAGAGGGGTGGGTGGGTTGGGAGAAGGCGTCCTGGCGCCCGGCAAGAGGCCTCCGGCCCTCTCGGCCATGTTCCGGTTCCGGCTGGAGCCTCTGAGGATGAGTGCCTGGGTGGCCCAGGCAACATTTCTCTCTCCCCCCTTCCCTAGTTTTAAAAAAAGCCTCCGATCAGCTGTGTTTTTTTTTTTAATAGAAATATAAACCACCCCCCGAAAATAAGCCAGCGGGCCATTTCTGGCCATTTTTTTGGGGAAAAAAATTATAAGCCATGGCATATAATAGGGGAAACACGGTAGCGCATGTGCAGATTGAATTTCTGCGCATGCGCGATTGGAGGCAGCCATTTGCTGCCTAGATTTTGCTGGAGCCGGATTCTCGAGCAGCTCCAGCTCCGGTGGCAGCAGCAGCAGTAGCAGCAGCAACACGCGGCCGCGGGCCTCAGTGCCAGGAGGAGGCTGGAGTCGGGGGGGCTTGTCGATAGTGGGTGGTCCAGGCAGGCCTCGAAGTTCCCGTGGGAACTCCTCAGTCCCAGAGGGGTGCGGCAGCGGCAGCAGGCAGGCCTCAGAGACTTGAGGCCCCAGGGCTCATTGTCACCAGCAAGCCACGTCGGAGGAGGGTGAGGCGATGGAAGAAGAGGCGACGACGGGACCCTCTGTGTCCGTCCCTTCCTCCGAAACAGAGGAAGAACCTTTACAACTTTCAGGTAAGTTAGTAGCCAAATGGAATTTTTAAATTAATAATATTTTATAGGTTTTTTAAATAGTAATTTAAAATGCATGTGTGTGTATTTTTTAATGTTGTGCGATAAATTGATTGCACAATGTTTAAAAAAAACTGAAAAAGGGGGGAGATGTGTGGGGAGATGGTACCTACATGGGAATTTTTAATTAATAATATTTTGTAATATTTTATATTTATGTAAAATGCACGTGGGCATATTTTTTAATGTTGTGCGATAAATTGATTGCACAATGTTAAAAAAAACCCTGAAAAAGTGGGGAGGGAGATGTGTGGGGAGATGGTACCTACATGGGAATATTTAATTAATAATATTTTGTAATATTTTATATTTATTTAAAATGCACGTGGGTGTATTTTTTAAAGTTGTGCGATAAATTGATTGCACAATGTTAAAAAAACCTGAAAAAAAGGGGGGGAGATGTGTGGGGAGATGGTGCCTACACAACACAACACAACACAACACAACACAACACAACACAACACAACACAACACAACACAACACAACACAACACAACACAACACAACACAACACAACACAACACAACACAACACAACACAACACAACACAACACAACACAACACAACACAACACAACACAACACAACACAACACAACACAACACAACACAACACAACACAACACAACACAACACAACACAACACAACACAACACAACACAACACAACACAACACAACACAACACAACACAACACAACACAACACAACACAACACAACACAACACTTGAGATTTCTCCTTCCTTCTCCCTATTTGCTGAAGTATTAGATCAGTGAGTGAAAGGGTGCTTTCATGCTAGTGATGCCCCCTTTCCTTCTTTGCTGTAGCAAAGGGAAAACAATCAAGGCTTTAAAATGTGTATGTGTGCATAGGTGTGCGTGCACATATGCACACATACAAATGGGAATCCATCTCGTTTTCTCCTTATTCACTGTCTGAGTACCTTGGATTTCTTTCTCCATGGCAGCACCTTTTCACTCAATAAAGAGAGAAGTCCCTGACAAAAACTCTTTCCCATTTCTTGTGTCTTCTAAATCTGCTCAGTTACTGTCCCAGTGATAAAGTGAAAATATGCTCTGCTGCCAATATTTATTATTATTATTATTATTTATTTATTAATTCAATTTATATGCCCCCTACTCGGTATAACTGACTCAGGCCGGCTCACAAAACTCAAAAATATGACATTCAACACTACAATCAACAATATATTACATGATCACAATAAATTTGAAATTAAATATAATAGAAAATACAATATGATACAATACAACAAAACAGAAAAATAACAACAAATACATCAATATTATTAGTGTATATCATAGAAACAATTACAAACAATCACTTCCCTCCAGGCAGGTAATTATAATTACAAAGCAGCAGAATAGCAGCAAATACATTAATATCATCTGTACATATCATAAAACAAATTGCAGTGCAAAACAATCACTTCCCTCTGAGCAGACAGATATAGTCACTTCTCTCCAAATAGACAGTTTTGGTCACTTCCATCCGAGTAGGCGCGGGGCAAAGAGATCCTTCCCCAGCCCCAGGAGGGTGGGACCCAAGACCAGCTGGGTGGTGATCTTTGGCCACCCAGCAAATTCCATGCATTTTCCCAACCCTGGGAGATTCCCTGGCGTTGGAAGACTCCGCTCATGGCTGGCAGCAGCGTGGTCTTAAAGCCTCCCGGGCCCCCGCAGGTGTTGTCTTTCTCCCCCTCACCGGGCTGGTCACAGGAGCGTCTGGTGAGGCTGGAGGCAGCGGCAGCATGGTCTTAAAGTCTCAATTTTTAAAACAAAAACAAAAGATTTTGGGGGAGAGGAAAAAAACACAGGTCATGTTCTCCCAGTTCTGAACATCATGCCCTAACTGGCTGAACTTCATGTACAGCCTCCCCAAACACTTTTACAAGAAGTCTCAACTGACCACATGGGAAAATGTCTCATCAAATATTTCCAACATTAAAAACAAAGCTGTACAGAAATAAAGACAAGTGTGGAGCAAAAACTACCAGATGGATTCAAATTAGCCTTTCCATCATGATGTCAGTAACATATAAACTGAATTTACACATTTTATAATGGGAGCAAACTCCACAGTTTTTGATGGTGTAGTTGGGCATACAATCTTGCCATTTTGGGCTCTGTTGACCTACCTGAGAAGCAAAGTAGATTGCCAAAAGAGAAGAGCTTGAGGAAGTTATTTTTCTAATTGCAACTCTCAGAAAGCCTAACTGGCATGGCCATGTTTGTGGAGGCATCCTGGAAGCTGAAAGAATCCAAAGAAGAAGAATCTGAAGAATAATGTGAGGAAGAATCCGAAGAAGGAGAAAAAAAAAGCTAAAGTATGCTAAAGAGGACTGTTTAGTAGGGGTAGGGATAGGGATAAAAAAAGCCCTGCCACTTAAATTTCACAGCCTGAAAGGCTTTCTTCTTTTATTTTTCTCTGTGTTTCCTATGCTGGGGATGCAAGTACAAGAAATCAATGGATGTACTTCTTGCTCATTGCTTCCCATTCTGTACTGTGCTTTATCACCCTTCAGCCAGAGGAACAAAGGGTTTAACCAGGGGTCAGCAAACCTGGCTCTCCAGATGTTCTTTGACGTCAGTTCTCAGAAGACCTGATCAGCGGGTGTACTGACTTAGGCTCCTGGTGACACCTGGAGAGCCAAGTTTGCTGACCCCTGGGTTAGACAGTAGAGGTCAACTTCAACATCACAGCTTGTATCAACAAAGAAGTGAGTTGTACCTGAAGTTGAAATCTATTCATTATTTAAACCCATTATGTTATAAATATTTAATTCATAAGGTGGGAGATTGATCATAACTAAAGAGCTGTGGAAAAGCCAAACCGTGGTGGTGGTGGTGGTGGTGGGGGGGAGAAGACCAGGTAACAGCACTAGCTAGAATTGCCAAATATTTATCTCAAAGGAGCAGGTTGAAAAAATCTATCATGTGGTGACTGAATGAGATGCCCAATGTATACTTGGATCTCTCATATCTTTAAACTGTTTTTTAAAAGTTCCTTTTGCCCTGTCCCATTAAATTAGCATGACACTCCTGGCATATATTCTATTTTTCTCATTAAACCCTTTCCTTCAATTATTTATCCCAAAAGGTAAAATGCCCTTTGGTGTAGGTAATTGTGAACAGATGGCTATGCACTGAGAATACGGGGAACCCCCCGAGTGCTGGTGATCTATTTTTGACAGAGGAAACAAGAAATGAAGGAAGATCTAGTCACAAAAGTCTGTCATCTCAGAGTCAAACCAGATGAAATTATTAAAATGTCTTTATAAGCACTGCCTTCTTAAGTGGCAAAAGATGACAGTTTGTCACTGCAGATACTCTCCATTATCTCCCTATCATGCATTCTAATGAACTTAATATGTTGCTGATTTTTATGGTTTTTACGGTTGATCATGTTTATATTATTATTACATTTTTAGCTAAATATTTTGGTTTTTCTGTTTTATTTTTTTTTAAATTTTGTAAGCTGTCTTGAATGCTATCTTTTAGTGGAAAAGTGGGGTAAAATACAACAAATAAAATAATAATATAAAATAAACATTGTTTTCTGATTAGTATTTGAAAGGCAAAACAAAGGTTACATTTACAAATCTAATTGTTTAGTCATTTACCTTTGAGAAGATAGAGTTATGTGAGATAAAACAGGCTGATCTCAGAGACTACATTTTTCCTTAATGTCTAGTATGATTTTCATATTGTTTGGTTTTATGAAAACAAAACATCTTTATAAATGAAGAGTATGGCTTTAGATCAGGGGTGCCCAAACTACAGCCTATGGGCCGGTTCCAGCTCATGGTGCCACTTCATCTGGCTGGATTGCTGCTGCCACAGGAAGTGCCCCGCCACTACCAGAAGTGCCAAAAACACAGCAAAAGAGCAGCAAAATGCAGCAAAAATGCTTTGAAAACACTGCAAAAACACTGTGAAAAATTCAAAAATGCAGCGGAAATGTGCCGCCCTTACTCCCACCACCACAGGAAGTGGTGGAGGTGGCAAAAACACATGTGAAAGCATACACCACTGTCATGGGAGGAACCATGCTTCCAGCCTGCTCAGCTGATGGAGGGTGTGTGGTATGGTCTATGGCAGGAAAAGTTTGGGCACCCCTACTCTAGATACTGCTGGCAGCTAAACAGAATAACGAGACAAGAAGGAAGATCTGGTTACAGATCTTTGCCACCTCAGAACTATAAAAAAATCATTGATTACTAGTATTCCCAAGAACGCATAACAATGGCAGGTAAAATGAGTACCCAGAATGTTGACAGCAACAACACTAATTAACTTGTCAACCACCCAGAGAGTACACTAAGCACTATGGGGTAGTATAGAAATATAATTGCCATTGCTATTATTTTCTAGTTGCTTACAATAGTTTTGATGCTGTGGAGCTTCAATTCATATTGATTGTCTGGCCAGACATCCCACTAAGGTAATGGAGTAGACCAGGCATGCCCAAACTACTGACTGTGGGTAGGCCCTGGCTGCCGAAGCCATTTCATTAAGCCCCCGATGCCCTCGCCAAACCAGGAAGTAAATATAGACACTTCTGTCCTTTTATGAAAGTGGCCATTTTGTCCTGGTTTGGCATAGGAAACAAAATGGCCACTTTTGTGCATGCACAGAAGCATCCACGCCAAACTAGAAAACAAAATGGCCTCTTTCATGCATGCACAGAAGCTTCTGTGCAAACCAAGACATAAAATGGCAATTTTTGCGCATGAGCAAAAGCACCCATTTTATTTCCTGGTTTGGCGTGGATGCTTCTGTGCATGCGTGAAAGCAGCCATTTTGTTTCCTGCACCAAACCAGGACACAAAATGACCACTTTCATTCATGTGCAGAAGTGTCCGCGCCACGCATGCACAAACATGCAGTGTTCCGAGGGAGTGGTCTGGCCCACTCAAATGTTCCAGAGGCATGGTCAGGCCCCCGGTCTGAAACGTTTGGGCACCCAGGGAGTAGAACTTACAGACAGAGACTCAACTTGTTATTCCTTCGGCAAGAGAGGCGCACCTCGCCTGCACCAGGAGGACAGCCTTCTCCATGTCCGCCCCGACCCTCTGGAACCTCCTGCCCACCGAACTGTGCCTTCAGACAGAGCTCCTGCCCTTCCGGAAGGGCTTTAAAACCTGGCTGGCAGGGCAAGTTTGGGGACCCGGGAACGTGGGTTCTCATACCAGGTGGCTTATTTAATGGATTGCCACCCCTGGGTCTGATCGTGGGATTGTGTATTGCTTTCTGATGACTTTTAACTCCTGATGTTTTTACTGATGTAGATTGTTTTATGCTTTTATTTTTTGATGTAAGCCGCTCAGAGTCGGGTTCTCCCGATTGGGGCGGGGTAACAAATGCAATAAATAATAATAATAATAATAACTCCGAGTGTACATAACCTGACTCCCTAAAAGGGTCAATGGCTATGGGCAGATGAACACCTTTAGGTGGGGTGATGGTCCCCTCAGTGGAAGAAATGCACTGGAAACCATCATATTGGGTCCAACAGCAAAATGAGCAGAGGAGAAACCATTTTACTACACTAGTACTTCGGATAACGTTATGACTTGGTTCCACAAGTCATGATGTTATCCGATTTTGAGTCTTGTCCAATGCATTAATTGAACAACGCTAAAAAAAAGTCCTGACAGCCCAATCCACCACCCCTGCTCCAATCCCTTTCCTGGGTGCACTACCCCCATAGCGATAGCGCACCCAGGCAAGGATTGACTTGGCTGAAATCCCCCCCTGCATGGGGTGTATGTGTTTTGGCCAAGTCAACCCTTGCTTGGGCGCGCTATTGCTACGGGGGTCACGTGCCCAGGCAAGGGATCAAAACGGGGGTGGTGGATTGGGTCCAATCCCCCCCCCTGCTGTCAGGGCTTTTTTTTAGCGTGCGATAAATGAATCGGACAATGCTAAAAATCGGATAACGTCATGCATGCGGGGCTTATTGGCCAACACAAGCCGAGCACGGGAGGGGCAATCGCCCACCTGGGCAAGGCTTGTGTTGCCCAAAAAGCCTTGTGTGCACGCAGGGCTTATTGGCCAACACAAGCGGAGCATGGGGGGGGGCATCGCCCACCTGGGCAAGGCTTGTCTTGGCTGAAAAGCCCCACGCGCACGGGGCTGTTCGGCCAACACAAGCTGAGCAGGGGGGGGAAATCACCCACCTGGGCAAAGCTTGTCTTGGCCAATAAGCCCCGCGTGCATGCTGAGGTGGCATGGTGTGGCGCCAGTAGAGAACCCACCATCTGGGTCCCAGGTGCCCCGCCTCCTAGCCTGGCAGCAGTGCCCAGAAAGGCAGGAGACAAGGCTGGCAGTTACCATGGCCCAGCACTGGCCAGGGAGAGGACCACCACCTCTGCAACACCTGGCTGGCACTGCTCTGGCTGCTGGGCTGCAACGACTGCCGGCATCGGTTTCTGCCTTCCTGGTGCCACTGCTGCCGCTAGGATAGAAGGCGGGGCGGCCGCGTGCCTGGGACCCCGACGGCATGGGCGAAGGTCTGGGGCAGGGCGGCACGGGCCTAGCGGTGAGCCCACTGTTGGCGTTCCAGCTGCGCGGCCGCCCCCTCCTAGCCCAGTGGTGGCAGCTCGTCCACCTTCAGTGGCAGCGGTGCCCAGAGGGGCGAGGCCAGTGGTCGTTGCAGCCCAGCAACCAGAGCAGGGCCGGCCAGGCCGAGGAAGTTCCCCCCACAAGACCTGGCTGGTGCTGCTCCAGTTGCGGGTGCTGCTCCGCAGAGACCACTGTCCTCACTTCCTGACTTCCTGGGTGCTGCTGCCACAGAAGGCAGATGAACTGCCACCACCAGGCTCAGAGGTGGGGTGGCCGCACACCTGGGACCCCGATGGTGGGCTCCCCACTGGGCATGCACCATCGGGGTTCCAGGTGTGCTGCCACCCTGCCTCTGAGCCTGGTGAAGCCCAAAGGTAAGACTTTCCTATCGGGGGGGGGACCTGGGGGGGCAGCGAGACTGAGACCCGCTCTACGCTACTGACTTCAAGGCAAGCTGGGATCCACCTTAAACAAATTCACAGCAGTGACATAATGTTTACTCAGATATGAGTTGCAGCCGCCGCTGCCGACAGCTATTAATATCACACTCTAGAGGTAGAAAAATTAATACATTCATTGTGTTAATTGAACCACAAAGTATACTTTACATTGCCTGAGGCAAATGAAGAGATAATGCTGTCCTGCTGCCCACACTGATAAATGAATTCCACATCAACATTGATGATGAGACAACGGTGTCCTCATTGTTGCTTTAGGTTTATGACAAATTTAGGGACATGTGTTTCAGGCACTCTCTCCCACCTTCACAGATCTTGTCATCATTCTGTGTGTGTGTGTGTGCGCACACACACACACACATTGGGGAAGGGAGAGATAATTAGCAAGAGATACAAGAAGATTTCAGATCAGATCTTTTTAATATGGAAAAATCCATTACAGTACAGTAATTTTATCCTATTGGATAACTATTCTAAGATCCCTATGTTTTTAACCATACTGTTTCAGCCATCTTGAACGTAGTCTTCAGTTTGAGAATGGCCATTGGTGGCTCCTTGTTGAGGACACAGTCCTGACATGCTCTAGGGCAGGGGTCAGCAAATGTGGCTCTCCAGATGTTCTTGGACTTTGATTCCCAGAAGTTCTGATCAGCAGGAATGCTGACTTGGGATTCTGGGAACTGAAGTCCAAGAACACCTGGAGAGCCACATTTGCTGACCCCTGCTCTAGGGCAAGGGTCAGCAAACTTGTCTCTCCAGGTGTTCTTGGACTTCAATTACTAAAAGCTCAAGTCAGTACACCTCCTGATCAGGGCTTCTGGGAATTGAAGTCAAAGAACATCTGGAAGACCAAGTTTGCTGAGCCCTGCTCTATGGCATTCAGCCAAGTGAGCCTGAGACTCTACTTCTCTGAGGCCATTGTAATTCTTACTGCCAGATCTGATAATACTCCAAGAATTGCAAATGCCTTCTGAGACAATGATTTGGTGACTTCTCAAAGCTAAGACAAATACGGGTAAATGTTGTGACATGAAATTGCTTTTAGGAAAAATATGGCTACATGTTGTACTATGAAGTTGTTCCTAGGACAAATATGGGGACTTGTTGTGCCATGAAGTTGCTTCTCTCTTTTGGCAACACTAACAGGATTTTTGAGAGATGTGAAATTTCAAGGGGTGATTTATTGCTGTCACTCCCCCTGATTTTGTGTGGTTGAGCTGGGGTTTGAACTTGTTTAAAACCCTATCCAGATTCTAGAGCTGCTATAAGTATGTGTTGCAAAACCTTAAATCATTTTCTAATTCACTGCCTAAAATCCCGTTGCTTTGTTATGTAAAAGTCATAACATTCAGTGAGCTTCTGCTTAGATTCTCAAGCATGTACAAAGCCAATGGGTGTGCAGGGCTCTTCAGAACTTGTCAAAAGCTGCATAGGAACATCTGAATATAATGCCTTTTGCCTCCCCTAGGATTTCAACCATTTTCATTGTGTCCCACAATGCTTTTCATATTTAGAGTGACAAGATAAGAGAGTGAGCATTTTTAATTCTTCTCCTGTAACATAAGTAAAAGGGAGAAGGGTAATTTCCAGCCCAAAAAGCAAAAACAGTCTGAGGGAGATGAACATTGTTTTGACTGCACTGGATTAAAAAAACAAAACAAAAATATGGGGGAATGTAATGCCAAAAGCAGACATCAGCAAATTGTATCTGCCACTTGTGATTATATAAATATTTCATTTTATTTTAAAGTGGTGTTGAGTAGAATATGATAATATTAATTGTATTTTGACTTTCTCATAAGGCAGCTGGGTACACTTCCCCTCTTCAGCTTCTGCTTCACATTTATTGTTGGTCCAGTCAACAATAAAATCTGACTGCTTTTTATTTGTTTTAAATAATATTATTGAGAAAAATAGGCAGGTTGTAGGAATCATTCTATAAATATTCATATTATAGATTGTATTTTGGAATATGTAATTACTTATTCTACATGCTTTCACTGCATTTCCCCCCTTGAGCTTTACTTGTCCTTCATAGTTCTCCTGTTGTCAAGACCTATAGTTAAAACAATAAACTTTAATGGAAAAATATTTCTAGTTGTTGTATGTCTTCATCTGTATATGCACGGATGCTTCAAGAGGTCAGAACATAAGGTGGTGCCTGTAGTCCCAAATACTTTTCCTTACGTGCTTTCATTCATTACAATTTGTGATCTGCAATTAGGCTAATTAAATGTGTTCACCTGAAAAGTCTAAGCATGTGCATAATTATTCCTTATTGTAATTAGTGGGATTTGAAATTGCTTTACTTTAGTTGGTTTGTGCCCAAAGTTTGTGAGATGATTTATTATATGAAGATATATAAACTAATGCTTCACTCAGTCTTTTGACCCAGTTTTTTCTTTTCTTTGTGCATATGTGTGTATGAGTACAGTATGTGCATTTGTGTGTGCATGGGATAGAGAAATAAAATGAACCTAGAGATTGCAGGTGTATGAATTTTCCTGATGTTTAGGGACAGGAACATCATAGATATATTGCATAGCGTCATTTGCTTTGTATTCTGATCCAGGAATTTTGGCTAGGTAAACACTGTGATCTGGTGAGGATGAATACACCCAGTTTGTCAGCATCAAAAAAAAAAGCCACTCCAAATTTGAGGTAAATTTGCACATCTCTCAAGAATTGGCCCAAGTCTACAGCCCAAGAAAAGTTTGCTTGGTTAAATGTGCATTTGTTCTAGGCTTTATATATGTAGACTCGAGCAAATTTTTAAGAGATGTGCAAATTTATTTCAAATTTGGAGGGGTTTTTTTTGTTGATGCTGACGAACTGGGTACGGTATATTCATCCTCACCAATGTATATGTATATGCATATGCATATGTGTAATTTCTTTGCTTTCTCTCCCTCCCTCTCCCTTCCTCTCTCTCTCTCAAAGCAAAGGAATTATACTTCTATACTGCCCCATAGCGCTTATTGCACTCTCTGGATGGTTCACAAGCTAATTAGCATTTTGTTCCCAACATGCTGGGTATGCTATGCATATGTATATTTTACCAACCTCGGAAGGATGGAAGGCTGAGTCAACCTTGAGAAAAAACACATTCTGCCTTTTCTCTCACAATACAATATATTTAAATTAAAATGGCAGTTACCTAGAGAGGACTGAAGCATCATTGCTTCCTTCCTCTGTCATTTAGTGTCCACATGTGCCTGTCTGGGAGTTCAGTACAATATTTTGTAACAATACATTTTATCTGATCCTGATACTAGTATATGCGCCAATCAGATCTTGGTAGGCAGTAGAAATCATGACCCCTCAGTGATGGGATGTAACAGGTTCGCACAAGTTCACCAGAACCGGTAGTAACTTTCCCGAGTGTCCTGGAGAACTGGTAGCAGCTTTTGGAGGAGAACCACCTTTGGGGCTTACCTTTTTGCTGGTTCCCCCACTCCGCATGTGCACCAAGCACTTGGTGTGCATGCATGCCTACAGTGCTTGGCGCGTATGCACAGTCTCCTTGCTGTCCTCCCAAGCGGGGAGGAGGAAGAGAAGCTGCTAGCCTGAAGCTCCCTATAGCCTGTTCCCCAGGGTAAGTGACTCACCTTTGGCTGTGGTGTGTCTGTGTGTATTTCAATGTGTATTTAATACCTTTACCTATATTGATGTACTCCCACAGTTCCTAAAAAGGCCTGGATGCTGGCAGGCCTAGTGGCCTGGCTTGGGGTTTTGAAGCAAAGTCTTGGAGTTACCTCATCAATAAGCTATACCTGTGCTGTTCCAATTGCTGTTCCAATTGGAGAACACTTAAGGAGGTACAGCTGTTTTACATTTACATTAAGGCATATTATCCTAGAGAACTAGTTAGGCAAAGACTTAGTACCTAACTTCTTTAACTGTTGAAAAGTGCCAAAATTAAGCCATCTTGTGGTGAGTTCATTCTGTAGTTCCTTCCATCTGACCTAGTGTGAGAAAGATTAGCCAGAATAAGCTTTAAGCTCTAGTTTAAAAGCTCTGGTTGATTTGTGTTTGGGTGTATTTTAATGTATGTTTTACTTTATTTATTTATTTAATTTATTTACAGGTTTGTGTTGTGGGTGTGTGGGTTGAGGTGTGTGCGTGCTTATTTTTATTTTATTTTATTATTTTTCTTTTTTCTTTTGCCACACCCATGTCATGATATTGGCTTTGCCCACATCATGTCATGACATTAGCTCCGCCCACACTGTGATAACATCACTGTGAGGTAGTAAAATTTTTGACATCCCACCATTGTGATCCCTCCTCACCTCAAAAATATTTATTCTAAGATCCAAATGAAACACAGGCGATTTGGCAAGTCTGTCAGTTAAGACATACATCAAATTATTTGCTTAGTCTAAGTCAGTACATTGGCTGATCAGTGCTTTGGGGAATTGACTTAGGCTTCTGGTAATTGAAGTCCAAAAACCAAAGGTTGAGAAACACAGATACATAACATCTTCAGAAGAGAAGACAAGTAGAGGAATAAAAGAAAGAAGTCTTTCACCTCTAATGACATATGATATCTGACTTGTTTCATCCCAAAGAGGCACTTTTTCAGCAGATTGGTATCCTGGTTTCAGTCCATCTAGCCTTAGTAAATGGTTTGTGCACACCGGGCCACCTGTAGGCAACAAAGTCCTAACCAGCATGTTAGGTAAGCTAAGTGCAGAAATAGTAGACAAGCAGCCTCAATGTTATAAATGGTAAGGAATTATAAGCAAAAGGCTTGAAGTAAGAATGTCTTTTGGGGCATCTCCAAAAAATGCCAGTTCCAGTCTAAGGTTTATGCAGTTGAGCCCCACATAGAATTCCGCTGCATGCACCTGGCCAGCTAGGAAAGAAACTGAACCACAAGATTTGGCCAGTTGGTCTCTGGTGTTCTTGTAATATTTCTTTGATGTTACCTCTCCGTCTTCCTTTGGGTCACCAAATAATCCCAATGGAGGTTGCTAGAAGTGCCAAAACAAGACCTTTGCATTTCCCTTGACCCCCAATAGAGTAAAAGAGGAAGCAAAGAAGAAGATGGTCTCCCTGGAAGGAAGAGCTTTCCCTCAAGGAGAGCCCTTACTCTTGAGGAGGCCTCTTCTCCTTGGAAGTATTTTTCCTGCAGCCGAGCACTTTGCCCTGGAGCCTCTAGGCCAGTGTTTCCCAAATGCTGGTGTTTGGACTTCAATTCCCAGAAGCTTAAGTCAATTCCCCAAAGCACTGATCAGTCAATATACTGGCTTAGGCTTCTGGGAACTGAAGTCCAAACACCAGCATTTGGGAAACACTGCTCTAAGTCTTTTATCTCACAATATTACAGACTGTGAGGTGGGGCCCACCTCTCTGCTTGGGCTCAGACACAAAGTCACCTTCTTTTGGGAATTTCTGAGGGTCTGTGGTCTGCAGGATTTTGTAATTCCTCCTTCTTGTGAGGTCTTGCTTACCCTTGTTCACTGGTTCCTGACACTTGAGTAGATACACAGAGGAAAACTACTCCTTTCACTATCAGGACCCCAAGCCATTTAAGCTCCACATTATTCTCCTTTCTTTCCCTTTGCATTTTGGTTTTCTTTTGTTTTGTTTCACTACTGAACATGTTCCACATTTCTTCTGCCTTCTGCTGCAACCAATGCATGGTTGCCAAGCTGATGCTGTTAAAAAGGATTTTCTGTCATAAACGGCAGTCCTTCATGCAGATGGAGATTACTGTGTTCAACATTCTGCTGAGAATACAGTTGGCGAACCGAGCCAGCGCAAAAGAGCTGGAAATTGGCTAAGGGGGAAATGGTGAAACACGCTAACTGTATTAATTGTTAGGGGGAAAGGAAAGGGAATTCATGTGCTGAGCAGAATGTGCAAACTCTCACAACTCTGGTAAATAGGCAGGTTTAGCTGCCTTTATGAGTGCCTTACGTTTCCTGATTAATATCCCACTTGTGCACAGATGTGATTTAGCTTTGCTGCTGAATAAACACAACATGGGGATGGCAAGGTGATAACTACCATGCTCAGCAAAAAGCGAGAGCCTATAAATATGCCAGTGGGTCAATAGAAGTGATTTCATTCTTCCTTCACGGGGCTGCTGATGAAGTCTGACAGGGCAGCTCTACTTCATTAATGCACCACAATGGTGAAGAAAGCCTGAAGGGCACCAAATGGCGGAGGGGAAAAGGGAGGAGGAATCTCAGCAGATTGCTGCCTGGCTTGCAGCTGTCTGGAATAGCCAAGGAGAAATGAAAAGAGCTGCAACAATGGGACAAAGGAGATGCTATTGTACCATGGCCCTACAACTTGCAAACTTTTCAGTACATCCACTGGAAAGAAGCACTTTGAAGGAAAGCTTTAATTTGGATGGGAAGAAAACATCCATAAAAAGGAGAGAGCGGGTGGGGATGACGACGACATATTAAGCTACTTCTAATTTAGGCATTAAAGAATAAAGGTGGGAAGTCCCAAACAAAGCACCATGTAAGTTTTTAGAATATATATTCAGAAACATAATCATGTTATTTTAAATCCAGTTAAGAATTGAATGTGTTCTTGATCCCTTTCTTTAAAAGCCAGCCGTATCTGAATCAAGTGGGTGGTGCTCATTTCTGTTTATAGCCAAAGAGCCACTGATGTCTGCATCTGCAGATGTTTCCATGGTCAAGTGACAGGCATGACTAGATGCCCGAGTGCACGGAATGCTGTTACCTTTTGCACCAAAGCAGTACCTATTTATCTACTTGCAATTTTCTGCTTTCAAACTGCTAAATTGGCAGGAGCTGGGAAAGACAATGGGAGCTCATTCCATCACGCAGCATTTGGGTTTCGAACTGCTGACCTGCTGAGCTTCTGTTGTCAAGCTCAGCATCTTAACCACTAAGCCATTGCAGCCCTTTACGCAAACAGGTTAGAGAATCAAAAAAGACCATTTACACACAGTTGTAATTGGAGATGTCAATTGCTGAGCATTGGTCTTCCTTTGCATTAGTGTATGTTGATGTGCAGTAAAACCTCGCATAAAGATCGTCTCACTTAGAGATTAACTCACTTAAAGAGCAGAATTTTCTCTGAATGTTCACCTCACTTAACAACTAAAACTAACAAAAAAACTCGCTTAACAACTAAATCGGGATTTGCAATCCCCCACACCAGAAGTCACAATTGGTCACTTACAATGGTGTTTCACTTAAAGAGCAAACTCACTTAAAGAGCAATCCTGTGGAACTTATTATACTCTTTAAGCGAGGTATCACTGTATATACTAACCTCCATGTCTCCAAAATTTATACACTTTATTTTTCCACCTTAAGAAGGAGAGATGTTTCACTTTGAAAACCTCTCTGTGTGTATTATAATATCACATAAATTGACCTCAAGTTTGCTCAAAGATCTATAATCTGCCATGTTTAGAAATGTATGTTTATTTTCTGTATCAGGCCTAGATTTTAATTGTAAGAGACTAATAATTTACATGTGGACTGTACAGTATGCCCTAAATTAGGGAAATAAAATGGATGATTTTGGCCCAGACAGAACACCAATGAGTTTCTGTTCCTTGAGGCTTAATGAAGATGGGACACCTTTGGCGCCTTAGAAATATACCTCTGATATTACATGATGAATCAATATATTATTCTGTAAACTAAAGAAAGGAGGGGCAGTTGAAACAAAAAGCTGGAAATTCTGATATTCTCTTCTTAAAACAATAGCTTTGTAAATGCTGGATGTGATGTGCAGATTTTTGGTCTTATGTCTGCTTTAAACTGGTGACTATTAAGGGAATAGTTTATAAATGAATTTTATACACTAAATTTCTAATTCAGTACATAAATTGTGTGGCATACTCTCAAATCTACAACAAATTATTACCATGATCATTAGCACATTATTACCACGTGTTCTTTCCAGTGGACTCAAGATAGCCTCTCCAGTGCCATTTAATCTTCCATGGATGACATCTGTGAGAAAATGACTGGTTTGTGATTAGCAAATAACTTTATTTGGCTTAGTATCTCCTAAATCCCAGTCCTTCTCTCCAACTACATCACCATCCTGGCGGTCAGTGCTTTATCTTGTTGGAAAATCATGTATTAAATAAATAAAGGATGCTCAATTGTATGCACTGTGTATCTGGATATTCTCTTCGGGTCTTATCATTTAAAAGAAAGTAATGTATTTCAATAAAATCATTTCAGGGTTCATTTTAAACATCTGGATTCTAAATTCAGTTGAGTTCCTGAAATATAGAATCTTCAGAACATTTTTATTTGATTTGTTGTTGTTGTTCAGTCGCACAGTCGATTCCTACCCTCTGCGACCCCATGGACCACCGTCCGCCAGGCACTCCTGTCCTCCACCATCCCCCTCAACTCGCTCAGCTCTGCACCCACTGTCTCCACAACACCATCTAGCCATCTCATCCTGGGCCTTCCCCTTCCTCTTTTGCCCTCGACCCTTCCAAGCATCAAAGCTTTCTCAAGTGAATCCTCTCTTCTCATTTGATGTCCAAAGTACTTTAGCTTCATCTTTATTATTTGACCTTCTAATGAGCAGTCAGGGATGATTTCTTCTAAGATTGACCTATTTGTTCTCCTCGCTGTCCATGGGACTCTCAAAACTCTCCTCCAACACCACATCTCAAAGGCGTCTATTCTTCTGCGTTCAGCTTTCCTAATGGTTCAGCTCTCACAACCATACATTGCCACAGGGAATACCATTGCTTTGACTATGCGAATTTTTGTTTTCAATGTGATGTCTCTACTTTTCACTATGCTCCCCAGGTTTCTCATCGCTTGCCTCCCAAGAATCAGTCGCCTTTTTATTTCATGGCTGCAATCACCATCTGCAGTGAGCTTTGATCCTAAGAAAGTAAAGTCTGTCACTGCTTCTACTTCTTCCCCATCTATTTTCCAGGGACTGATAGGGCCTGTTGCCATTATCTTGGTTTTTTTGATATTGAGTCTCAAGCCAGCTTTTTCACTTTCTTCTTTCAACCTAATCAGGAGCCTCTTTAGGTCCTCCTCACTTTCTGCCATTAGGGTGGTATCATCTGCATATCTCAAATTGTTGATATTTCTTCCAGCAATTTTGATCCCAAATTGTGATTCCTCCATCCTTGCATTGCGCATTATGTGTTCTGTGTATAAATTGAATAAGCATGGTGACAAAATGCAGCCTTGTCTTACTCCTTTTCCTATTCCAAACCACTCCGTCATTCCACTTTCTGTCCTGACTGTTGCCTCTTGATTCATGTACAGATTTCTCATGAGGCCTATAAGGTGTTCCGGTATTCCCATCTCTTTAATTACTTGCCACATCTTGTTGTGGTCGACACAATCAAAAGCCTTTGTGTAATCAATGAAACAGAAGTAGACTTGTTTCTGATATTCCTTTGTTTTTTCCATGATCCATCTTATGTTGGCGATGTGATCTCTAGTCCCCCTGCCTCTTCTGAAACCCGCCTGCACTTCTGGTAATTCTCTCTCCACATACTGTTGCAGTCTATCCTGTATTATCTTTAGCATCACCTTGCTAGCGTGAGGGATGAGCGCAATTGTTCGATAATTTGAACATTCTTTAGCATTACCCTTTTTGGGGAGTGGAACGTATACAGATTTTTTCCAATCCTGTGGCCATTGTTTTGTTTTCCAAATCTGCTGGCATACAGAGTGCAATAATTTGATTCCATCATCTTGTAGGGCTTTGAAAAGTTCAACTTGGATACCATCAACTCCACTGGCTTTGTTGTTTGCAGTGTTTTTTAGGGCCTTTTATTTGATAGTATTATGAAATCTCTTCCAAGCAGTAAAAGCTTGTCCCTAGCTGGTACCTTAGAAATGGTAGAGCTCAGCTGATTGTAGAACTGGTTTTAACATCTTCATCAGCATCTAAAGTGGGCTCTTCTAAACAAAAAACCTAGTGGCATCTTCAAATTTAACAAAATAAACTCTTACTTTATTCATTAATAAAACGACTTAGTCTTCAAGATGTGACAATTCTGTTCTTTTTACTGCAGTAAACTAACCTGGCTTCCTCTTTGGAAACGGCCCTTTTAGTAATACAGTACAGTAAAAGTATTGCTTAGATCAGAATTTTGCTTCTATTGCTGTATTATACAGCTTTCTGTAGTCTCTGGAAACTTACGTTAGAATGACTAACAGTCAGAATAAATAATAACCATAAACAGCTAGGATGTTTAGAAAACATTTGAGTGGCAAATTCATTATTTCATTTTAAGTGGATGAATGTGGTTTTGAATGTATTCAGTTCACTTTTGAGCATTAAAGACTGTTTGCTACTATGATGAATTGCCCTATGTGCTTTAAGTTTCCAAATTATTTTAAAATGCTAAACTGTTTTGGGTGTATTCTGGCCCAAAAGGTGACTCAGAAATATTTATTTAAATTTTCAAACAACATTTTATTGGCCAAAACAAATGTGTTGTACGTACACATTTATGAGCCACTTATACATGACTATTTATGGGTCTGAACTTGAAGACTGGAAGGCTGGAGTTGGATACCCAAGCACTGCATGACAAAGTGAGCTCCTGTCTGTCCCAGCTCCAGCCAACCTAGCAGTTCGAAAGCAAGAAATTGCAAGTAGATAAATAGGTACCACCTTGGTGGGAAGGTAAACAGCCTGCCACATGTCCATGGAAACATCTGCAAACACAGACAGTGCTGGCTCTTTGGCTATGAACAGAGATGAGCATTGAACCCTAGAGTAAGATATGACTGGCTTTCAAGCAAGAGTGACCTTTACCTTGGGATGCTAACCTGTTTTGACATAGTTGCTGCCACCAACGTCAATGATGGCGATGTGTCATCAAGTTGATTTAGATTTATGATGATCTTTTTCAAGATTTCTAGGTATAGAATATTCAGAAGTGGGCTGCTACTCCCTTCTTTTTGGGGTGCCTTGGAACAGCATAGCTTGCTCAAGATTACACAGGCTGGCTCCTAACCTCTGGCTCCACAGCCATCTAACTCACTGAGATATCCACCCAGAATAAATATAAATATCTGTACTTTATTTATTTATTTATAATATATTTAATGAAATGAGTGGAGGAGGAACTCTGATTTCCAATGGTCATGGAGGCAGAAGCGCCCATGCCAGACGGACTGGCTGTGAAGGCTCGCTTTGATAATATCTTCAAGGCTGCGGCAGTCCATTACAGTCCTGGTGTCAAATCCTAATGTCTCATTTCATATGTGCCTCAGGAGATGGGTCCGTGGTCATAGTGTGTGGCAAGCTGGAATCCACCTTAAACAAATTCATGCCAATGGCATTTTTCCTGTTTTGGGGGTTGGGGGGATTGCATTCTCAGATATGAGTTGCAGCTGACGAATATAATATATTTATAATTTGTAGTAGATTTTACAAAGATCTAAATGTAGATACATTTATTTATTTATTCATTTAGTCACACTTCTATGCCGCCCTCCTCACAAATGACTCAGGGCTAAAAAGGGGAGAACAGTCAGATTAGCCAGCCTGCCGGGGTAGCTGACTGGCCCAAACCCCACACCTGCCCTGCACAATACAATTCATGTTACACATGCATACACGCGCGCGCACGCACGCACGCACGCACGCACGCACGCACGCACGCACGCACGCACGCACGCACGCACGCACGCACGCACGCACGCACGCACGCACGCACGCACGCACGCACGCACGCACAGAGAGAGAGAGAGAGAGAGAGATAAGGGTTCAAGGTCCTGGGAAAGCTTCCTCTGTTGACTTTTCTGAAATCACAGAGAGTAGTGAACAGTTCAGGGCTATTATGAACAAATAGTCTAATGTAGAGTATGGCAGTTGTTTATGTGCCAAAGATCCAGAACAACTTTCCCTACCCATGCTCCATTCAGATTTGTTGTCCTACCATTCCCATTAGCTGAAGCCAAAAATCAGGGATGTTGGAATTTATCATCCAAAATCTCTGGAGAGACTACTAAATGGGAGAAGGCTGCTCTCGGATTCAAGCACATCCATCCAGAGAGTGTAAGCTTATTTTAGCTTGGGATGGGGAACTGTGGCCCTGTGGTAACCATGTTTTAGACCAGGGGTTCCCAATTTATGGCCCATGGGCCAGACCTGGCCCACAGCACCATTTCATGTAGTCCATGCTGCCTCTGCTGCACCTAGAAGTGGAAGCAGATGCGTTTATATCAGCCATAAAACATACCCATGCATGTGTAAATGTACCAATTACTGTTATAAAGGCTGAAGTGGCGCACTAATGACAGCTGTAAATGCTCCTATGTCCGGTTCTGGGGTGCATGGCCTGGCCTGCTCAGCTGTCTGGTGTGTGTGATCAGGCCCGCAGTGTAAAAAGGTTGGGAACCCCTATTTTAGACAGACAACCACCTTCATCTGAAGTCCACAAAACTACTGGTGATGGGTTATCAGAGTCCTAAAACATCAGGAAGACCAGAGCTGCCTATTGCTGCCCATTGCTTTTTTAGCTGGAGAAATGTGAGCCTGATTGTCTAAAGACCACTATCTGAGAAATGCTTCTCAGTGCCATCTGTTCTTTCCACAGATTTGATGACCAACAGTTTGGCATGTTTGTCTCTTAATAAAACTCATCTCTGTCATTGCTATCCAATTTCCAAAAGCATTTTGATAACTGTATTAGATATGAAGTAGACGGAGATATTTATCTGATTGTGATTGATAATACATGACATAGGTTTAGCTTAAAAGACTTGCTCATTTAAAGTTCACATGAAATCTCTAAACCATCAGGTCTTTTGTACAAAGTGATCAAAAAGTTTACAGCTAGTAGAATGAAAATCCCAGGACTGTGAAAATTGCGCTATAATGCCATGGCATTCGAAAATTAAATTTCTGCAATAACGAATTACAATATAATGAGGTCACATTAGAGGAATAAGAGGCCCAGATGCCTCAGTGATTTAATCTATCTCTTCCTGTAGGCCTGCACCAAATTTTAATGAGTATTTTGATATATAACATATTTAGTTCAAAATAGGTCTTTGAAGACAGTTGTGAGTGTGTTACATTTTAAAGATGCTATGATAGAAATTCATTTCATTAACTAGCTGATAAGAAAAAACGACTCTACAAATGTATTGGTATCTGACATACTATTATGACCCATCTGCTCCTGTAGAGTAAAGTGGCAGTCATGTATCTTTATTGGGCTGTTGCGCTGAACGCTGCAGAGGCTCATTTTCCTTGGCTAATGAAAAACCAACTGACGTTAATGAAACAGGTATCATATCAGTCTTACTTTCTGAGGGAAAGAAAATGAACAACAAGGAAAAGGAAATGCCTCCACAAAAGGAAAGCTTCTGTTTGTGGAAGTATACTGAAAACCAAAATCAAACTTTATTAAAATTTGAAAATAGGAAATAACTTTATTATTATGAATAGCCATTTAAAATAACCTATACAGTTGTGCCTCGCTTAAAGAGCATAATGCGTTCCACAGGATTGCTCTTTAAGCAAGTTTGCTCTTTAAGCGAAACACCATTGTAAGTGACCAATTGTGACCGGGGGGGGGGGGGTTGCAAACCCCGATTTGGTTGTTAAGCGAGTTTTTGGTTGGTTTTATTTGTTAAGTGAAGCAAACATTCAGAGAAAATTCTGCTCTTTAAGCGAATTACTCTTTAAGCGAGGCATTCTTTATGCAAGGTTTGACTGTAGTTAACTTAATACAAAAATCCACTTTACCCATCCATTTCCAAACTCTACAGCTAACCACACTGTATCATGTGAGATAATTCATCATCATTTATAAATTGTTCTTGTTTTGTTGTTGTTGCTGCTGCTGCTCCTCCTCTTCCTCCTGTTGTTGTTACCTCCTCTTCCTGATTTATTTTCTTTAAATTGATATCAGTTTAATTTGATTAAAGACTTGTTGGGATTGTTTGCTTTCATTAGCCCAGTTGAAAAAGCCAAAGAGTTGTTCAGCAATCATGTCTACTACCTTTGACTATTCAGACCTACTTTCGAATATTATGTTTTAACATTTTTAACTTAGTCCATTTTATAGCTGAAGGAAGGCAATAATATAAATGTATCCCATGAAAATCAAACTAATGTAGCATGTGCCCAAAGAACAGACTTCTATAATATTAACTTTAGCTACCAAGAACCAAATGGTGCATACTTGCAACTTATAACAATGACAATAAGAAAGTTAAATCTTAGACAAATTTCAGATGTGTTTATTTTTAATCATCATCAGCATAGTCATCATCAAGATCTTAGTAAAGATAAAGGTAAAGGTAAAGGTAAAGGTAAAGGTAAAGATCACCCTTGCTTGAAAGCCAGTTATATCTGACTCTAGGGTTCAGTGCTCATTTCTGTTTATAACCAAAGAGCCAGCGCTGTCTACATTTGCAGACATTTCCTTTTTTTTTTTTATAGATTTTATTAGGTATAAAAAAGAGATACAGAAAAATACAAAAAGATACAAAAATACAAGACTATGAAAATACAAAACAAAACAATTACAAAGGAAAATATATTGAATTGTGAAGACCTTGTAACTTGTTGTTCTACTCAATAATATTGCTTTTGCCACACTACTTTAAACATGATCTTCTCCACTATATATTCTACGACACCATTGACATCACCCTTGTGCTATATATAATGTCCGGGGGGATCTATACCTTCAACATTTCCAAAAGTCATACTGATCTTGTGCAGGGGGTATGCCCTTTTTTTTCTCCAAAGTGTAGTCTATAAAAGGTTCCCAGATCCTCCAGAAATTATTGCTTTGCACTTTTCCTTTCCTACAATTTAAATCCCATGTAAGTTTTTCGTTTAAGGCCAAATCCCACATTTGCTTATACCAATCTTGAATAGTTGCCTGTTCATTACTTTTCCAGTTTTTGCCTATACATTGTCTCGCAACAGTCAACATTGCAGCCAAAAGTTCTTTGTTATCCTTGTTCATATCATAGTCTTCTATGTCGGTTAGCAGAATTGTATCTGACCCCAATCTAACCTGCATATTTAGTATTTTTCCTATTTCTTTTTCAATTCTTCCCCAAAATTTTTTTAATGCATCACAGCTATACCACATATGTTCGTATGTTCCCTTTATTTTTTTACACCTCCAACATTTATCACTCAGATTACTATACATTCGGTGCAGGCCGACTGGGGTCCTATACCATTTCCATATCATTTTATAATTATGCTCTTTAATTCTAACCGACATTGTCTTCATTATCCTTCTTTCCCACATCTTTTTCCATTTTGCTGCTGTTATATTTATATCTAAATCCTGTTCCCAGCTTTGTCTTAGCACTTCTTGTATTCTTTGACTTTTATTCAAAATCTTGTAAATTTTACTAACTAATCCTTTAACCCCCAGTTCTTCATTTCTAACTTTACCCAAAAGTGTCTCAAGTTCTGTGCATTCTCTGTTTAAACCATTTTCCCTTAAAAACTTTTTGTTCCAGTTGTTTATCTGGAGGATCTTGAACCAGTCCAACCGTAATTGCGTGTACAGCTCCTCCCTTCTCTCCTGATCTCTGCAAATATTGACCCAATCTTTTAGTAATTTTATCTTCTTTTCTGCCAATATATCCCTGATCCTTTTATCCATTTTAATTGGAAAATCCTGAAAATCTTCCACCTCTAGTATTGGTGAAATCCCTAAAGCAAGCTCTTTTCTCACTTTGTTCCATGTCTCTAATGTTGCTTTTAGCATCAGTCCCTGTAATTTCCTCTCCCCTCTTTCCTTTCCTCCCCCTAGAAGTTGTGCATTTCCCATCCTCATAAGACCTTTCCTTTCAATTTTTTCCCATATTATTTCTTGTCTAGTTAAGATCTTTATAATGTTTCTTATTTGAAAAGCCCTATAATATTTACTAACATCTGGAATTCCTAATCCACCCTCTTTTTGTGGAACATACCACAGTGATTTAGCTATTCTTGCTCCTCGGTTCCCGTTACAATACCTATTAATCATGTTTTGATACACTTTTAGCTCCTTATCAGTATGTCCTAATGGCAAAACATCAAACAAGAAATTCAATTTTGGGATCAACTTCATTTTACACATAGCGATCCTACCAAACCATGACAGATTTAATTTATTATATTGTACAATTTTCTTCTCCAATTCCTTCTTTTGTCTGCCATAATTCAGCTCTTTTAGTTTTCCCGTTGTGTGTGATATTATCACTCCCAAATATCTCATTTCTTGTGTAATCTGCACATTATAATTCCTTTTTATTATCTCTTCATCTTCCTTATTTCCATTTACTAAAATCATTTCTGTTTTATTCCAATTAACTTTCAGTCCCGTTACTTCCTCAAAATCTTCCAAATGTTTATTTATTCTGGCCAGACTTTCTGTTGGGTGTTTTGCCGTTATCAATGTATCATCCGCATAAAGGCTTACTTTAGTTCCTTCACTACCTATTATTTCCTTGTCTTGGCGAATCATGTTTGCCAATAGTTCCATAGCCATAATAAACAGCAATGGTGACAATGGACAGCCCTGTCTCGTTCCCGCCTCTAGTCTAATATCATTTGTATAATTTTCATTAAATCTAATTCTTGCTGTCCCTTGTTCATATAGCCTTCCAATAACTCCTTGAAATTTTATTCCAAATCCATAGTTTTTAATCATCTCGTGGATCGTTTCCCATTGTAAAGAGTCAAAGGCTTTAAAAATATCTAGTGCTAAAAAACCCATCTTTTCCTTTCTTTTTTCTGCTAAGTCCATTATGTCAACCACTCTTCTTATTAAGTCTGCCATGTGTCTATTTTTAACAAAACCAACTTGATCCTCCTTAATATAATTGGCTATGAATCCGTTTAAATCCGTTTAATCTATTTGCCAAAATTGTTGTGAAAATTTTCGCATCTTGGTTGATCAGGGAAATTGGCCTGTAAGATTCAACATTATCTAAATTTTTACCAGGCTTGGGAATCAAAACTATAATCGACCTATTCCAGGAGTTTGGAGTTGCATCTCCCTCTAAAATCCCATTATACACATCCTGCAATCTCGGGGTGACCCAGGGCAAGAAATCTTTATAGAACTCAGCAGGTAATCCATCCTCCCCAGGAGCTTTATCTCTTTTCAATTTTTTTATTGCATCTTCAATTTCTTTTATAGATATTGCTTGTTCCATTTTATTCTTATGTTCCTCTGTAATTTTTTTAAATTTTTGCTTCTCAAAAAGTTCTCGCAATTTCTTCCTATTTATCCCCTTTTTAGAGTACAAATTTTTATAAAAATTCTCAATTAGGAGTGCTTTATCTTTGCTTTTGTTACATCTCTTCCCATTTTTATCTGTCAGCACCCCCATCTGTCCTTTATTCTTTTTATCTCTAGCTGCTTTCGCTAATAACTTAGAGTTTTTATTACCGAATTCGAAGTATTCCCTTTTTAAAAATATCAAATCTCTCTTTATTTTTTCAATATCTTTCCCATCTAGCTCTTTCTTAATTCTTTTTATCTCCTGCAATGTTTTCTGATCCTTCTTATTTGCATAATCCTTATGTAGATTTGTTAGTTGATTTTCAAGCTCCTGAGTTCTGTTTCTATTTTGTCTCTTTCTAATACTACCTAATTTTATCGACTCCCCTCTAAAAATTGCCTTCATTGTATCCCAGACTCCCCCCCGGCTGACCTCGTTATTTTCATTAAATTTCCAGCTTTCGTCCCACTTTTCCATTATCTGCTTTCTCGTTGATTCTTCTTGATATACCTTCCCATCATATCTCCAAATGTAACCTCTTTTTTCAATTTCTTTAAGATTTATGTCTACGGTGACCTTTGCATGGTCAGATTCCCTAAATGTCCCAATCTTTATATCCTCTATTGTTGTAACTAAGTCCTCTGTTACAAATATATAATCTATCCTTGAATACATGTCGTGTACCTGTGAAAAATATGTATATCCTCTTTCCTGGGCTTTAATCTCTCTCCAAACATCCTTTATTCCCATGGTCTTCCTCCACTCCTCTAATATGTATCTTTTACCTCTCTTTTTTACACTTGTACTATCTATATCCGAACATGTCATATTAAAATCTCCTCCTAAGACCATGCATCTAGTCCCTTCCTTTTGCAAAATTTTTCCCACTCTATCAAAAAATTCTTGCTGTTTATCATTTGGGGCATAAATATTGACCAGCGTTATCTCTTCTTCTTCTATTTTTCCTATAACTATTAAATATCTCCCTTCTGGATCAGCTATAGTTTTATTCACGGTAAATCCCAATTTCTCCGAAATCAGGGTTGCAACTCCCCTGGCTTTGGACGTCCCATATGCCTTTTCATATATTTCGATTCCCCTTACCTTCAAATTATTCACTTCCCCTGATTTTTGATGGGTCTCTTGCAAAAAAATTATATCGGCCCTATCTTTGTTGAGCGACACTTGCAATCTATTTCTCTTCAGGGCGTTCCCTGTCCCCTTCACATTCCATGTTATTAATTTCAAAGACTTAACCATTTATATATACCTCCACACCCCTTTGTTCATTTGTCCCCCCGGACGTGTTCCCTAATAAATTCCAACCCATTCCCCTACTAAAAACATTATATAAACTAACATAGGTATAAGATCCCTTAAACAGAAAATAGTAGTAAAAAAGAGAAATAAAAACAAAGACAAAAACAAAAAACTTACCTATTCTCCACCCATCTTCGACCCTCCCCGCATCTTCCTTTCTAATGCTACCTTTGTTCTTCAAAGAGGGGAGGGGGGGAGCGGGGAAAAATGGCATATAATTCCTCCGACAAGATCTTCCTCCCTCTGCCACTATTTGAATTTATTCTTTGGTTACTGAGAATATTCATCCCACTTACTCCGCGCCTGTCCCTGATACCTCTGCTCCTCCCACTGCTCCCTCTTCCTCCCGACCCACCAATGGTCCCATCACCCCCGCTTTGAACAACTCTGTTCGCAGCAAGATCCAATCAGTGTCAGCTTCCTTGATCAGGCCAATTTGTGTCAAATACAACAATGCATCAGTATTCACATCAAGCACGTGCCATTTTTTATCATAAAAAAATCTTAGCTGTTGTGGAAATCGCCAACCATATTTGACACCTTTTGCCATCAACAATCTTGTTACTGGTTTCATTGTAAATTTCCATTTCCTCTCCATAGGCGCAATATCATTGTAGACCTCCACATCCAGCCCTTCTATTTTTAGGGCGCCAGACCCAGCTTGCCTAATAAAAGACATAACTTTCAATTTGTCAGCCCAATTTGCAAATTTAACTAGAACATTCCTAGGTGTCTTCTTATCTCTCCTTCCGCCCACCCTATACACAGCGCCAATATCGTCTAATCCAAAATCTTTTCCCATTTTGAGTGAGTTCAGCCATTCCAAAACTCTCTCTTTCAGCTGATCTGGCGACCTTTCCGGCACGTGACGAATCAGTATATTAGATTTTCTCCACCCCTCTTCCAACATCATCATTCTTCTCTCTTGCTCCGCCATCTTGTCTTCCAACACATGCTCTTGAATATATAACTCATTCACAGATATGATGGCATGTTTAACTTCTTTGTCCATTGTCTTTGAAATCTCATCAATCCTTTGTGTATTAACTGCCACATCTTTCTTCATATCTGTAATGGTCTTAGCCAGGTTTTCATACTGTAATCTGGCAAGTTCCCTATCTTTTTTCATTTCCTCGCTATTAGTCTCAACAGCTTTTTCTAATTTCTGCAATGTTACTTGAGTGTCTGTCAAATTCTTGGCCATTTGTTGAAGTATTGTCGTCATATTTTCCATTTTTTGGGCCAGATCGAGGGAGCTTCCTTGCTCCGTAGCTGTGGAAGTCTCTATTGTCGTTTGAGGCTCCAGATTCGGTGATGGAGTACTCCTCTCTTCCTCTTCTTGTTCTTTGCCCCTCTTACCCTTCCGGCCCTTCGGTTTAACTACTTCCTCCATCTCCCTTCCCTCCCTACCCAACCAGCACCCCAGTGTCCTTATTCAAATCGTCCTAGTCAGAAATTATAAGGGTGGGTAGATAAGAGAAAGTTTCAAACTGTACCAAAGCCAGAGACAAGTCAAAGAAGCGAATCTGCTGATCGTCTTCCCAGGGCAGCTTTACACAGTATTTCCTTGTGCGTGTCTCGCCAGACAAAGAGAAAACCCTTCGTCTCCGCCCCTTAGAAAACTTTTTCCTCCACCATTGCTGCCTCATCCATCCACATAGATATGCAAGCGATCAAAGCCCCCTCATTTATTCAATGTCCGCAGTCTCTCATCAAAGTATTCACACTATAATCCATAAAAAAATAAATTTCCAACCTCCTCTTCAACTTTCCCAACGCTTTTACTCCGGCTTTGATCACTTATACCTCTCTATTTCCCTCCGTAGAACTCCGTAAAACTCCGCTCCCAATGTCCTCTTCTCCAAATAAAATGAAAGAGAGAAGAAAAAAGAAAGCAGGGAAGACCTCTTTCACTCTTGCTCCAACGTACGACTCCAACCCTCCGAAGCCTCTCACAACCGCCTCCGCCTCACCAGGAATTGCCCGTCAGTCTCCGCTCTCACTCCACTCTCGCACTCGCCAGCACCCCGTCTGCCCCCCGTCCTCGGCTCCAGCTCTTTCGCGGCTCTCCAAACCTTCTTTTGGGGTGACTCCGGTGCTGCAACTCCTCCAACCGACCCAAGTCTCCTGCCCTCGAGCGGCTCGACGGACGGCTTCGGGACCCCGATCCCCTTCCGAGGATCCGATCCGCCTCCCCGTCCGGAGCGCGCTCTCCCGGGCACCACTCTCCGGCTTTTTTTCTTTTTCCACTCTCGCGTCTCTGCTCAAGGCTTTTTTTCTTTTTCTTTCACTCCCGCGCGTTCTCCAGATCGCGGGATCCTTATTTTACATTAATCACTCTTTCTCTCTCGCCTAAATCACAATATATTTACGCATTCTTCGGCAGAGGGAAAGAAATCCACTACTCTCCCTACGCCATCTTAACTCCGCCCCCCACATTTGCAGACATTTCCATGGACATGGGGCAGGCATGCCTAGACACTGAAGTGCACAGAACACTGTCTTTCCACCTAAGTATTACCTATTTATGTATTTGCAATTTCTTGCTTTCGAACTACTAGGTTGGCAGGAACTGGCACAGACATTGATGGGATGTAACAGGTTCACACCAGTCCACCAGAACCGTTAGTAACTTTCCCCAGTGTCCTGGAGAACCGGTAGCAGCTTTTTGGGGGAACCACCTTCAGGGCTTACTTTTTCACTGGTTCCCCCACTGCACATGTACGCCAAGGACTTGGTGTGCATGCACACCTACAGTGCTTGGTGCATATGCATAGCCTCCTTGCTGTTCTCCCAAGCGGGGAGGAGGAAGAGAAGCTGCTAGCCTGAAGCTTCTTTTAGCCTGCTCTCCAGGGTAAGTGACTCACTTTTGGATGTGGTATGTCTGTGTGTATTTTAATGTGTATTTAATACCTTTACCTATATTGATGTACTACCACAGTTCCTAAAAAGTCCTGGTGGCTGGCAGGCTTGGCTTGGGGTTTTGAAGCAAAGTCTTGGAGTTACCTCATCAATAAGCTACACCTGTGTTGTTCCAATTGCTGTTCCAATTGGAGAACCCTTAAGGAGATAAAGCTGTTTTACATTTACATTAAGGCATATTATCCTAGAGAACTGGTACGATGACCATATCCATCTTGCAACATGGTGCTGCCCAGGCACTTATACTAACAGGTAAGTGACGGGTTTGTGTTTGGGGTGGGTGGATTTATGTTTGGGGTAGGTGGGTGGGTGTATTTTAATGTAGTTTTTATTTAATTTATTTATGGGTTTGTGTTGTGGGTGGGTTGAGGTGTGTGTGTGTGCTTATTTTTATGTTATGTTATTTAATTTCTTTCTTTGGCCCCGTCCATGACATCATCACATCATGATGTTAGCTCCGCCCACACTGTGATAACATCACGGTAGGATAGTACAAAATTTGACATCCCACCACTGGACACAGAGATGGGAACTCATTCCATCATGCAGTACTCAGGTCTCAAACTGCTGACCTTCCACCTCCCAGCTTGGAATTGTTCTATTTTTAGTTACTTGGGCTTTTATTATTGTTTTCTCTAGCAATTGTTTAGCAAAAGTTAGGATGTCATGCTTTTGATGTTTTTAAATTATCATGCAGTTCAGGATGATTTTGTTCACTGAATCATTAAAAAAATGCAGGCAACGCTCTTTAATAAATGACCAATAGTTTGTTCAGCTTGCACAGGAAACAAATTTCTACGACCCAAACTCCACTCATTTTATACAAACCAGCACAAATATCAAAGGATAGTCTTAAAGTTGGATTTTCAATTTGACTATGCATGATAATTGGGTAAAAATCACTGAAGAGATATTCTATGACTTCACCGTGATGGTGAACCTTGGCACTCCAGATGTTCTTGGAGTTCAATTCCCAGAAGCCCAAGTACTCTGTGAATCCACACGAATGGGTTTACTGTGATTCATCTGGTCTGTGCTGCCCTCATCGCTCCCGGAAGCGGAAGTAAAACGCATCCATACAGGCGCATTTTACTTCCGCTTCCGGGAGCAATGAGGGCAGTGTGGGTTGGATGAATCTCAGTAAATTCATTCGTGTGGATTCACAGGGGGCTTGGGCTTCTGGGAATTGATGTCCAAGAACATCCGGAGTCCCAAGGTTTACCATCACTGCTATACTTATTTCCATTGCTGTTCATTTCCCACACAGAACCCTCAACATATAAGCAAAGTCCTATAATTTATACAGCAGGATTGCTACCCCAATAAAAGAAAGGATAATTTGAAGGGGGAAAAAAGATTCACAGCAGTGCTAAGTTAGTGAAAGTCATTCTCCATTTGAAAGAACTTGATTAGCAGGAAAAGCAGAAGAAAATCTATCCAGTTCTTGAATGGATATTGTCAAAGTGAATGTCAGCAATGCCCCATTCTTAATCTCTTGGAGAGCATGGCAACCTAGTAGTGGATTCAGACGGAGAGCAGACTCTTTGGAATCATTAGGATTTACTTTTAGTCACATCCAAGTATCACTGGTTTCAAAGGGACTTAACTTACTTTCAAAAAGTTTAACTGCTCTAAACATGACTGTGTTGGAATTCAATCCATAAAGACAAAAGAAAAGCTTTGCTGGCTCAGACCTAAGATCTTTCTGTTTCCCACTGTGGTTTATCAAACACCTCAGGCAAACCCTTCCCTGCTGTTTATTCTTTGCAACTGAGATCCAAAAGCATGTTTCCTTTGGTCCTAGAAAGAATCTATAGCCATCAGGATCACAAACTATAAGCGTAAGGGTTGAACATGGGTCAAGACGTGGATGGACAGAGACATTTCTTCTGGATTTTGTGTAATGATACTGATAATATGAAAAAGCTAATTTTCATTATGATTATGATGATTATAATGACAATGACAGCAGCTATTTTATTTCATTATAAAAGGTAAGCATTTCTAACAGAGATAAGACCTAGAGATAAAACCTAGTTTCTTGACATCTAGAACAAGACCATGGCTTTTCATAGATTCAAGCAGCACTAGTGCACAACCATACACATTTAAACAATATACAAAAGGACAAATTTGATAGCAGTGTTTTCAGTGTTATTCTATCTTGCTTCCCCACATAAACTGAAAATGTTAATTTCTGATATTATTTGGAGACATGCAAGCAAAAATTGCTTTGAAATTGGGTCCTAGCATCTGTTCAATGGTGGAGCTGTAATGTCATTTCTAATTAAGATTATGGAGGTCATAAGTAAGTAGATGTTGGTAAATTTAAAATCCATGGGGAGAGATTGTGTTAACTTTTGGAACAATTCCCAAAGCAGTATGGGACAGTTTTCTCAGAAAGCTGTTGTTGTGCTGATCTCCTGTATGGTGATGATAGCAGTGTGTGTACATATGTGATAGAGTAAACTCTGTTCTAGTAGTTATCATTACTGATAGTAATCCTGCCTTCATATTTCATTGTACTCCATATTATAAACCTAATTTACTTTGCGCCTATCTCCTGTAATGCATCTGAGACTTGCCATTCATATGGTAATTCTGTGAGATCAAGTTGACAGAAGAATTATGCTTGTGCTTGACTATTTGTGTATGAGTGATGTTTGTTTGCTGAAGTAATATGTATGGGCTTGTTTAGCTAGGAAATCTGCATCATCTAGCTAACTGTCTGGCAGAGTGATAAAAGCCCTTTGCACTTAGTGTGTCATGTCAGCGGCTGTGTTTGCAGTCCTATATTATATGGATAAAGATATTATTTCTCACCCTTCATTTATCCCTTCCTATAAAACCTAAGGAATCTTGGGACTAGTCTTAATGAACTGAGCACTGTTTTTGAGGGTTTTTTTAAAAAGGAATATGTGGGTATAAGAAGTAGCCTTACAGTCAGGAATTACCATTTGCGAATTTAGCTCAATATTGGCCACTCGTGCTGCAGTGGCTCAAGTGGGTAAGATGCTGACTGGAAGGCAGTTCAATTCCTGAGTACTGCAGGACGGAATGAGCTCCCGTCTTTGTCCCAACTCCTGCCAACCTAGCAGTTTGAAAACAAGAAATTGCAAGTAGATAAATAGGGACCACTTCAGTGGGAAGGTAAACAGTGTTCCGTGCACTCTGGTGTCTAGTCATACCTGCCAGATGACCATGGAAACGTCTGTAGAAGCAGACAGCACTGGCTCTTTGGCTTTGGAACAGAGATGAGCACTGAACCCTATGGTCGGATATGACTGGCTTTCAAGCAAGGGAAACCTGGCAACAACAATTCAGGGTTTAAAGCAAGATTCTTTCGTAGCCCTATTTGGAATTGCAGGGATTGAACCTGGGCCTTTCTGCATGCAAAGTTATGATTTTCTCATGACAGCACTAAGAATGCTCAATTGAAGTGAGTCCAAGATTTCATAGCCTCTCAATTTTCTAACAGTTTTGAAAGGGTAAAACAAGATCCCCTCCCTTTTTTTTGCTTGTTATCATCAGTGCATATCATAAATAGCATTGATATTTGTACAGTTGATATGCTGATGAAATGGAAAACATTAGTTAAAAAATTATGCATTTGATACAAAACGTCACAATTAATACAGAATCAGGAATGAATCTGACAGCTTGGGTTTTTACCAATTTTTTAACTTTCCACCCCATAAATTTATTCTGTCAATTTCTACAACTATTTGTGATTTTGAAAAACTGTATTTTTTGTATACATTTTGCCTATGTCATACAAATTTGTTCACATATTTCTCCCCAAAAACATAATTTTTTTCAATCAGTTTCCCTTAAAATAATGCTTTTCTGTGTGGATTGTGATGTCAGTACAAACACATTCATGTATATTTTCCACTTACTTATACGTTTTGTGTGCATTTCTGTTTTGCCATGCAAAATTCTGAAAAGGCTTAAACACTGCAAGTTATTCCTGTTGTGATTTATAGATTGATTTCAGAAAAGGGAGTTCATTAAATTGTTGTCGAAATATGAAACAAAATTGTCCTTCAGTCCTGTTAGTGACAGAGGTGTTAATAGATTTAAGTAGTCTATCAATGTGGAGATTGTAATGTTATAGTGAATTTCTGTGATACCTTGAATTAGAAAGAGTAGCTTTTGTTATACACATACCTGTGTATCATCATTCTATCCAAAGTTGGGAAATTTTTGTTGTTGTTCAGTCGCACAGTCGATTCCGACCCTTTGGGACCCCATGGACCACTGTCCGCCAGGTACCTCTGTCCTCCACCATCCTCCTCAACTTGCTCAGTTCTGTACCCATTGTCTCTAAGCCATCTCATTTTTGACTGCTCCCTTTTTCTTTTGCCCTCCACCTTTCCCAGCATTAAGGCTTTCTCAAGTGAATCCTCTCTTCTCATTTGATGTCCAAAGTACTTTAGCTTTATCTTTACTTTTTGACCTTCAAGGGAGCAGTCAGGGTTGATTTCTTCTAAGATTGACCTATTTGTTCTCCTCGCTGTCTCAAAACTCTCCTCCAACACCACATCTCAAAGGCATCTATTCTTCTGCGCTCAGCTTTCCTTATGGTCCAGCTCTCACAACCATACATTGCCACCGGGAATACCATTGCTTTGACTATACGAATTTTTGTTTGCAATGTGATGTCTCTACTTTTCACTATGTTCCCCAGGTTTCTTATCACTTGCCTCCCAAGAATTAGTCGCCTTTTTATTTCATGGCTGCAATTTTTTTTGTATTTATAAGCTTCCTTTCTCTCATGCTGATTTAGTGATTCTTTGAACTGTAGTCAAAAGAGTAATCTCCTCATTCCTTGATTATACTGAGGAAATAAATTATGCATATTTGTAAAGTTCCATCAAGTTTAAAGCACAATAGCATCTCTGCCCAGGATCTTCCGTTATAGGTTGGGATGTAATTTTTGGAATCTCTTGCTCTCAGGTGAGAAATCAATGAAATTTCTTGACAGAGGTTTTTTTCCCTCCTTGAAAAATTTTGTGGAAAATTTTGTGGATTTTTTCAAAGGTTTTGTGGCCATTTTTTTTGTCCTGTGGGGGGGAAATGCCAGTTTACACTGAATTGTTGCCTTTCATGCATAGAGCTGCATCTTTCCCATGTAGGATATCCCTGAAGAAGGTAGAAGAAACACCAGATCATGCAGGGTTGCTGCCATTCCTATGTAGAAAGGTCCATTTCTTGAAGAGGAGTCAGTGGAACATCAAGTTATGTAGAATTTGGTAGTTCATTGTGCAGAAAAATGGATACAAATGGGGAAATCTGACTAGTGCAGGGAAAATTAAAGTCTTGGGTTGGCAAAGACTTGGGGAAAAGGTTGATAATGAGAAACTTTGCATGCACTTGTCACATCCATAGTTGCCAAAAGTGTGTATCTTTCTAGAGTCCTTCTTTATTCTTCATTATCTCCGCTGACAACAGAAAGTAGTCTGAGCATCTTCTTCCTCTGTTTATAGCTTCAGATAATAAAACAATCCAGGGTGTATTAATTTATTATTTATTTACTAATTTATTATTTATTTATGACATCCATGCACTGCATTTCTGTCAAGTGCATTCAAGGCTGTCCACAGTTTAAAATCATGGCTTACAATTTAATACAGAGCTAATGAATATTAAATAAGCATGGGAAGCCATAGCCATTTCAATCAAGCTGGGATCATCATAATTCCTATGTCATCCCAATCTGTCCATTCATTCTTTTGAATGCAGGGCATAGCCCAGCTACCAGACAGGACTCAATTTCCGGATATTTTTCAAGTGCCTTCTACAGGAAGCCCATCAAGGATGCAAATATCAGAGGAACAGAGCAGGCTCTGCTAATGAACCTTAGTACAGGTAGTTTTAAGAGCAGCTACACTGAAGGACATTCAAGTCTATCTCAGCCCAGCAATTCCGCAGATGACAATTTTTCAAAAATAAAATCAAGTATGCATTCTCACCATCAACTTCACCCTATAATATTTTTATACATAGGCAAAGTTCCCCCCCCCCATTCTTTTCTTTAAATAAATTTTTAAGGCAAACAAATAAATGTTGCTGTGTTATGGATGAATTATGCTGTGTTATATTTATCAATTTCTTAAAGTTGAGAAAGTACATAGATAGCGTGGTGTGAAATGCTGTAGGCACACTTGTCTATGCATTTTATGTATGCTGCACATTTCAGTAGCTTTCATTCCCCTCAAATCAATGAGAGGTTGCATTTGTCTTTAATTTTAAAACTATGCAGGCTCAATATATCCCATAAGTGTAATTTAATGATAAATCTCAAAATATTTGCCCCATTGTATCAGCACTATTTAAAAAGTCAGCAGTGAGTTTGAAGTAAATTTATCCCTGCATTGCACTTATTTTTAAAGGTACACAGCCTTTATAAACTTCCTTCAAATGGCATGATGGACTTGAGGGTGTCCTCCACCCACTACTAGAACTTGCATCCATCCTCCTTTGACCCTGGAATAAGACAGGAGATGAAGAACCTTTTTCCTTTTCCTCCATTAGGTGATACTAGTTGATAAGCCAGCATAAGGAATGTCAGGGCAGTGATGGTGAACCTTAGGACTCCAGATGTTCTTGAACTTAAATTCCCAAAAGCCCTGATCAGCAGGAGTCCTGACTTGGGCTTCTGGTAATTGAAATCCAAGAACACCTGGAGTGCTAAGGTTTGCCGTCACTGTCATAGGGGCTTTGCAAACTTGTTCTGCTTGTAGGAAAGATGAAACCTCACCACAGCTAGCTGAGGATGTGCAGACTTGGTAGAACTAATTACTGATTGACTTTTATTATTATTATTATTATTATTATTATTATTATTATTATTATTATTATTATTATTATTATTATTATTATTATTATTATTATTATTATTATTATTATTATTATTATTTTGCAGTGGGAGATGGTACCTCTCTTTTTTGTCAGTTTGAAAACATGTTTTGGGGGGGCATACTACTGAAAGGAATGTGCTGGAGTACCATTAGAAGTCTTGTTTTTTTACTAGGTAACTAAAAGGAAACCCAATTTTCCTTTTCCAATTAAAACAGTAATTTCCCCCTTTCACACTCATGATGGAAATCTGCCACCCACTTCCATCTCCTGTCTGGGCTACAGGAAGTGATATTCCTAAGTGACCTTGTTTCCCCTTTAAGGAGCTCTTCCTGTTGATGGTCAAGTCATGCCAAAACTGAAGAGAGACCTTTGAATAGCAGGACAGAATGGCTCACGTTTAATTGACAACTGTGTGGGATGCTTTTTTACAATGATTTGTAGGTTTTTGAGGATGATCTACCTACTAAAATTCCTGCTAAAATATGCATAAAGCATGGTGGAGACTACATCCCAGGGGAATCCTCAGAGCATTTCCTGGATCATAATGATGCCATAGTTTCCCGTCTCCATAATGGCTGTTGTCCCAGAGCACCTTGGCATGACAACTAATGTCTGTGTTCCCTGAAAGCTGCTGAAGTACCCGGTTGCTACTATAAAAGTCTGGTGGAGTCCCTTCTCCCACTCTGTTAATTCTTTCCAACACAGCCTAATGGAAATTAAGAGCCATTAAGAGCTCTTTGCTGAATGTACAGTTGCTATTGATCAGGCTAACTCAGTTGTTCTGGCCAATGATCTGTTTACAAGTGTTGCCCCTTTCCAGAGTTTTACTGGCAGGGAAGGATAACTATAAATGGACTATATTCCTCTTGGACCTTTCGTTAAGTTTCCAGTCATGCTTGACAAGTTTAGCTCTGGCTGCTGCCAATTAATCATCAATCTTTCCCAAGATCCTACTTGTATATATCATTGTCCTTCAGTTTCTATCTGTGATAGAACATATAGTCACGCAAAAGAAAATTCTTTCTACGTGATAATTGACACTTTTCTTTTCCTTACTATGTAATATCACTTGGTCAATAATTTTTTGGTTGACATTGCCTAGCTTTTCATAGCGGTGGGTGATGATTCTGTATGGCTAGATCACATAGGCAATTCAAACAGTGGCTTGATGTTTTCTTGGTTTTGTATTTATAGCAAACAACATCCCAGGGAATACTGGAACATATCTCTTGGATGGTATTTTGGGAGTCGATCAGTCTAAAGATCTAGGAACATATGCTTCCAGCTGTGTCATGCAGTGCACAGGTTTGGATTCAAGACCATGTCTTATGCTTAGGCCATCATCCAGAATTGAACAGGAACATGTGTTATGTTCTCATTATATGAGTGTTACTTCAATTGTACTGGTTCCAAATACTTTTCAATAACTGTTCTGTTTTGCAGATCTTGGGATTAGGCAACTTGAAAACATGGCTGTCTTCACATATTCCTGTCTGTGCTCTAAGATATTCATCAAGAGCTCTTTTGCCAGGAGGGACTCCTAAGCTTTTCAGTGGACCATCACCCCTTGAAGACCCAGGCTCAGACTTCCCAACCACCAGTTCACCAGTAGAGCAGGGAGCCTAGATGCTGGAGGAACTTTGAGGAGCTTTGAGAGCCCCAGAGGAGTCTCCAGAGCAGGGGTTCTCAACCTATGACCCACAGGCTGGATCCAGTCCATGGTGCCAAATAATCAGCCCCCCAGCCTTGCTCCAGCCTCCTCCAATGCTGCTGCCATCAATGAGTCCATGGCTATGTAAAAATGTTTACTACAGCCATAAATTAGTCCACTGCCATAATAAACACCATTACGACAGCTGTGGACACATTTTACAGCAGCATTTATGGTGGGGGAAACCGCCAATCCAGCCTGCTCAGCTGTCTGAGGAGGCATGGTCTGGTCCGCAGGTAAAAAAGGTTGTGAACCCTGTTCCAGAGTATCCAGAGGAGGAAGGAGGAGATAAAAAGGAATAAGTGAAAGATTTGACAGTAGAAGGTGAATGGGAAATACAGTAAAACCTCATATAACACTAAAACCTGGTTCCACAAGTCTTGGTGTTATATGATTTTTAGTGTTATCTGATGCATGTTAAAATCCTATGGGATCCATAGAGATACATTGTAACCACACAGGCTTTAGCGGTTGTTATCTGAAGCATCCCATAGGATCTTAATGTTATCTGATGCAATTCTTCCCCCCAGATTCCTTAATGTTATGCGATTTTAGTGTTATTCGATACTAATGTTATATGAGGTATTACTGTAAAAGATTAGGGAGAATGAGAGAAACCTTGGGTGGATGGAGAAACTCTAGGCACAGCCGATGAAGGTGCCTCAGATGAATCTGCTGAGGAACCCATTCTCCCTCCTGCCAGGATAAACATGTATCTTCAAAGGAGACCCCTGGGGAAGAAAATTGGTAAAGTTGAGGGTCTCCTTGGCAGAAGCTTAGTGGTAAGATCTGGAAAGGAAAGTGGAGAAACTACCCTACTGGTGGGAGTATCATTGACAGGAAATTCTGGAGGTACAATGGGACTGAAGGAACCTTCAAAAGGCCAAGTCATCCAGCTTCATGAAGAGATGTACTAGGTACAAAACCAACATCACCATCCTCTAATAACAAGTGGAATGGACTTTATGGACATACCTCAATGCTGTAAGTGGAGACTGAACTGAGTTGGCAAGAAATTGTGTATTGACATTGATGGTTCTGGATTCATTTGGTTGTGGAAGTTGTAATAAAGTTCTTGAGTAACAAACCATTTGTCATATTTTCATGGATACAGGAGAAGGCAGGCATCACTCATAACTTTAAACTACAAGAGTCTGCCCTTATCATTTGGCCATGATGATTCTGGGACTTCTGTATTTCTCCCCCAATCGTTACATGCTCTGGAATGCCCAGCCTCCTAAACAGTCTTGCAGGACTCAAAGTTAACCAGTTCTTCAGCAATTAGAGGCCTAATAAAGGCATTATCCATATTTTATGGGATTTTGATCAAGAGCCACATGTTTCCTCCCTTATTTTTATTGGACTATGGATGATACCCTGAATAGCCACTCATGTCAGCATCTGCAACCAGAGCAACAAGACTGCCTTCACTCTACCACATTTAGGATTGCATCTTCATCGAGCCAGTCTGGTTTGGCCCTCAATTGACTGTCCTTTCCAACTTTTCCAATATGGGGGTTGCCATGTTTTTGAATCCTCCTATTTCTAGTCATGCTTCTATGTAAGGAAAGAGGCAAAATGCTGAGTGACTAGCAACTTTTCATCAAGCATCTATGAAATTGCAGCCTCTAGTTTGGAATTTCACTTTGTACTACAAGATCTGACTTTAATATCTAGCAATGTTGTTTGGAACTTTTTTTATTCTCTTTCTACCCTCGCCGCAGCTGAGCAACCTCTGCAATGCCCAATCTGATTAACAGTCCTGCAGCTACCCTGTTTTTGAGATATAAGGGATCTAATAACAGTTCCACTACCCCTTGATTTTGAAATTTGTAGAAAAGACACAATACCTCTCCCCACCTTTTTGTTAGCTTTCTTGCACTGGATTAATTGAACCGTAACTAGGATAGAACAAACAGATGCTGAAATCTAGAGGGTTCGAACATTTGCTGCTGGAAGGGCATGTGCCAGCCTGACTCACATTTGCATGATCTCCAGCTGTTCTTCCCAGGCAGAAGGAAAAACAAATCAGGCAGGGTCAATGCATAAACAGTATGGCAGACACATGTTCAGACCCTGGCAATCCTCTCTAGTCTTTCTGAGTATGCCAATCTCGCCTGATCCAAGCTTAATCCAAACCCTGGGCATTGAGAAAATGTGGTATTTGGACATGGGTGGTTCATGAACTGGACAGTGGGGTACATCAATTTAAATGTCCAGGGTGGGTCATTCCTGATTGTGTTTTCTGCACATTTGATTGGCTAGGATAAAAGGAGACTGAGATTTCTTCAGCCCTTTCAAACAAATGAGAAATACTCTGTAGGAGCTTTGTCTACATTTGCAAAAGCTCCTACATTTGCATCAGATATGCCAGGTTTGAAATTGATTTAAAGATCTGTGACTATACAATGCTAAGCTAAGCATGCAGTATTTTGGCCAACAAGAGGGTACTTCCAAGTCACCCGATGGGGGCCATTTAGTTTGCATCAATTCCTGAATCAGTGTTTTCTGAATTGGTTTGGAATGAGTGAAATTCCACCTCCAGACCCAGCTGAAACAAGACAGGCTGAAACAAGACAGGTGAATCTACACCAGAATTTCCTTTCAATGAACTTGTGGTTTGGATTTACCTCTCAGCAGTTTACTCTTAAATTGCTGGCTACCCCAGCCAATTGCTCTGAGGAGCCTTACTGTAGCACAGGGTTGCCCAAACGTTTCAGGCTGTGGGCTGGGCACATGGTTCAGGGAGCTGGTCACTGATCTAGCCCCTGACACCAATTCTTCTGGCCCAGAAAGCCCTCATTGCTCTTGGAAGTGGAAGTAAAATGCACCCATACTGGCACATTTTACTTCCGCTTCCAGGAGTGATGAGGGCTTCACAGGCTGGATGAATTGGTGTCAGGGGCCAGATACGGCCCCTAGGTCATAGTTTGGGCATCCCTGCTGTAGCACTTATTTAGATCTTTGTAAATTCATGGTTTAATTCTTTTTTAATTGATTTTTAAGTAATTTTGAACCTCAAAGTTTTAATTTATGAATTTTCTGTAAGCCACCTAGAGTCAGGTTTGCCTGATTGAGGCGGGATAATAAATCTAAATAAATAAATAAATAAATAAATAAATAAATAAATAAATAAATAATATTTGTTTTCCCACTCTCCCACCACTCCCCATTTTGATTCTTAAAATAGATGTGTCTTTGAATGGACATAGTACTAAAATAGAAAGCTAGTTTCATTTTGCAGGATCAGCAGTAGCAGCAAGCAGGGGGTCAGAAAGGAAAAAGGGAAGAAGAGGAGGAACACAGTAGTGGAAACTTCATCAGCTAACCTGGCATTGGGAAGGGAGAAAGCCTCCTCCACAATGGGTTTGATAAGCCAGTGTAGTCCCTTGTATTGATTTGCTCATAGAGTGGGGAAATCCATCACAATCCAATAGATTTAACAATGGATTTGCATTCCGACTCAAAGACCACGTGACCTTAGATTGATTTCACAAAACTCTGTTTTAGATCCTGATTTTCAGACAGTTAAGACATACCCTATGATATTCTGGGAACTTAAGTTTTCCCTTTGTGCCCAGTAGTTTTGAGCAATTTGTAATGTTTTCTCATTTGGCTCCCCCCTCCCTCACCTTACATGTTGTGGGCATTGTTTCCTTCCCTCTCCTTCCTTGCTCAGATTTAAGGCAACAGATATTCTGTCCTGCCACCATATACCTGGAATAGGATGCACCATATTTTAGGAAAACATATGATTTGACTACACCAGGTGATATTTTGTTTTTGGTTCATTTTGTCCTGCACCCACTCTGAAAATGTAAATGTAGACGAAAGCTACACTGAGAAGTCTGCTCGTTATTTGTGAATTGTTGAGAATATGATTTCATTCAAATTCATTATGAGAAAGTAAAACTGACCAATTTGCCCATGCCTAGTTGCTCACAGCTATCAATGAGGCAAGTTGTGACCCAGTCTAAAAATGATATGATATATAAAATTAAACATACCACAGATGCAAACTCTTTAAACTGGTAAAACAAGTGTCTGTTTAGTGTCAAAGGATAGGGAGAGGGAGGGAGGATTCTTCCCTATGCAAGTAGCTTTTGAGAAGGGATTTTCCTCATGGAAGGAAAGGGTTAAATCTCTCCTTCATGCTTCTTGAGATCCACACCTCCTCCCCAGAGAAATCTGCTTTGCATTTTTAAAAGTATGCATGTCACATGCATTTAACTCATGTCCAATTCAGCCTTATGTTTGCCTCGAAAATACAATCCCAATGGTTTCTTTGGAACAGCCCTATTTTGTATGTCAGTCCCATAGAGGGGTAAACTGTGAGAAGCAAAGAGTACTCCTTGTGAGTGTGTTTGCGAGTCTCCTCCTTTCTGAGCAGATGGGTGACTCCCAGGAGTACCTCTTTGCCTTTTGCAGAAGGACAACATTTCAGATAGAGAAGACACCACATGGGTGTGCATGTGAGTACACACACACACACACACACACACACACACACACACACACACACACACACACACACACACACACACGCACACATGCACACGCACACACAAAGCACACACACACACACACACAAACAACACACACACACACACACACACACACACACACACACACACACACACACACACACACACACACACACACACACACACAGGCCTCCTTGAAGAAAGTGCTCAGATCTGAGATCTGAGAAAGATGAGTTATTTTTCTTCTGCATATTTCTTATTTGCATTTGCAGCATATCCTTCAAAGGACAATTCTGTTATCTCATCTGTGTTGCTTTACATAAAGCCTCTTGTCCTCTAGTAAAAACCTTAAAATATAACTTTCTAATTATGAAATGGCTTGGTCAGTGACCAGCCATAGGTACTGCCTGAAAAAGAGTCCACCAGGCTTCAGCAAAGTCAGTGAGATCTGGTACTTCTGCTCTGGAAAGGAGCAGTAACTAGTTTCTAAGGGGCTGTCGCTTTCCCCATCCGCCACCCTCTCCACCTCCGGAAGGGTTAGGAGGAAAGACCACATCGGTCCCAGCCATTCTCTGAAGCCCATAGACTTTGCTGCAATCAAAAAAGTCTATGGGCTTCACACAATGAAGTCTATGGGCTTCACACAATGACGCCCCCCCCACCTCCTCTTCTGAAGTCCCCCTGCCTGGATCGCCAAGGGCTTTTGTGATCCAGGTGGGTGGGCTTCGGAAGAGGAGGATGATTGTCCAAGCCTCTCCGAAGGCACCTGCCTGGATTGCGAAATCCCTTGGCGATCGGGGGGGGGGGCTTTGGAAGACGAGGAGGATCGTCCAAGACCCTCTGAAACCCACCCGCCTGGATTGCCTTCTGGAGGTGGAGAGGGTGGTGGATAGGCCAGTGACAGTGACAGAAACAGCCATGAGGGAATTTTTTAGGATGCCCTTGTCGTTGTTTCTGCTGCTGTCACTAGCCCATCCACCACACCATCCACCTCTGGAAGGGTTAGGAGGAAAGACTGCCTCAGTCCCCATCATTCTGGGAAGCCCATAGACTTTGCTACAATTTAAAAAGTCCAGGGGACTTTTTTGACTGCAGCAAAGTCTATGGGCTTCACTCATTGCTGTGGACCGATGGGATGGGATCGGTGCTTGGGTTGGGGCAGTGGTGGGCTGTCAAAATTTTTACTACCCCACCGTAGGGGGGGCCAACGTCATGGGCAGAGCTAATGTCATGACATCATGATCTCATGACATCATTGGCGGAGCCAAGGTTATGACATCATAACATCATGACGTTGTGGGAGAAGCCAAAGAAAAATAAAATAAAATAAAATGCACATTAAAATTAAAATTAAAAATGCACATTAAAATTAAAATAATCAACCAACCCACCCATCCACCCCAAACACAAATCAACCCACCCATTGACGCATGCACAGTTCCGGGCAGCCAATACATTTCTGGGCGGTGGCTGGAGAGGCAACTGAACCGGTTGCCCGGGGGTTTACCCCCCCCCCCAGCGATCCCCTCTGGATGGGTGCTACCAGTTCAGGTGAACCGGTCCGAATTGGTAACAGCCCATCACTGGTTGTGGGAAAGAATGAGCATGTGTGCCAGTTCAACCCCCAACCCAAGTGATGATCCCATGCTGCGATGGGATGCTCAGAGCACTGGTTTGGTTGTAGGGAGACTTGGCACATGTGCCCTCACCTCAACCAAACCGGCGCTTGGCTCTGTCCGCCTGCCTCTTGGGAAAGGGCAGTGGGGATTCCACACATGGAATTCCCGCTGCCCTTTTCAAAGAGGCAGGCAGATTGACCCCCTGTTCCCTTTCCTCTTTGGAAAGGGAACTGGTTTTTTTTTTTAAATGTTGTGCAATGTATGCATCACACAACGTTAAAAACTGGATAACGCTAAGACTTGTGGAACCATGTCTTAGCATTATCAGAGGTATTACTGTGTACCAGTTATTCATAGTATGTAATATTTTTCCATGTGTACATCTTACATTTAATATACTTTGTTTTTAATTGGTCACTAGACCATAAGCACTGATTTACTTAGCAAGTCTGATAGCTGAAGGAAATTTGCATGTTTTGAATATAAACATTCCTCTTAATATTTAGTCTAACTTTCAGAGCTGCCATGTCCCATCAAAAATTTAAGAATAGATTAATTCATGTGGATTTGGAATCCTTTCTTGTTTTAGACATTAACCATTGCCCAGTGTCGTTAGCAGGTCTTAGGTAACTGGAAATGTGCAGAGAATTGTAAGTGCCAGACAGCATCCTGGTGGTCCATTCATAATTCAATAGAAATTTCATTAAGTTTAGTTTAAACTGATTTGCAATGGTGTTTGAAGCAAATAAGAGCCAGACCATTTACTCCTGCAACTTGCCAAGATGTGCTAAGCACATGAAATGAGCCAAATGCTTTTGATCATGATATATAAAATTATTATTCCTTTATAACACATTACCATTAGCTTGACACTTCTATTTGAACTGATAAATGTTTCCAGTTTGAGTATTTTTTGATAGTAGATGTATGTCATACTCTCTTTACGGTATGCATATAACATTAAAACATTTAAACAATTAGGAAAAGTTTAATTAGTCATAATTTAACATCCAATTTTCCACATGTGGCCAAGGCTCCATCCATCCCTTTAAGAATTTAAGCATCAGAAATCTATGAAATGTGACTGAAATTTAAGATAGTGTATCTGGTATATTTAATGCTGAAACATTTTATCATGCATCTTTCACCAACGGATAAGACTGGTGTGCATTTCCAAGAAAAAGTAAAGAATGGTGACATATATAAGATAAGACTCTGTAAGAACAGCAGACTGAATTTTTGATAGCCCATGAGATTCTCCTGAATGTTAGGTGTGCGAATCAAGGACCAATTTTTTAAAATATCTAAAATCAGGGTGAAATTTGTAACAACCTAGATTAGGGATGTGCACAGTGAAAATTTTCATATTTATTTCATTTTAGGTTGTTTTGGGTCTCTCTCTTTTCTTTTCATGTTTTCATAAGCAATACACACATTTCCAAGTGTGCCAGGACAGAGACCTTAGAACCAGAGTGCCCAAACCTTTTGGGCTGTGTGCCAGTCACGTGGTTTAGGGGACTGGTCACTGTGGCCTAGGGGCCAGATCCAGCCCCTGACACCAATTCATCCAGCCCACAAAACCCTGGTTACTCCTGGAAGCGGAAGTAAAACACGCCCATATGGGCACATTTTACTTCCGCTTTCAGGAGTGGCAAGGGCTTCATGGGCCGGATGAATTGGTGTCAGGGTCTGGATCCACCTCCCAGGCCGTAGTTTGGGCACTCCTGCCCTAGAACATGGTCAAAGGATCTTGCACACATGCATGCATGGTTACACACACACACAGACATCGCTACCTAATATACTGAAATTCTCCACAGCCTCTCCTATTAGATTTGCAAGCACATTTTACCAAGAAGGCTTAATTAATGGCATCCTGAGAATCTTCACATGTGAGCTCCCCTGGGAAAGCTTAGCTGTTATCGGGCAGAGCCTATTGATTCAGAGGTAGGGAAATTGGGCAGCACACATCACACCATTGGGATGGAGTTGTTCCAGAGATAAGACAAGGGCAGTAAATAATAATGATATTATTAGCCTGTGTAGATGACTGTATACATGCAGTGTATTTTTGTCTTTTAACCTACATTCCCTTCAGGGGGAAATAGAGCTGACAGAGACAAGAAAGGTCATCTGAGCTTATTGAAAAGCAAAAATGAAACAGTTGCCAAGTGCAAATGAACACTCTTCGGATTTGGCCTCTTCTTTTAGCCATATTTTGTACAAAGGATGCATTCTCTTCAGTTGTGAATAAGGTGAATCAGCAGTGTTACCATTTTACACACAATTTCTAGTTCAAATTATAGCTACAACAATCAAAGTATGCATCACCTGAGGGTCCATACTACAGCTGTATTGCACACAGCCTGAATATTAGGGCTTAGCCAATGTGCCAACATAACAGACCACCTGAGGAGCCCACGTATGCCCCTTAAAAGCTGTGATGGAAGCATGTGTGTATATATTATAGATCACAATAGGAGAATGGGGAATGCATCAAAGAATTTCAGAAGATCAGCATTTGCTTTAATGACTATAACAAAGCCTTTGAGTGTGAGTATCATGAGAAACTCTGCGTTATTCTGAAATAAATAAATGTGTCTCAGCACTTGATTGACCTGATATGTAACTTGTATTTTGGACAAGACGCTACTGTTAGGACAGAATATGGAGAGACAAAATGGTTTCCTGCAGGAAAAGGTGTCAGACAAGACCCTTTATCTGCTCAATCTGTATGTAAAATATATCATTGAAAAGCTGAACTAGATTCAGATGAAGGAGGAGTGAAAATTGGATGAAAGAACTTCAGTAATTTAAGACCTGCAGATGACACTATCTTACTGTCAAGAAGCAGCAATGAATTCAATCTGATTTTAAGGTAAATCAAAGAAAATAGTGACAAAGCTGGACTCTCGTTGGACATCAAGATGATAAAAAACTGCAGAAGAACCACACAACTCTTATTCAGAGAATGTATAAATTGAAATGATGGAAAGACTCAGTATGTCTTGGCTCAATCATCAATTCAAATGGGGAATGCAGCCAAGAAAACAGAAGAAGATCAAGACTCGACTCGGAAGAGCAGCAATGAAGGATTTAGAATTAATCGTTAAGTGTAGTGATGTTTCACTGGAGGCCAAGGCCAAGACCAAGTTACCCCACATTCTTGTATTCCCAGTCAGTATGTATGGGTGTGAAATCTGGACAGTAAAGAAAGCTGACAGAGAAAATAGTGACTTATTTGAAATATGGTGCTGAAGGACAGCTTTGCTGGTACCCTGAAGTGCTAGAAAGACGAACAAATGAGTCTTAGAGAAAATCAATCCAGAACTGTCTCTGGAGGCAAAATGTGAGGCTGTCCTACTATGGGCACATCAAGAGAAGGCAAGACTCTCTGGAAAAGACAGTAATGATGTGGAAGATGGCAGGAAAAGAAGATGACGGAACATGATATGGCTGAAAAACATTGAGAACCCCTGGCTTAATGGCATGTAACAACAATAGGAGAATGATGGGTGAAATGGTGCTAGCTTTGTAGCAAGAGCACCTGCAGGAATTGCGTCCCCATAGCATGCACCACAATGATACAGTTTGTCTGTCTGTCTTGATGGTTGTTCTTGCCTGCTGTCAAGTCTACTGTAATGTCAGGAGACCCTATGAGCGAGTAACCTCCAAAATGTCCTGTCCCACCAGTCCTACACAGGTCTTGCAAACTCAAACCTGTGGCTTCCTTTATGGAATTCATCCAAACTCATGTTCAATAGTGTGCCTGTCTGTGTACATTAAAATAATACCTAAATTTAGGATTGGTGGGGGGAGCACACTCTCCCCCCTCCCATGCTGACACTAATGTTTTGTACAGGAGCCAGCACTCAACTTCTTTATTAGCCAGGATGATGATAATTTTCAGGCACATCCATCAGGCTTTTTGGCTCTCTCAGAGCTTAGTTGTAATCTTCAAAAGAGCGGAGAAGGGTGGGTGGGTTGGTGTTTCCCAGCAATGATGAATGGGTGCAAGCTATTCCTGTTCCAAAGCAAAGTGCTATGGGTTGGCTCACTCTTTAATGGGTAATGAAAGCCCATTAACGTTATAAAAGACTTGCTCTGGACAGTAATTGAACTGGATTGCTGATGCAGATCAATGCAGTGGCTTGCATTTTTGCATGTTGTTTGCTCTAACAATAGTAGAAGATGTTGTTAAAGATTCTGCTTTCTGCTCTACCCTGATGCATGAAAAGCTTTTTAAAGAGCATTGATATTCTAACCTTTGTTTTGTGTTTACAGGGGGGAAAGCAGGCTTTGCTCTCTGTATGCTATTCATATACAGCTGAGAGAGAGAGAGAGAGTGTGTGTGTTCTTTCCTTCATCCCAAAGCTTTGCATATCCTTAATCCACAGATAGCTACCACCAGAGTTTCTTTTCCCCTCCATTGGTTCTTGCTGTTGCTGAACCTTGTGGGTTCTGCTTGTTCCAATACTATCTGTAGTGAGACATAATATTCTGCTCCACCCTTGATTTCTATTCCAACTCTATTCCTAAGAAACTGAGGCATCACCAACAAGACTACATGTTCACTCACACTGCCCTCAACTTCTCTCCCACAGCTGAGGAGGTGACTGTGGAAGCAAGAAGGATGGCTGGTTATTCCCATAAATTCTGCAAAAGAAATAGGATTACAACATAACAGTTTCTGGCCAGACATCCCTTTTAATCTTATTTTTAACTTTTAATCTTTTAATTGGTTTTAAACTGTTTGATTGTTATTGATGACATGTTGTAAATCACCCTGAGTCACTTTGGGGAGGAGGGCGATAAACAAGCATGAATAAATAAATAAATAAATAAATAAATAAATAAATAAATAAATAAATAAATAAATAAATGGTAATGGAATAGACCGTACAGTCAGTGACTCAACGCCAAGTGTTGGGTTGCATTAAATAACCTGACTCCCTAAAGGGGCCAACAGCTACAGGCAGATGAGCCTCTTTAGGTGGGGTGATGGATGGTCCCCTCAGTGGAGGAAATGCCACTGGAAACCATCATATTGGGTCCAAAACCAAAAAGAACGTAGGAGGAACTCAGATTCCCAACAGTCATGGAGGCAGAAGAGGCCCTGGCAGATGGACTGGCTGCGAAGGCACACCTTGTCAATATCCTCAAGGCTGTGGCAGTTCATTGCAGTCCCCGTGTTAAATCCTGCATGTTGTGTATCATATGTACAGCAGGAGATGGCTTCGTGATGATAGTGTGTGGGTCACTTCTTGGCAAGCTGGGATCCACCTTAAACAAATTCATGCCAGCGGTAGTTTTCCTGCTTGCCTTGGAGGGCAAAGGTGGCCCAGAACCAGCTGGCCTCCAAGACCAGGCCTCTCAGCACCCAGGGGCAGGAAAAAACACACGTATACTCAGAGTGAGTTGTGGCTGATGACGAAGACAACAAAAACACAACAGCCATGGAGTGCCCCCTAAGAGATACTAACCCTGGGGCTGTAAATTCATATCAACCTTCTTCTAAAGAAAGCCAACTATTCTGTCCATTATTTAACTGCAAGATGTAGAGACAGGATGTAGAGACAGTTTACGTCTGTGTCTGGATTCCTCACTATAATATAGAAAAGCAACTAACGGTAAGGTCATGTTTGGCAGACTGACACATGGCTTGAAGACAGCCAGGGAACCTGTTAGGAAAAGCCTTGTGGATGAGAGAAATGCTACACTTACGCAGTGGTAACCTCAAACATCAGTCCCTGAGTTAAGTGATGCTATCCCCACACTATCAGAGGGATTTTTCTGAAGAATAATTTGTTAGGTTTGTTCCTCCAGGAGCTTCTTCCTGTTTTTACATCTTGTTATGGAATGATAAATAATACATTGCCTTTTCCACTGCCTTGATAATAAGGCTTCCTTAATGGTATATGACAGCCTTCTCTAGCTGGGCAGGAGTGGGTGGACATAAATGGTGGGCTTCCTTAATGGTATAAGACAGCTTTTTCTAGATGGGTAGAAGTGGGTGGGCATACATGGTGGGTTTGCAGATGGGTTGTGTCAGACTACAACCCCTGTCATGCTGGCTTGAGAAGATGAAGGCTGTAGTCCTGGAGGGTGCTAGATTAGTGTAAGGCTAACAGAGGACATGCATTTTGTGGTAGAGAATGACCTGAGTGAAGAAATAAAAATTAAACCCACTCATACCCATTTTCTGTTTGGAAATAATGATAAATGATGATTCCCGGGTGAACAGGAAAGATAGGTTTGGATTTTCACTTCTGCCCCTTTGGCACTTAGTTCTTGGACCATTGGAACAACTGCACATGCTGAGCCGGTCCATTCTTTGTTCTTTCTTAGGCACGTGCCTTTGTAACAACTGCTGCGTAAGGTTAATGACAGCTTCTCATTACCCTTGTCAAATATGTAAGAACGTGGCCCGACAACAGGACTGAACAACACTTGGTTCTCAGAGCCTGATATTTTGCCTAGCAGATGGTCACTGTATTTGGAGAGGCCCTGCTCAGATCCATCAGCATTATCCGGGACGCATGTGCACAGAAAGCATTTTTCTCTGATGGGACAACTCATGGATGGAATACTAATTGGGCACAGCAAGATAACCTGGGTGGGTTATTTTCCTTCTTTAATTTCCTTTCATATTATGTTGCAGTCTTGGTTTGTCCTGTCCTGTTTTTTGAGTAGAACAAGAAGTTTCTTCTATGTTTCTAGGAGCAAAATAGAAAAACATCAAAGTAGCCTTCCCTTATTTCTGGACACCTTCCTCCCATACAGTATCCCTGATTTTTTTCATTTTTAAAATTATTTTTAAGGGCTGCTGCTTTTAGCCTTGTATTTAGATTAGATCCCTTTAGAATAGTAAAGGTAAAGGTTTCCCTTGCCTGAAAGCCCATCGTATACGACTCTAGGGTTCAGTGTTCATCTGTTTCAAAGCTGAAGAGCCAGCACTGTCTGCTTCTGCAGACGTTTCAATGGACATGTGGCAGGCATGACTAGACACACGGAATGCTGTTTACCTTCCCACCAAAGTGGTCTCTATTTATCTATTTGCAATTTCTTGTTTTCCAACTGCTAGGTTGGCAGGAGCTGGGACAAAGACGGGAGGTCATTCCATCCTGCAATACTTGGGAATCGAACTGCTGACCTCTTGCCTTCCAGTCAGCATCTTAGCCACTTGAATAGATCTCTTTAAATAAATGGCATTTAGGTAAGCTATTCAACCTGGGCCCATCCTGATGGGAGAAAACCCCAGCAGATCTGACTACAGGAAAATCCACTGCAATTTTTAGGAAGAAATAGGGTTCTGTCATTAGATGAGTATATTTTATTTGCATAGCATCATTAGAGTGTTTTAATAAAAATAATAGTTTTGTGTCAGAAATTATTCTGGGTTGAAAGGATTTTTGCTGGAGAAACTCCACTCAGAAGATGCCCGAATGAGACTCTTTTCGTGTCTCCAAGATCTTTTCCCACTGAAGTGGTCCCTATTTATCTACTTGCAATGTCTTGCTTTCGAACTGCTAGGTTGGCAGGAGCTGGGACAGAGCTGGGTGCTCAAACCATCATGAAGTACCCAGGTCTCAAACTGCCCCCCGGCAATGATTGGCAGTGGGGGTTGGCCCCCCCAGAACCACTGGTCCTGCCTCTGGCTGTGCATCCACTGAGGGCCATGAAGGTTGCTCCTCAGGATGCCCAGCGGAGGTTACCTCATGCCTGGTTACGAGGGGATCTAGCACCCCATTACTATTTATTTTTTATTTTATTTATTTATTTTTAGATTTATATCACCGCCCACTTGCCGTGGCGACTCAGGGCGGTTTACAATCAGGAAAAAAAACCACAAAAACAAAACAACAATAACACACACACAACACAAACATCTAAAATCCATTCCTCCTTCTGGCCAGAAGACGTTAGTCTTTTCCTTCCCTGGGCAGATAAGGCCAAGGATTAGGAAGTGGGAGCTTCCATCTAAAAACCTTAAAACTTTTAAAAATTAAAAATTAAAACCTGAAAAAGATTAAAAACAGATTAAAAACACACCTTCCATACCCCATATCTGTCCTGCCAGCCAAGTTTTTAGATTCTTCCTAAAATTACCCTGATTACTGGGCAGGCTGGGGCCCTGTGCAGCTTCAATTTCTTCTACCCTGTGCAACAGTGCACCAAGGATTTCCCCCCAGTCAGAAGTGCCATGGGCCTATGGCCCACAACCCACCCAACAGGAGGAAGATCAAACTGGCCAGGCTGCAGGTGCACTGGCGGTGCTTTCCAGCACTGCGATATGAGTGGCAATCACCCTGGTGACCAGTGTGGCCGCCTCAGCAGGGCTTCCACTTAGCCTGCAAGAAGCTGAATTAGTGGCTCTCTGCTCAAAGCTGGAGGCTGCTAGACCATCGGGAAAGGCCCAGGGATCAGCAGCCAAACTCAGTCGAAAAAACTGCTTTCAGCTTCTCCAAAAGCGAAAGAGGATGGAAGACATAGGAGAGCTTCCCCTCTATATAGGGGAGAACGCTCAGTCCACTCTCAGTTGCAGCCATTGTGCATTTTGTCTTGTTTCCATTCCGTGAGGTGTGGGAACAAAGCACGTGCCCAGAGAAGTCCCTCCAGGCACGCATACAGAAGTTGGGAATATTGTAGACACAATTTATCTTGACTTCATCAAAGCTTTTGACAAAGTGCCTCACAATATTCTAATTAGTAAGCTAATTAGATAGAACAACAGCTAGGTGGAAATACAGTTGGTTAGAAAATCATGCTCTGAGAGTGCTTATCAGTGGCTCCTTCTCAAACCGGGAGGAGGTAACAAGTGGGCATCACAATGTTTCAGTCCAGAGTCTGGTGCTCTTCAATGTTTTTTATTAATGACTTGAATGAATGAGTGCAGAGACTGCTTATCAATTTTGCAGATTACACAAAATTGGGTGGAATAGTAGATACCCTGGAAGACTGAAAGACAATTCAAAAAGATATTGATAGGCTCAAACACTGGGCTATATACAACAGAATGAAATTTCACAGGAATAATTCCAAAGTTCTATACCTAGGAAAGAACAAATGAACAGACAGTTATAAGATGGGGGAATATTTGTCTTAGTAATACTATGAGCAAGAAGGATAATGGAATTGTTGTGGAACACAAGCTGTAATATGGCTGGGGGTGGGGGAGGGCAAATGCTAATTTAGGGTCCATTAACAGAGCTAAAGTTTCAAAAACTAATGAAGAATTAGCTACCCTTTCTTCAGCACTAGTTAGAGATTGTGGTGTTTTTGAACCACAATAGGTCATACCAGGGGAATGGCAACCTTGTGATAGTTAATCTTTCTCCTCTTAGGTCAGGTGTAAGAACTACAGAATGAATTCAACAAAAGATGGGTCCATTTTGATAGCTTAATATCTAACCTAGACACAGAAGAAATCACTGGTTCAGCCTCATCTTGAGCACTATGCCCTACTATGGACACCACACTTTACAAAGGAACTACAAACTGGAACAAGTTCAGAGGAGGACAAGAAGGACTTAGTCCTTTGGGGAAACTCTGAAGGAATGAGGCATGTTTAGCCTTGAGAAAAGGAGACTGAGAAGATATATGATAGCATTTTTTTTCAAACACTTGAAAGATAGTCATAAAGAGGAGGGACAGTTGTTCTTGATCATCCCAGAGTGCAGGACATGTAATAATGGGCTCCAGTTACAGGAAGCCAGATTTCAGTTGAGTATCAGGAATAGCTTTCTAACTGTTAGTGCTGTATGACAATGGAGCCAATTACCTTAAGAGGTGGTGTATCTTCCAAAGCTGGAGTTATTAGAAAGAAAATTAGACAACCATCTGTCTGATGCACTTTGATTTGGATTTCATTATTGAGCAGGAGAGTTGACTCAATGGCCTTATAGGGCCCTTCCAACTCCATTAGTCTATGAAAATATGGAAAGGGCATGTCAATATTTGTTTACATGGCATATGTGGCCAATGAGGCGTACTGAAGACAGAAAATTGGCATCTAGACCTTTAAACTTTACCTATTACAGCTTTGAAGCAGCAGATAAAAGAAATCATATAAGATACAGGGATAGAGCTATGAGAATATATATGCTTTTGTGCTGAAGCTACTACAGGAAATACTTAAAAAAAATAACTATGTTGGTGGCACTCTTGATTATCACTGCACTCATTATTGTGCGGCATAGCAAATAAACATTCTACAAGGCATTTCTCAAAATAAAGGTAGGTGAAGCAAAAAAATGCCTTTGAAAACGATCTGTATCAAATTTCAAACAGTACGATAAGACAGTCACATATTGCACTGTGCTAAATATGGTGATATTTGCTCAAATAGTTTTAAAGTTATGAGCTTTAAATATGGAGGTCATTTACCCTCCAATTCAGACAAAAGTCATATTTTTCCAGCAAATATGAAATTGCTGAAATTCATTTCAAACAGCTAACATTTTTATCTTTAAAATATCATAATTAGATCCCCCTCCTTTTAATTTACAGCAACTTTAACCAGTAATTTTAGAAAAAACTGATAGCTTAAAATCTCTCTTTCAAATTAGAAAAGCTGTCATTTCATAACTCTTGAGCATGCTTAGTAGAATGCTGCCAGAAAAAAAATGGTTCACAAGTATTTGCACGCTCTAAATTTTTGTGTAGTCCCCTTTGGTGACTTTTTGCTTTTACAGGGCAAAGTACTGTTTAAAGGTAAAGGTCACCCTTGCTTGATAGCCAACTCTAGGGTTTAGTGCTCATCTCTGCTTTACAGCTGAAGAGTCAGGGCTGCCTGCATTTGGAGATGTTTCAATGGTCATATGGCAGGCATGATTAGACACCAGAGTGAATGGAACACTGTTTACCTTCCCACCAAAGTGTTTAACAGTTTCCAAATTCTTCTCTCTCTCTCTCCACTTTCAATGGGCAAAAATTCAAATGCAGTGATAGCTTTACCAGCAGAAAAGCTGGATTTTCTTCCTGTCATCTCTGACTGGCTCTTGATTTTTTTAAAAAATCCTTCATTTCTTTTGAAAATTTTCTCCTTTCCCTTCTTTTCTTCTCAACCTTCTCTCTATGATTACATACTTCTGGACTGTCTGATTGTCAATGGCATTTTAACACGTTAGAATGAATGCTTTCATAGCTCTCAGTAAAAGGTAGATGTTTCCCTTATTCAAAAGCTAGTTGTGTCCAATCCTAGGGGAGATGCTCATGTCTATTTACAGCCAAAGAGCCAGTGCTGCCTGCAGCTGCAGACATTTCCATGATCATGTGGCTGACATGACTAGACCCTGAAGCATACAAAATGCTGTTACCTTTCCCACAAAAGCATTACCTATTTATCTACTTGCAATTTCTTGCTTTCAAACTGCTAGGTTGACAGGAGCTGGGACAAATGATGGGCACTCACACTGTCATGCAGCACTCGGGTCTCAAACTGCTGACCTGCCAAATTTCTGGTGGTCAAGTTCACCATTTTAACCACTAAGCCACCATATTTCTCAATGGACCTGCTCAAATGTTAGTGGTGAAGAGCATAGCTCACAGGGAAGGCTTAGTCTGAGCAAAAACTTCTAGCCCAAATTATGAAATTAAATGGCTCTGGCACTGGAGATCAATGCATATCTTCCAAAGAAAGAAATCACACTACCATGGCTTGAAATTCCATTTGCATTTCCCCAACTGGACTTCAGTTGGACCATAAGGAAAGCTGAGCGAAGAAGAATAGACACCATTGAAATGTGGTGCTGGAGGAGAATTTTGAGAGTACCTTGGACAGCAAAGAGATCAAATAAGTCGATCCTGAAGGAAATCAACCCTGATTGTTCCTTGGAAGGACAAATATTGAAGATGAAGCTAAAGTACTTTAGACACCAAATGAGAAGAGATGACTTACGATGAGAAAGATCGAAAGCAAAAGAAGAAGAGGATGGCAGAGGATGAGATGGTTAGATGGCATTGTTGATCCAATAGGTGTAGAGCTGAGCAGGCTACGGAGGATGGTGGAAGATAGAGATGCCTGGCATGAGTGCTCCATGGGGTCACAAAGGGTCAGACTCGACTATGCGACTGAACAACAACAATAACAAAACTACTCTCTAATTTGCAAATAATAAAAAGACTCCAAATCTTTTACCTGGTCATTGGGGTGGCAAAGACATAGAGGAAAATGAGGACAGTTCGGTCACCCTACCTGTTGGTGATGTCCAAAAAATTGCCCTGTAAATTGGAGCAGTGTCTTACAAGATGATTTGAAGGACAGAAGGGAACTTAGGGTGAGGACTTGGAATGTGATTTGTAATGTAAAGCATGCAACATGGGGCAGTGGAGAAAGGAAAACTCTTTTCAAAAGAGGTGGCATCACATCTCTATTGCTGATTTACTGGCTGGCCTTCAGCTTAGCTACATAGGTTTAACCCCAAAAAAATTATAAATGGGACATCTCCCCACATAGCCTACCTAACAGGGTTCTTTTGATCATCAAGGGTGGTATTTTCAGCAACTTTTGGGGAAAAGTAGAACATGAATGGAACAAAAAAAGGTAAATGTCATTTCATTTCATGCTTCTTTTTTTAACCTTATCTCATTCTGCAATGTCTGTTGCAGAGTTTTGAATTTTTGATAAAATTCCCTTTAGTTGAACAGTAGAAGTACCGAGACCCACAGAGGAGAATAGCTACAAGATCCCAAGAGTCCACCCTTTTCTCCTTAACTGACACTCACAATCTCAATAACTCACTGAGATGTTTGTAGAATAACTACAAATGTTTTTTTACTTACAGTTACTTAGAATTATAGATGTGTGCATCAGTGGTGGGATGTCAACATTTTTACTACCCCACCATGATGTCATCACAGTGTGGGCGGAACTAACATCATGATGTCATGACATTGTGGGCAGAGCCAAAGGAAAATAAAATAAAATAATAATAATAAAATAAAAATAAGCACACACACCTCAACCCACCCACCCACTCACAACACAAGGACAGCAAGGAGGACAGCAAGGAGGCCATGCATACGCGTCAAGCACTTTAGCATGCATGTACACCAAGTGCTTGGCGCGCATGCACAGTGGGGGAACCAGTGAAAAGGTAAGCCCCGAAGGTGGTTCCCCCCAAAAGCTGATACCGGTTCTCTGGGACACTGGGAAAAGTTACTACCAGTTCTGGCGAACTGGTGAGAACCTGTTACATCCCATCGCTGGTGTGCATGCTGTTTTCGTTACTGCATGCATGCTAGCAACCCACTGAACAGAAAACAACTGTCACCAAGGAAGCAAGCAATGGGGAGGGGGTCAGAGCAGAGAGAGGCAAGATTCTCTTTGAATTTAGTGGCTGGAAGGAATAAATGGTTAGTGTTGGATAGATAGACTGTCACCTCAGTCCAAGAAAGTCTCTCCCAGCCACTCAAAATACAGGCAGTTTGTGAGATTGTAAAAATTAAATTAATTAAATTTTAGAATGATTTACTTTGATCATCTTGCTTGCTCCTTGACACAGGAGAGGCCATTTAATTTCAATTGGTCTCCCCCCCCCCCGTGCATCAAAGTCCATCATTTCTGGTTGGCTGATGGCATTTTCTTTTACTTTTCTGGAGCTACATATGTGACAACCTTTGAAGACTTCAGTCATAATAAATCTTTTATCACAGCGAACAGTCTGTGCCAAACATTTTCAAAATGTTTGCTGTGAACATTACGTGTGGTGGCATCACAATTTATTTTCACTGTCCAATGGGAGCTGTCAGGAAATGAGGACAGTAACACTAAAGGTTGACTGAGCAAAACTGGGCTGAGCTGGCACTGAGCTTGTCTTTTTCCAGAAATCCTTTAGTACCGTGTTTTCTTTTCCACAGAGAATCCTACAGACAGTGCCTCAAAAAAACCTGAGATGTTTTCATAAACAGAGAGGAAAGCAGGCAATGTCTTTTTTTGAAAAAGCAAAGAACAAATTGTTCGACACATAAAGGTTCATAGAGCACTGAAAAAGAAAATGTCCTCCTGTAACACATTCAGTTTATTTTGAGCAAGATGAGGAAAAGACAGCAATGTTCACTGCAGTTGCAGCTACCGCTGCTAACAAGCAGTAAGATGCTAAAGAAGCAGCTACAAAGCACAGAAAAAGGGAGCAGGAGGTACAAAGTACAGTATAGCAGGCTTTTGTTCCAAACTTCCCTGTTGGTCCAGCCTTCAGCAGTAAAGAATCTCTTCCAAAGGTGTCAGACCTCAATATTTTCAGGAGGCGTATAAGCTATGCACCATTTTCAGAAACTGATGGCAAAAAAGTAGACGCTAGCAAATGGTCTTTCATATGCTAACGCACAACATATTTGTTATTGGAAATGTATGCATTCTCTGGGGGAAAACAGGGGGTGCAAAAGTTCACTAAACAAAAGAACAAGGTTGCCATATGCCAGCTTTTATTTCCAGGTGGCCTGATTTATATTTTTCATGGCCACATGGCCTGTTCTTTTTTGGGGGAGGGGAAATCCTCAAACAATACCCGGCAATGGGCATTTGAAACCTGCATTCATTGTATGGATTAATATATTATTTGCCACATGTACATATTGTAAGTGGCAGTTCCATCCAGGGCCATGGCCAGGATTCTAAATTGGGGGGGGGGGATATTTTTTCAGGAGGGGCAACAATAACTTACATTACTAACTCTTGGCATCCAATTTCTTGCTGCTGTTGCTTCTTTCCATTTCCCCTAAAATAAAATTTTAAAATACACAAATGCTGATACATTCCTGTCAAAATTTGGTCCTGATGTAAGCAGGCCATGTGTTTATTCCATGCCTTAAGAATTACCCAAATTTCTTACTCAACCAAATAGGGAAGAAATGAACATAAAGGTCTCCCTTGCTTGAAAGGCAGTCAAACCCAACTTTAAGGTGCAGTGCTCATCTCCGTTTATAGCCAAAGACCCAGCAGTGTCTGCATCTACAGACGTTTCTGTGGTCATGTAGCAGGCGTGACTAGACTTCAGAGTGCACAGGACACTGTTACCTTTCTCACTGAAGAGTTACCTATTTATCTACTTGGAATTTCTTGCACTTGAACTGCTAAATTGCAGGAGCTGGGACAGATGACTGGAGTTCACTCCATTGCACAGTACTTGGGTCTTGAACTGCTGACCTGCCTACCGTCCAGTCATCAAGCTCAGCATCTTATCCAATAAGCCACCACAGGTCCCAGTGGCTTAACATAGGTGGCTAAACTTAGGACAAAACAATTTCTCTCTCTGTTTCTCTCTCATGCTACAACTATATGCATATTTTGTAAGTGAACATTCTATTTTTTAAAAAATGCATCTTGATCCACAGTCTATTTTATTCTTCTTTTTGCATTATGTGTTCAAAGGGAGTCTGTGGACTGCTTCAGTGCCAGTGCCCATTCTGGCCACACAATATGATGCAAAACATGATGTGTGCCAGATCTGTGATGAGCCACACTACTGACGTATAACCAGTAGTGGGCAGCAAATTTTTTTGCTACCACACAGTGGGTGGAGCCTATGCATGGGCGGAGCCTACATCATGGCAGAACCTATATCATGGGCAGAGCCTATGTCATGGACGATCTGGTCATGCCTGCCATATGGCCATGTATACATCTGCAAACACAGGCAGCACCGGCTCTTTGGCTGCAAAAGGAGATGAGCACTGTACCCTAGAGTTGGATATGACTGGGTTTTGAGCAAGGGACACCTTGAATCACTTGCAGGGACAAAACCTGATGGGGCAGGGCAAGGAGGTGGACGTGGTCACCCAATTTCGCTACCCCACCACCCAGAGGCCAACCAATTTTGCTACCCCACTCCCAGGGGGTGTGAACCTGTTGCTGCCCACCACTGCATATAACTGGTATCTTGTTAATTAGACTCAGCAGCTTCCACAATTCCTTTAGTATATGCATAAACAAGACATAAATTCCAGTAGAACTTTGGCTCCTGAAGTCCAGTGAAGTTGAATGGTATATTAAATCTACATGTGACATTGTTTCACCCTTACTCAAAAGCCAGTCGTATCTGACTCTAGGGTTCAGTGCTCATCTCAGTTTCATAGCTGAAGAGCCATTGCTGTCTGCTTCTGCAGCTGTTTCCATAGTCATGTGGCAGGCATGTGCACCAAACACTGTTTACCTTCCCACTGAAGTGGTACCTATTTATCTACTTGCAATTTCTTGCTTTCAAACTGCTAGGTTGAAAGGAGCTGGGACATAGACAGGAGCTCATTCCATCCTGCAGTATTTGGGTATTGAACTGATGACCCGCTGTCTTCCAGTCAGCATCTTAGCCACTTGAGCCACTGCAGTTTTCATTGGAATAAGGGAGTTTAAAGATGCTTTTCTTTGGGTGGACTGTGCCCTCCTTGAACATTGTTGTAGCCATTTGTTCCCTTTATTTATTCTAATGCTAACAAATTATGAAATTGTGTTATGTTCAGAAATTTTGTTATCCTTCCATCTTTTTATCTATACTACAGATAAATACAATTTTATATAGAAAACATGTGTTTACTTAAACACAAAGTTTTAAAGTGTATTTATAAATGTTTCTATAACATCATGGTGCCCAAGGTTATAATAGATACTTCTTATAAGAGGAAATCAAAGCTTCATCAGCATAATGTTTCATGGAATAGTAGCCATGTTAGTCTGTGGTTCAGGCATATCAGAGAGAAAAACATCACTGCAGCACTTTAAAGACTAACTGCTATATTTTTACTGTGAGCTTTCGTGGATCAAGTCCACTTCTGAATAACAAACCAGAGATCTTCTGCTATTGCTAGGTGTAGGAAGCTGTATGCATGCTTATCTGTCATTCTGTTTGATTACCCTTTATCTCTTTACTTCTTTACCTTGTTACCTCTTTACCTCTGTATCTGGTGTATATAAGCCATGCCTGGAAATTTCACTCCTATGTCTGAAGAAGTGGACTTGATCCATGAAAGCTCACAGTAAAAATATAGCAGTTAGTCTTTAAAGTGCTGCAGTGGTTTTTCCTCCTGATAATATTTCATGTAATATTTGGCAACATTTCATTAATTATGAAATGTTCTTATGGGAAACCTAAATTTTGATAAATAATCCAGTCAGTCTTCATACACATTTCCTCTCCTTTTAACAATTTCAGTGCCTGATGTTGATTATGTGAGATTTATGTACACTCTTATTGTCATGAAAGATGTGTCATGAGAGAATGCTTCTGCATTCTGACCAATGGGATCAAGATTGCTAAAGTCAAATAAGATTGTACCACACTGCCTCTTTTGGTGTAGTCTTATAGTCATCTATGTTGTGTCAATTGGACGTGTGAGGAGGAGTGATGTGCCATTTGGTGCAGTCCTCGCAATCCTATTTCCTATTTTGTGATGTGGCTTAATAAACAAGCCACTTCAGTATATTGGCAAATATACTGCAGAGGGGAATGGGAAGTGAAATTATTAAAAATGTGTTTGCTAGACCTTCACTGATGCACTGAATCACTTGGATTAAATTACAAAAAATATTGTGAAATAGCCTACAGCCATGTAGAATCAAACTCCACCAAGTCTTGACCCTTTTGCTATGTCCCTATTCAGACATCAATATTCACCCTTAATTCTGGAAATCTCATCCCTAAGAGTAGTCCCTTTTGTAGAAATGGAATTTATAGAACAGTTGATTCACAAAATCCCCACCAATTCAATGAACCTGCTCTAGTATAATTTACTACACTAAACAAAAGGATTTTGGATAGTGTTTCTCAGCCTTGGACCACATCTGAGGCCATCGGCCCAGGTCAGCATGGGCAATCATCAGAGTTTATGGGGATTGTGATCTGATAGCACCTACTGATGGATGTTTGGGAGAGGAGCAAAAAAATTATATTGCTAAAATTATAAAAGTATGAGTTTACCAGGAGCAGATTTTTCTACAAAAGGACTTGTGAACTCCATTTAGACTGGTATTAAGTTAAAGTCAAGATGAACATAAGGAACAGAAAGGTTAATGTTGTTTTGTACAACACACTGAGTGCATGAGTGCCCATCTATTCCTCCTTCTTAACCTTGTGACATGTCTCAAGGGCTAAGGAAGAAGGTTGTGTGTTGTACATAACACGTTTGCTAAGGACAGGGTGGGTGGGTCGGTGGCCTCAGCAGGGCCGTTCTGCAGATTTGCTAGCACCACAAGTGTTGCACTCTTTCTGTATGTGTGTGTGAATCAAAAATTGATAATTTGCATAAAATTTGAAAATTATGTTTAAAATATTTAACCTACATTTGAACAATTTTGTTGTTAACTGAAAAATGCTAACAAAATACATTTTCAATTGCAAAAAAATCCCCTCCCCACAAATGGCTAAAAATATCTCCCCTCCCCCAAAATGCCAATATAGGTGGCCCAAAGTGTTTGAGACACTTCTAAAGATGACAGAATTGTCTCCTAGAAGACAAAGAGGTGAGTTGCATGTGTCCCAAAGACTGTACATAGGAAGGAATGCAGGAAATATAGTTTGTCTGTCTCACTCCTTCATACAGACTCATGTTTTAAACTGTTATACAAGGGACCATCCATGTGATGTCACCACCACAGTGGCATAGCGTGGGGGGGGCGGGGGGGGGGGGGCGGATGCCCCGGGCAGCGCCTTTCAGGGGGCGGCAAAATGTCCCCTCCCCACCCTTTTGCTGGCGAGCGCCCCACGTGCGCTTCGCCGCTTGCCACACACCTCCGTCCGCTCACACCTCCGTCCGCTCGCCCGCCCGGCTGGCCGTCGGGGGCTCTCCGCCGCCTGTTGCCCCTGGCAGCGGCTTTCAGGGGGAGGCAAAATGTCCCCTCCCCACCCTTTTGCTGGCGAGGAGGAGAAAAAGGGGTTTTTTTTAGGCGGACAATTCAAGGAGGCTCCTTGAATTGTCCGCCTAAAAAAAACCCCCTTTTCTCCTCCTCGCCAGCAAAAGGGTGGGGAGGGAAGGAGGGGCACGCCCAGTCGCCCGCCCAGCTGGCCGTCGGGGGCTCTCCTGGCGGGCGGCCCGCATGCGCGCGGACGCTGCTCGCCTCCGCCCGCCCAGCCACCCACCCAACTTGCCGTGAGACGGGGTGCTCGTCGGGGGTGGGTGGCGCCGTGGCGGGGAGCCCCTGGGGGCTGGCTGGGCAGGAGGAGGTGGGCAGGAGGAGGTGGGCAGGAGAGCCCCCGACCGACAGCCAGCCCGGCGGGCGGGCCCCTCCTTGAATTGTCCGCCTAAAAAAAAACACTTTTTCTCCTCCTCGCCAGCAAAAGGGTGGGGAGGGGACATTTTGCCGCCCCCTGAAAGCCGCTGCCAGGGGCAACAGGCGGCGGAGAGCCCCCGACAGCCAGCCGGGCGGGCAAGCGGACGGAGGTGTGAGCGGACGGAGGTGTGTGGCGGGCGAGCGGACGGAGGTGTGTGGCGCGCGTGCGCGCGTGCGTGCGCGCGCACGCCGCTAGTCACCAGGGGGGCGGCTTCTACCTGGGTCAGGGGGAGGGGGCGGCGGCAGCGGCGAGCTGGGGGGGGGGGGCGGCGAGTTTGTTCTTCGCCCCAGGCGGCTGAAGACTGCGCGACGCCACTGCACCACCATCTACCCCTGGTTTTTACCCTGTAATCTAAGAGGAAAGGAGGTACTGACGGTGATATCACTGAGGGACGTATGGCAGAGATCATTGCTTCAGTTTGGTTAGGACTTTAAAAAGGGAAATGAGAATAGCAATAGCAGCAACAACACTTTCATTTCATCCTTGTGTTGAATTCAGAAGACAACCTAGTTGGCAATTTAATAAAATCCAGAAACCCTTCCCTTTTCCACCACAAGAACAGGCAAATTACAAACCCCACTTATTGTCTTGTAAAACAGTAATTAATAGGGCCACGAGAGAAGTTAAGGGGAGTGGAATCCAACCCATGCATGGGACCCCATGGTCTAATAAAGCCTCTTACTTTTCAGATGGCAATGTGTATTATTTTATTTACTTCAAAATAGTGTAAACTAGCTCTGCTGCTTACTGTGGGCTCCCCTCTAGCCTACTCCTTCTGCTAAGAGAGCTTCTCTATTTCTTTCCCTCTGACCTTTCCTCCCTCACCTTGTGTACCACTCAGTCCCAAAATAGCTGCTAGCCAGTTCAGATGTTTAAGGACAGTTCAGCTGTTTTATAATCTCTTTCACCAGCCACTGTCCAAAGCAAGGACACTGGATTCATGGATCAAGAGAAAGTTCAGAAACCTTCTTCAGAGTCAGCTTTAGTTCTGCGAAGCTTGAGAAGGTGAATATAACCTATTCCTCTCTGCCTGGATAAGGCCCTAGAAGGAAAAAAGACATGCAGTTGAGCACAACTGTGCATTCAATTTTTCCCTCCCTGAGTGTGCATTGACCTTTAAGGAACATGCACACGGCTTAAGAACAAACTCAGCCACAGGCAAATATAAAAATGCTTCAAGACCCCTGGGATTTCAGTGGTGTTTTGCTTCCGTCTTTCTCCAAGCGAACTTAGCACAGGCACTTTGCAAAGAATGTCAGAGTTTCAAAATCTGGCTCTCTGGGAGTTTTCAGCCATGTTTAAACTTCTGCAGTCCTTATTGAGCCACTTGTTTGACTAGATCCTCTAAGAAATGAACTAGACATGAGGTGGGATCTCTGATACTACAACTTTTTTTTCTTTCAAAAAAGTACTGGTGGAAACTCCACTGAAAGGATCCTCTGAGAGGGCTCAGCCTTTCACACCTTTCCAAATCCTCTGATATGAATCCCATCCCTGCTCATATAAAAGTACAATGCCTGGTTACTATGGAACACACGAAAGGCAAGTAGATGGATTCTAGAGCAAATGAAGGCTGCATTCTTTCACTAGAGGTAACAGTGGATGTTTTATTTTGGACATAATAATACTTTGGACAGGGCTTGCTCAATCCTCTTTGCCCTATACATGGGTGCCATGCAGTATGAAGCACCTAATAACAACACAGGTGTAGATTTTAAACACCGCTTCAATGGAAGACTTCAATTTGGCCAGACTACACTCCAGAAGACTAACCAGTGCAAACAGGATAACAGAAATGCAATATGCCGATGATACCGCATTGCCTGCTCTCACACCCAACTGTTTCAAGAATACATGTAATCATTTTGGCCTCACCATAAATGCTCAGAAAACCAAGGTACTTGCACAACCCACCCCAAGGACAGCTCTTCCTGAGTTCAGTATTACCAACTCAGACTCAACACTGAAACAGGTAGACCAGTTTTCTTACCTTGGTAGCATTCTGTCTAAAAACTGCACCTGTGGACAAGATGTAGTGAAGATAATTGGTGCTGCCCATTCTGCCTTTGGATGTCTATCACACTGGGTCTTCATGAACAAAAATTTAACAATCCAGACCAGTGGTGTAGGGTGGGTTTCAGTCACCTGGGCCCCCAGGCGAAACTCTCCCCCCAGGTAGGAAAGTCCTACCTTCGGGCAGTTTGCTGGGCTAGGAGGCAAGGTGGCCACACGCCTGGGACCCTGATGGCACAGGCAAGGCCCAGAGTCTGGGGTGGTGCAGTGTAGGCCCAGTGGGGAGCCCACTGTTGGCATCCAAGGCGCACAACTGCTCCGCCTCTGAGCCCAGTGACAGCAGCTCATCCGCCTTTGACAGCACCGGCACCCAGGAAGTGAGGCTGGCTGTTGCTGTGGCCCAATACGCATGGCTGGAGGACTTCCCCCCCACAAGGCCTGGTTGGCTCTGCTCTGGCTGCGGGCACTGGGGTGTAAAGACCTCCAGCCTCGCCCCTCTGGGCGCCGCTGCTGCTGAAGGTGGACGAGCTGCTGCCTCGGGTTTGGAGGTGGGGCGGCCACGTGCTTGGGACGTCGACAGTGGGCTCACCACTGGGCCTGCCCCACCCCAGACCCTCACCCTCTGACCTCACGTCAGAGTCCCAGGTGCGCAGCTGTCCTACCTCCTAGCCCAGCTGTGGCAGCAGCACCCAGGAAGGCAGGAAGTGAGGCCGGTGGTTACTACAGTCCAGCACCGGCCAGGCCGAGGACCCCCTTCCCCCACAACACCTGGCTGGCGTGGGCTGTGACGACCACTGGCCTCACTTCCCGCTTTCCTGGGCACCGCTGCCACCGAAGGCGGATGAGCTGCTGCCGTCAGGCTTGGAGGTGGTGCCTGGCTGCCGCCTGGGACCTTGGTGGTGGGCTCCTGCTGGGGCCGTGCCATGCCGCCCCAGCCTGGCAGGCCATGTGGAGGGGGTGCCTGGGTAGGAAGGGGATGGAGAAGGGGGAGGGGCACCCGCTGGTCTCCACTGGGCAATTGGGTCCACGCCCTCCAGCCTGGGGCAGGGCCCAGGGCGCAGGCAATGACAGAGGGTTCCGGCGCATTCTCCAGCCACCAAGAAGTCTGGGGCAGCGTCGCCCCCCAGTAAAGTGCCACCCGGGGTGGGCCACCTCCTTGCCCCCTCTCGCTACACTTCTGATCCAGACCAAGCTCATGGTATACCAAGCTTTGGTTATCTCAATGTTGTTGTATGGCTGTGAAACATGGACCCTCTACCACCAAGCCGTCAAAAAGCTTGAGCACTTTTACCAACAGAAGCTAAACTCCATCTTAAACATCTTGACTATGTCACCAACACCGCAGTTCTCAAGAAAGTGAGTATAAACAGCATTGAAGCTCCCATCATAAGCTATCATCTTAGATGGATAGGGCATGTCCGCCATATGGATAGTTCCAGGCTTCCTTGCCAAATACTTAACGGAAAACTTAGCTCTGGTACAAGACTTCACAGAGCTCCTTTGAAGCACTATAAGGACCAGCTGAAACAAACTATGAAGTTGTCAGACATAAACTCACAAACATGGGAGACAACGGCTGAAAATTGCCTACTTTGGCACCATACCATCTCTGCTGCTACCAATCACTTCAAAGGGGAATGCTGCAGATATGAAGAGGCTAAGTGACAAGCATGGAAGCTTAATCAAACCCAACCACGTCCTCCACCATCTATTCAGTGTACTGTGTGTGGTTGCATGTTCCATGCCAGGATTGGTTTGTGGAGTCATTAGAGACACATCCACCAGCTGAGAAAATGACCTCCAGGGAAAATGTGTGCTCGGACACGAGTAGCAGCCGATGACGGTGACTTTGGACAAAGCATTAGAAGACAAGATGCATGGCAGGAATAAAAAAAATAGCACAGTGATTCTGAGAAAAATTGAAGATGGCAAGAAAAGAGGAAGATTGAATATGAGATGGATGTTGTTGTTGTTCAGTTGCATAGTTGAGTTCGACTCTTCGTGTCCCCATGGACCACTGAATGCCAGGCACCCCTCTCCTTGCCATGTTCTGCAGCCCACTCAGCAATATGCCCATTGCGTCAACAATGAGATGGATAGGCTTAGTTTTTTATTAAAAAAAGAAAAGAATAGTAAAGACCCACCTAATTGGCCAATTTTCCTCATGGAAGGGTGTGTGCCAGGTTTACTACGATGTGAATATGTAAATTTTGATGTCTGCCTGTCTCTTTCTAATGTTTATATTTCTAGTCAAGTATATAGTACTTAAATGAAATTGAATCTGGTATATGCTTATGTCTCTTAGAGGCTGGTGTGAAGCTCTAGACCTGAACAGCATTTGAGAGAAGTGTGGTAGAAGCTTCATTCATCAACTTTGTCAGTAGGTCAGCTACTGTACTTCACGTGTCCTTTATTTTAACCATCTCTTGGAAAATGTGTGTGGGTTGTTTCTAACGACATCTCTCAGAATCGCCAAGGCACTGTAGCCACGTTGACAGGAGTTTAGCATCCTGCATTTGGATGAATCCCTGTGCCATTCTTCCAGAAAATTTGTTTTAAATAGTTTAACAGGGATTAGCAAAGTTCAGGTCTGGGACTAAATTCAACCCTCCAGTCTGTATTTGAAATCACCAGCCATCACCTACCGTATAGAGTCGAGTATAAGCCATCCCAAATATAAGCTGAGGTACCTACTTTTGACATGAACACCCAGGAAAACAGATTAACCCGAGTATAAGCCAAGGGTGGGAAATGCAGCAGCTGCTAGTGAGTTTCAATAATCAAAATGCATAAAAATATGGTAAAATTAATTAAATTGTTAGCACATCTCAATCCGGCATGGTCTTGGGACCCTTATGGTCATTGACCTGAGTATAAGCCGAGTCCCCTTCTTGGGGCTCATTTTTGGGACTAATAAACTCATCTTATATTCGAGTATATATAATACCTCTCCCCCCCCCCCCGCCATTTAAAGGGGAATTGCCATTTGTGGAAGACCTCAGGAGCAACAATTCCTCTTGTCAAGAGGTGACACCCCTCTTCTACCATTTAACATGAAACACAAAACAAAACCCATGTTGCAAGAACAGATATGGACTTCTAGGTAGTTCTGATTTCATTTTTTACATGTTTTTGCATTTTTGAAGTTTTCTGTGGCCTTCAGAATCAGCAGCATTTCCCTGCTCTGTAAATAGTACTTGGAAGGAGAGTGATGAATGCTATTTTTGCATGCAGTCTTAAATGTGTGCCTTTAAATTTAATCTTCATACAACATAAGACTGTGGGTGGGTTCTGATTTTCCTCGAAGATAGGTGTTTGTTGCATTTCTCGTCACATTCATAGTGTGCTCCTATAAACCTCCTGACATAGGAACCCTGTGCAAACAAAAGAGAAAATGATGAATTTAAACAGTATTTCTGGTAGACTTAGATTTAGCCAATGCAAAGCCACTTGTCATGAGCCCAAGATGCTATGGAAACTAGCACAGTGGCTTTTTGGGTGAACAAGGCAGTAATCTCTCTTGTGCACCTTACTTTGCCTCTGAACTGTTGAGCAAGATGTGCAGTAGACAGCTGTCAGATTTGTCTATTTATAGTACCAAGCACTTCAGGGAATAAGGCAAGCTGTTTGTAACATTGACTGTTCTCAAGTCAAATCAGACTCTATCTGTCGTTATGTTTGTCTGTCTCTGTCTGTCTTTCTCCCACCACCTCTGTTTCAGGTTCACAAAATACACTGTTTTACTGTGTCTCTTAAGAGGAGACTTCCTTCCACAGAAATGAAATGGTATGGTTGGCAAGAGACTAATGCTACAGTTTACCTGAGCATAAGCTCCACTGAGCTGAACATGACTTTCTTCTGAGCAGGCATGTATTGGCTGGGACTTTCATAGATCCTCTTCAAGAAATTGTACATATGGCTGATAAAAATGGATCTCAAAAATCAATAAACAACATGTAAAAAGGGAAGGTGGGGGAATATATTTTCACAGCAGAGTAGAAAAGAGAAAAGTACAGTGGAGAGCATATGAACTAATTCTTCTTTATTTCCGCCTATTGCCAGCTCTGCTAAAGCAGAATGAAAATATTGCTTGATTGCAAAATGCATTGAAATTCAACTTGAGTGAAACTGGGCCTAGGTGCTTGGATGATGCTTATTGACTGCCAGGTGCTTTTACATTTTCCAGCCATCAACTTGAAGTTCCATAATCAAGGTAGTCTGCCTTTTGCTTCTGTACCCTTCTTGTTTTGCTATCAAATGAGCAGTGAATAATGTGACAAAATGGTTGCAATAGTGCTTAATATACCAGAATGCATTGACACTGATATTGGGCCTCTGTATCACAGCATCTGCTGGAGAATTTCTTTCTTTCTTCTCTCTATCTCTCTTTCTTTGAGAATGTTTTTCTCAAATTTGAAAATTTTGCTATCTTCAGGGTAAATATTTTGAGGAGTAAATGGACGTAAAACTGTCAAACCCCCCATCACTAATAGGCCTCCTTAGTGGCAGATACTCTGAGAGTCTTCTTTCATCTATGTAGTAAGACAGAGAATCTATTGATCATTTCATATCACTGCAAAAGTGAAGAAGACTCTTAAAAACAATGAGGCCTTTTAAAATAAAATAAATCAGTACTGTTATGCCTATACAGTACTTTAGATATATTCTGCTGCGTCACCAAGAACTAGAGTTGCAATGCATCTCCTTAAACATTTATAATTTGAAATTTGATATGTTTTCCCATAATCAAATCTTCTGAGAAATTTCAAAATTTAAATAAAGTCCATATTGAATATGAAAATATTACCTTGAATGTAAGTGCTTTGGATGTACTTACTTTGATTCTAGTTAGCTTACAATATCTTTTAGAGATTCTTGCAGTCTCCTCAGCATCTTACCTGATTAATATCACATCTGGTAAAAAATGAATGTAAGGAAAAATGAAATGGGAATTCCCCCCCCCCCCCGCGATCAATTGCAGTAATATCAGGCTTCATTGGCAGTCAGAGAGACAAAAAAATGGTCCCCCACTCCAAAGGAAAGTTTTAAAGCTACTATGATATCCTATAGTTGAACAACTATTATTATTCTCAGATACATGTGTCATTACATATTACGTATATTAAATATAACTGGATTGTTATTTCTTAGTGTCCAGGAAACTTTATGGCTGGCTCTTCAAAACAGCAAAGGTGTTAATGAATGTGAGAAGATTCCCTCTACTTCACCAATCCTCTTTGCTCTGTAGCTCTTTCAGGGGATAGGGGGAATTGAAGAGGAAAGGAGAAATTTGTAAGAAAACTGAGTATGCCTTTCCCGTCTCTTAATCTTAATCGAAGCTTCTGCCAGATCAAAGAGCTTTCTGTGTGTGGAGGGACACATCTGAATAAAATGAGGGCTTCAAAAAGGCTGCTTTGGGAACTACAGATTTCAGCAGTTATGGTATAGAAAAAGTAAACTTTGTAAGCTCTGGAAGCACTGCATTGCCAGCTGTCAAGTGCTATCAAATATCAGATCAGATGCCAAACCAACTCCCACAGGGAATCTCAACAGATAGCAGGTATCTTAGCAAACATTTAGAGACTGTCTAAAAATTTACCAAAAATCTCAACGAGAGAGAGAGAGAGAGAGAGAGAGAGAGAGAGAGAGAGAGAGAGAGAGAGAGATTGATTTGCAAATACATTTGAATGTTTTTTTTTCTTTTCTCTTTTGGTCAACATTGCAAAAGAATCCTCATCAGCTCATAGACAGTTTATCTGGATCAAAGCCTGATATAGTGGCAAGGATGTGGGTGTTTGGGGTGATGGCATGCCATACTGCAAGCAAATGGCTGGCACTCAAATGCATTTGGCAATACCTTCTGGCTGACTCAGAATGAGCCCTAGCTAGCTATGACAGGAAGAAGGTGGTGAGATGACTTGGCTGAAGATTATAATAGAAAGCTTCTGTTGTTCTTACAAAGATCTGGCTGGCCTTGAACATGTGAAAAAGCACTGGTCTTACCCAGTATGAAGTGCAGTAGAGGTGAATGTGAAGGACAGAGATGCCCACAGGATGAGATGGAAAACTAGGGCAATCTACCCCAGGCCTCCTTAAAGGAATATCCCTGTGCCTTAGCTCCCATGAGTACTGGTATCCTCTGCCCCATGTATACCTCACTGTTTACAAAAGCCCCATAGATGTATGGGTCTGTGCACTGTCATCACAGAACTTTGAATCTACCCCAAGCTGCAAAACCTGCTTTGTGGTGCGCTAAAATTAAGAAGACCCAGGTACACATCCATGCTGACCATGCTAGCTACAGGCTCATTTGCCACCTTGCTGCGTTGATGCAAGGATGTTACATTGTTACTTTCTACTTCACAGTTCTGCAAATCAGTCAGGCTCAACAAAATGTACCTTTCCCTGGCCAGGAGACAAATAAATAAAAAACAAGGAAAATTAACTTTCTTAATTAAAATTAAGAAATTAACTTAATTAGTCTTCTGGGTTCTAGTGTGGAAGGTGTTGTAACCAAACATATCTGTATTTTATGGTGTATACATTGCAATCAAATACTGTGACCGACGAACGACACTAGATTTTATATTGTTAGTAAATAAAATGGCTTTCCATGTAAGTAGGGACTAACATGTTCAGTGGCTTGGGTCTGAAAGGCCTTTCAGTCCCTTTGTAATCAAGATTTAAATTACTTATTGAATCCAGCCCTTTCCAACCTAGGATCTTTCAGATGTGTTAGGTTATAATTCCCGCAAAATGTAACCATTAAGCCGAGGCTGGCCTCATTGGTTAGGATTATAGAATTGTAGCCAGAGTCATCTAAAGGTGCCAGGTTGGGGAACCGTGATTTAGGCTCAAGCTACTGCACGTTTCCCTAGCAATGTTCTTTTTGGGATGCACAAGATGTGAGTGCTTTGGTGCTGAGCATGTGTGCCAGAAGGACAGAGTGTGTGGCTTTCTGCCAAATGGTTTGCCTCATTTCCATAAATATTCTTCCATAAACTGATGTTACTGAAGCACACTCTGCGTAACAGTGGAGAGCTGTGGAAGGTTGTGTTTAAAGTTTAAAGCCAGCAGTGCAGGGATGTGTATTAGAAATGGGGTGGTGGTGGATGGGATCTCTTCAGAAACAAGAGATGACACGTCCAAAAGACCTTTATGGCGGCTGTTGAAGAGAGAAATAAAATTATGACTGATTTGCAGAACTGTGAAGTGGAAAGTAACAATTTAACATCCTTGCATCAACGCAGCAAGGTGGCAATTTCAAATTCAGCCAAAAGAGGGCTCCAATGCTTTGATTTCAGCTGCAAGAAAAGAGTCCTAGTCTATTTGTGATTTAATTGTGAAAGCAAAGCTCCTGATCTGATTGTCCTGGATCCTTGTGTGATGTGGATGACAAACAAACTATTTAAAGCAGTAGGGTAAAGATGATGCTTCCTAGGTTGGCTTTGCCTCTCTTTTCTTAAAGCAGTGTAAAACAAGGATGATTTCAGTGTTGCAGCCTGATGTGGAATTAAATAATCTTACAGCTGCCAAACTATACAGTGAATTCACTTGATCAGAGCCAATTGTAATCTAATCACTGGGAGATAAGGATTTCTGTAACAATATTTTCATCTGTGCACCTTCCATGTTCTTGGAAGTTGACCGCTGATGGTGTATGTTTTGCACGATCCTTTGACTACAAGCTGAAGGATGTCATGTTAAACACCAGACCTGTTTTAAAATATAGTAGTGCATCTGAAAAAAGCTGAGAAACACTGTCACTGGTCTGGTGTTTGTGGTAGATAATTTGAAAGTTGTGTTTGCAACACTGGGAAGGAAAGAGAACGGAAACAACAAAATGACAAGAGTGATTCCCTGTGACGGTTGGTACATGGATTGATTCTGAAAGCTATTTAAATAGCTTTAATAGCATTCCTTTCCACATTGTGGTTTGGATCCTGATGTATTCACACGTAAGTTAATCATGACTAATGGGGTGTAAATGTTTTCAAATGAACATTAAGGAAAATAAACTCATTCCATTTAGAATTACGTGCTACAAATACATTCCATAGTGAGTTCATTGTTACACATTTAGAAGAGTTGCTTCTCCCATACATTCACAGGACAACAGTTCCATCTGGCATGGCCAATGGTCTTGAAGGATGGGAGCTGGAATCTAAAATATCTGGAGGCTATTAGGTTTCCACTCCCTTTATGAGAGTTTGACATTGGCGAGGAAGAAGAGGAGATTCTATGATCTCCCTCTGCTGCACAGAAATCCACAGGAGAACTGTGTGTGCAAGTGTTTGTATGTTTGTACAATAGTACAACAAATTTGCTCTCATGGAGCAAATTTGAAGCTCTTCTTTTTTTCTGCTTGTGTTACTGCATATGTTGATGCATATAAAATCGTCATAAAGTGTGTTTCGCTAAGTGGTTCTCCTGCATGTCCATTAGTTCCTGTGTCTTAATATCAGATAAAATGCTTGTCTATGTTTTCATAAACAAAGATAGCTGTGTGATTTATACACAAAACAAATGCAGGAGGACGGTGATACTTTTATTAGATCATTGGAAAAAATTCTAAAATGTTACACGAGCTTTTGTGATTCAAGATCAGACATGCATCAATTTCTTGTGGATAGTGTAGGAAATGAATTCTATATGGTGACACTAGTCCTTTTATGCATGAATTCAAGGACTGAATTCAAGATGCCAGAATCACTCAGAGTCAACGTGGTAGAGATACTTTTCCTCTCATGGAATATGTGGAAAGTGTGGTAGTTCAGAGAAATGGCAAAGAAGGAAAAGATTAAGCCTCTTCTTCCAGAACTCTATTCTCTTTATCTGCGAAGTAGCTGGGTAAAATTGCCACCAGTACAGACTCCCTTCCCAGACCATTGGAGATCTAATTACCAGGCTTCTGTCTCATACCCATTTGGCCCTGAGCGAGAAGAAAAATATATCAAAGATATTACACAAAACGTAATTCATGTCCTAACCAAAATGTATCTGATTGTGCACCTGGCATAGAGGTATTTGGGAGGGGTATATGTATATATGTGTTTTATAAATTAAAGATCTAGCATGTAGCAATATTTCTAGCCATATCTCAACAGGAGTTATTCCTTTCCCCTCCCAGGAAGGTCAGTCTAACACAAAATAAGTGGGAATAGGATGGATATTATTATAGTGGGATGATGAGAAAAGATGTCATGTCTACTGCTATAAAACTGATTACAATAATAGTAAATTATAGTCTACTTCTCACTTTTTTTGCCCTGCATTTGAATACCATCTATCTTACCTGATATGAGTTGCTTTTCTGCATACTAATTTCTTACACAATTTTCTTCTAATGAGTGGGTGCTGCCATGCTATATCCTCAACCTTATGATGGAAGAGAAAGTGTGTAATGCAATATGATGCAAAAGTGCAGTCTATGGTTTTGCAAGTCAATAATTGCTTTATTAGTATTTTTTTAATATAAAAATGATTTTTTTAAATCCAAGACTAAGCACATACCTATTTGCTTACCTGCACAGTTAACTATCAACTGTCACCACAACCTGCATGAAGGCTGTTTAAATCCCAATGAAGTCGGGGATTTAAACAGACTCAGTGTGTGTAGAATTACAACCTATGTGCACATTTACTTTGCAGGTGGTGCCATATTTGTGAGGCTTTCATCAAATATGAGCAATGTTCCATTGGAAAAATTCATAATGAACAAATCATTACATGCCTAATAATATAGAAAGGCTTTATGCTGCTATTGTGTTCGGCTAAAAGCAAAATAAAATATACATGCGTGCCTGCATGCAATGATGAAAAGAAAGGGTGTCCTTATAGGCCACGATATTAGGGAACAATACAGTAAATTCCACTGGCAATGGAAAACCCTCCTGTGATGGAGGATAATACTTTAACTCCCTGCACTATTTATATTTCAGAATGAACAAGGACTTCACCTTTGGAAAAAATATGAAATGATCTTCCTTTCAATATAAATGTCTCCCTCCAAAATCAATTTCAATTTCATCTTTGTTTCAGTTTCTTCAGAGAAAGAAAAGGGGGGGAATCTACAGGGCTATAAGTAATAGCTACCTGTGGTTTTCTTAATATATAATTCAGAGGCAGCAAAAAGCTAGAAACATGCATGAATGGTTTCTTCCTTGTGAACCTGACACACTCACATGAACATATATAAACAGATGTTCAAATCTTATCTGGTTTCTGATTCAACCATTTCTTTTCCAATGAATGCGTCACTCCCCATCCGTTCTTTAATTTTCTGAAGCTGCTGCTTTTTAGACTGTGCTCAGGTCTGTCTGACATTTCAAAGAACACTATATGTATATACTGTACAGCATATATGCATCCACAGGTATGGCTGTCTCCTCACTATAAATCATCTATCCTTTGTGTTCAAATAAACACTTCAGGGCCCCTTTTGTGGAACCTCCTTATCTCACATAGGCAGTATTAGAAGATATGTTTGTCAAAAGCCCAACTGGATATTTTGGTCACAATCTTGCTCGAATTATCTGTGTCCCTCCCCCATTTCCCTGTGAGGTGAGAAAGCAGGAAAGAACATTCATGTTTCAGTTTTCCTTTCTTGGGAAGGTCCATTCCTATCTGTACCAGTTTATTCTTCTAGCTTGAAACGCTGTATTACTTTTATAGAGCAATTCTAAACTGTCGACACGATGCTAGAGCAATTCATCATGGAAATGTACAGCCAGGAGAAATGTATGCAGGCTTCCCCCACAACTCATCAATGATGCAAGCATGCTCCTTGCAGAGTCAGTGTGATGTTAATATAGGTAAGAGAAGAACAAGAGCCATATCGTGTCGTGCTTCTATATTTACTGGAAGCTGTGCTGTTGCATTATTTGCATCTTTTCATGTATTGGCATATAAACTAAAGAGGAAGGGGTTGGAGAAGAGGAAACCCATCCTCTTAATTGATGGTACTGTATTGAAAGCCTGGCTTTTAATGAAACCACACACTGGAAATTCTACTCTGCTGCAAAGGTTTATGCTTCTCTTTCCTCCAGGGCACATTGGATCAGGCTGCTTTCCCCCCCTTTCTGATCCTATATTCAGACTAAATGGATTGCAATTTTAAATGCACTACCCTGGGGTCCTGACTAATACAATCCAACTCTGTTCCCTTTTACTTCCCTAGAACAACCTCCCCCTTCTCCCTCCTGCCATCAACTTACCTCTATGGTCACCAGGACATAAGCAAAGCACCACAGGATGAAGTTTTGCTTGATTTGATTAAGAAAAGGCTACAAGGAAATGTAAATGGAGCATGCCTCCCTTTAAACATGGCCACCTTCTCTGAGAATGGTTCCTCCTCCACACATTTTTTTTTTAAAAAGTGTCAAAAATGCAGGAGAAAACACCATACTTTTAGGGAAAGGTGTTTCTGGCTTGTTACCTTCCTCTCCCTCTCCTTTCTTCCTCCCTCTCCTTCTATTAACACTGTATATATTTAATAATTAGGTGATCGGACACATTTTGATGATGAAGCAGTTTCTGTGATCTGCAAAAGACAACATCTGTTTTTCTCATGTACCGATTAATAATTGATGGCAATAGAAAATGCAGTTAGACCCTTTTTCTCCTCAGTCTCCTATACAGAACAAGACAACTTGTTTTTTTTTAAATTCCAGAATGATGAGAAAATCTTATCATTCTCACCTTGAAAGATGCTCTCTTGCACACACACACGCATGCACGCACACCAAGTAATTTTTGTTCTATTCACTATCTGAAGCAGAGTCTTGTGACAAAATCATCACCTTGATCTGTATTTTTTAATTTCTAACTTAAGTTTTATTATTTACAAAATGGTAAAGTTCTACAGATTATTTCATGGACCAGTTTTCTTTCCAGTGCCTTTTTGAATGAGTAGCCTTTTGCTTTATGGGGGGAACTCTTCTTACTCCTCCTTCACCACCACCACCACCACCACCACCCAACCCTATGATGTAATTCACATTACTCACAGGAAAAGGTGCCTAAACTGGGGATGTTTCCCAGTTATATTTAAGTTGTTTGATGGACCTTTGGTAATGTGATTCTTCACTATCATGACACCTGTTTCCAAATGTCTGACATTCAGACATATACACTGCCAGTTACATCCCTGTGTACAAATGTCCACATATACTTTGTATACGTGGGTATAAGAATCACAGCTTGTAATCACCTGCTTTGCCATTAGCGATTAATCTGAAAAAGATCGAATAATTCACTGCCCCATGCCATTCACACATCACTTGCTACCATCTGTTCTACTCAGCAGCAGTAAATGATGGGTAATTAACTCGGTGCCTTTGTCTTTCCCTTGCTGAATGTCTGACACATATAGATTTGGTTCCCTTTCTCCTCCCCTTCCATTCCCTGCATGGAAGAGGTGAGGAAGAGAAATGAATGCTGCTGCCTACCTGACCTAAGCAAAAAAAAGTCAAAGCAAAAAAAAAAAAAGTCTTGCAAAGGGGGAAAAGAGGGAAAAATAAGTCCCTTCCCCCTCATCCTCCAAATGCTAAGCATCGGATGCAGACCCTGTGCTGACCTTTTACTCTCCTTAATATCAGTGGGGGGAAAAGAGCTGACAGTGGACAATGGCTGCTGCAAATGCTGGGCAACCTTCTCTAAAGCTCAGAGGGTCAAGGTCAAGACGTAGCCATGGCAAAATGGCTTCACAAGCTGTTGTTGTCTGTCTGAATGTGAAGTGGAAATGTGAAAGTGAGGCCATGCATGGCAATGTAGCACCATTTGGCTTCTGAGCCAGAAAAGGCTGAAATTATTTTTTGGCTCACATAGTGCAGGTCCTTGGTGCCTGAAGGTGGGGGCAGGTGAGCACTTCATTGATGCCCTGCATGGCTGTCAGAAGGAAAGGATAGAGCAGTGATGGTGAAAATCTAAAAGAATGGGGGGATGAACTCTGTGCTGGGGGAGGGAGGAAGCACTCCCATTGGGCTGCTGAGCAGAGGAACAGGGTGAACTTTTAACTGGGGGAAAAGGAAAGTGCTCCCATTGGGCTGCTGGGCAGAGGGGTGGGGTGAACTTTTAACTGGGGGAAAAGGAAAGTGCTCCCATTGGGCTGCTGGGCAGAGGGACAAGGCAAACTCTGTGCTTGGGTGACAGCATGTGTGCCAACAGAGAGGGCTGGGAGTGCCATGTCTGGCACGCATGCCATAGGTTCACCATCACTGGAATAGAGGAACATGTAGTTAACCACCTAGTCTTAAAAGTCCATCTAGCACTTCAAATATCCATATTTTCATAATACGGCACATTTCTATATCAGGAAACAAAAAAAGCAAAAACAAAAAACAACAAAAAACGAAGTGAAGAAAGGATGTCATTCAAAAAATTGCTAGCAGATGATAGACATATGCTTCACAATGGAGTGGAGAGGAGAGGGGGAGCTACACAGTTTTGGCTGAATGAAAAATGCTGTGGTTTTTTTTAAAAAAAAACACCACATAGTGTTGCTGCAGGGATGATATACTGAAGTGACTCATAAGCAGCTCTCAAGCCATGGTCTGAGCCTGGGAGGAAATTAATTCCACATAGGCATGGACACAAATGTGGATGCAGGTGAATAAAGCTTGAATCTATCCATCTGTGAGAAAAGGACACTAGGATCTCCTGAATTTAGAGTTGCTGATCTGAAATAACAAGACCGATTCCTACTGCTTGGATGGGAAAATTCCAGATTATTTTTAGAGCCAAAGGTCTTGCAGCACAATCTTCTGCAATGGAGTGCTGCACGATGGATCTTGGGGACATGAAAGGAGCCTTATTCGGACATCCCCTGAGTGGAGTTTCTCCAGCAAAAATCCTTTCAACCCACAGGACATGAAATTTATTTATCAACCAAAGTAGGACATCCACATCAGAGGAATTGGCTCCATATATATGATCCTCACTGGACCATGTTGGCTGTTTCAAGAGAAACAGTGGAGCCATTTTTTATAAGGTAGGCAGTATTAGCCCTATGAGCAAATGTGAAGAAATGTGCTGAGTTGTCAGGAAGAAGACATCTATGACTTAGTAGCTCTTATCTATTTCCAGCACCTTAATTTCTTTTGCAAATAGCTGCTGAAAAACAAAAGTTTACAATGCAGAAAGTAAAGGGAAAAATACATTTTGTACTTGCAAATAAAAATATCACAGCCCAATTTAAATGTTTCTAGGTCTTAGAAAAATGCATAGCTTATCTCTGCACTTGCAAAAGTGTGTGGCTTGATAATAAACACAGGAAGAACTCCTGAAGCATATTTGCAAAAACTTATAATTGCATTAGTGATTATAACATACATTCTCACTCTGTCTTCATAGTTCCACCTTTCCCAGTTATGTTACCTATTATACACTGAGAGGCTGAACAGAAGGTCTCATAGACTGCATCCCACACTAGGAAGCATTGTAATTATCTGAGAAAATGAAGATATAATTTCCTCTCCCAAGCCGTGAGCCAAATCCCCAACTGCAGTGCAGCCTTCTGTGCTGCATAGGCATCCGTTGCCAGCTTTACATGCACTAGAATTCCGTGAAGTGACTCAGACACAAACGTCTTCTCCTTTGAGTAGGATGTTGCAAATAAATGTCCGTTGGAGAATCTGGGAAAACAAAGTCAGATAAATAAATAACATAGGTGGGCTTTAAAAACAACAACCAATTAGTTAGCCAGGGGGTAAGAACTACAAATATAATATGTTTTCCCTATGAACATCTGTGTTCTCCTCCCAATCAGATAAAACTAAATAGCTGCCAAACAAAATTGTCTATTTATTTATTTTTGGTCACTTGGTATAAAACTCTTTAGGACTGAGACACTACCCCTCTGTCTCCTCCCTTGAGACTTCCTCTGCATTGTTCTTTCTATTTACTTTGCTGGAAGGGGGTTTACTTTGCTGTGCTTTTGTGTTTTTGTCAGCAAAACAACTGATAAGTACAGTAATACCTCGGATAACGTTTGCCTCAGATAACGCTAAAATCACATAACGTTAAGTAATCTGGGGAGGAGAATTGGATCGAATAACGTTAAGGTCCTATGGGATGGATCTGATAACAACCGCTAAAGCCTGTGCGGTTACAGTGTATCTCTATGGAGCTTTAACATCCCATAGGATTTTAACATGCATCAGATAACACTAAAAATCGGATAACACCAAGACTTGTGGAACCAAGTCTTAGCGTTATCCAAAGTATTACTGTAATAAATGGATGTTTGTGCAAATTGCAATGTTAATGGAAAAGAGACGTTTTGCCGTGAAGTGGCAACTGAATGCAACTTCTTGCTTCTAAGAGATAGGCTATAAGATGGAGAGCAATATTTCCCTTGGAGCAAACAATATGCTATATTTTTCACTGAGTTAGTATGGAGCATTTTCTGATAACCTTACATCTTTTCATAAGAAACAAGCAAGATTGATGGCCGGGAGTGCCTCTGTGTGTGTGTGCATGTGTGTGTGCGTGCGTGCATGTGTGTGTGTGTGTGCATGTGTGTGCGTGCATGCATGTGCGCGCATGCTACAATCAGTGGGTAAAATGCTTATTGGTCAGAATGCTATTGTTGATTGACATTTGCATAAAGATGATTAGTGAGTTGCTGATTATTTTCCTGGTGGATTCCCAATCATGCAGTTGGGCACAAACTCAGGTATATAACCAGCATGGCATTAATGATGCACAATTGGTTCCCAAGATTTATCTGAGTTTCCTTATGTGACTGCAAACTGTCAGTAGGGCTTACTATGCTACATGAAGCATAGAACAATATTGGTTTGACTGAAGAGGGCAAAAGGAGTGAAAATGTGTTACTATTACTGTTGGAATTAATATCCAGTTTTCAAAATGATATATTAAAAATGAAAGGAATGGAACCTAGTGATGTGTCTAGAGATGAAGAGACACTTAGGCACTAGCTTACCTTCATCTTTGCTGTGGTTGCAAAAACAAGGACCACCTTTCCTTTCCTTTCCTTTCCTTTCCTTCTCTTTTTGGTAGTACTGTACTTAACTAGTTTTCCTGAATTCCTCCAGACTAATAGTTTTATTCTTTAGTTGTCTAAATGTTTTCTGCTTTAGTTCCTAGAAGTTGATGCTAGTAGGGCCAGGTCTGACCAGAACGATGTGAATTTTACCTTGACTGTTGAAATGTTTCAAATTGCTTTCAAGTGTTTAAATTGTTTCAGATTGCCTTAAAATGATTTCATTGATTGCACCCTGCCATGAGATCTTTGGCTATCAGGATGGACTAGAAATGTTTAAAAATATACAAACATACTTACATGACCTTTCTGTCAAGGAGTTTGGATGAACATTCTGGCTTCACAACAAATGCAACATTTTAACTGTTACAGGGCCAGGATTCTAGATGTGGGAGGGCGAATATTGTTTAAGGTGGGCAACAAAGCCTCTTTTCAATGCATTCGTATGAGAAACCACACTTGGTTAGGATGGGCAAACTGCTAACCCAGGTTGGGCCATGCCCACCCTGGCCACCCCTTGGCTATAGCCCTATTTAACAACAGTACCCATGTAGCTGTCCAGAGGCAGAGAACATGCACAGAACCTTTCCATAAATGGCACTACACAGCATAGCCTATAGCAGTGATGGTGAACCTTGGCACTCTAGCTGTTCTTGAACTTTAATTCCCAGAAATTCTGATCAGCAGGAGTGCTGACTTGGGCTTCTGGTAATTAATGTCCAAGAATACCTGGAGTGCCACGGTTCACTATCACAGGCATATAGACTCATCGGACCACACAAGCCCTCTCACCATGGGAAGGCAATGATCCTTGGGGAGCAAAAAATATTAGCTATCCACAAAAATGTGGCCCACATGCCATCAGTTGTCCATCTTCAATATAAATTAAGTGTGCCTTTCTGAAATGTCCTTTGGGTTATGACATGAAGACCATGATAAGGAACACCTGACTTCAGAATTTACTATTATTCTGTTATGAAAATTTCCTTGCAATTACTTTTACAAAATCTCTCCACAACATGTATTATTTCAAATCACAGGTTTTTATTATGAATAGGCAGAAAAACTTGCTTAAAGTCTTATCTAAACAACCTTATCTAAACTTATCTAAACTTACATATACAGTATATAGTATTCAGAAATCAAGAAGATACAAATATAGTATTCAGAAATCAAGGAGATAAAAATACCTTATATTAAGCATAGAGTTGAGATGTAGTTGGAGATTGGAGGCAAAGGTGGGAGCATCACAGAGACAGTCTCAAAAGGACCTGTTGTCTGTCTTGCCCCCCTGACGAGTGTGGCTCCCATCTTAAATACCCTTTGATCAAGGTGTCATCAGCCAGTTTTGCGATCAACACAAAACACGTGAGACACATGCAGGCTGAGACATGTCCATTGTGGTCTTTGTGGTTAACATGCCTTTTTTCAGCTAGAAGTTCCTTTTTTTCTGTCCAGTCACAGCGACCCAACTATAAGACCACACCCATTCCCATCTTCAACATGCTTACCTCCATTACCCTGCTCTGATTTGATTTCGATTAATATGGCTATATATTTGATAAATGAATATAAGATACAAATCAAAATTTCTCTTTCAGAATGCCAATGTTTGTACACTTGGGAAGAGAGAGAATTAACATTTGACCTTCAGGTTATATGGTTATTGGCTGTAGTACAAACATGAGAGAAAGGAGTGAGAAAAAAAAAGAAAATACTAGATACAGCAAGTTTTAGATTTTAGGCATGAATGTTTGCAAGATTTTTTCACATAGTAGGAAAGGAGCCCAGTTATTTCTAGGCATAAGATGTACAAATAGCACACATTGCTACCATGCACCAGCACATTTTACTTAGGTGTCTGTTCACCCACACTTTGAGCCTTAATCTTGCATTCAGTGAGATTTAAAAGCCTACAAACAATGCACATTTGTTGGAAATTGACACAATAAATATAAGAGCCATCACAACATAAGAGCTAATAAAGGTTTATGTGAAGTGAGTCACATTAGAAAATGAAAAAAATGAATAAACACAGTATTTAAGAATGCACTGAGTCATTTTGGGGAGTCATCTTCCCTAACACAATGTGACAGCTTTTAAGTCTTGTCTGGTAAAGGATCATCATGTTCTAGAACTGTGGTTCCCAATCTTAGGGCCCCAGATGTTCTTGGAGATGGATGCCTGAAATCTTGGCCAGCACAGTGAAGACTCTTAGGAGTTTTAGATGTTCTAGAACAGGGGTCCTCAAACTTGACTCTCCAGGTGTTCTTGGACTTCAATTACCAGAAGCCCAAGTCAGTACACCTGCTGAACAGAGCTTCTGGGAATTGAAGTCCAAGAAAAGCTGGAACACCAAGGTCGGCCACTCCTGTCCAAGAGCATATGTCCAAAAATATCTGGAGTGCCAAGTTTGCTGACCCCTGTTCTAGAACATAGGTCCTCAAACTTCGCTCTCCACATGTTCTTGGACCTCAATTCCCAGAAGCCCTGATCAGCAGGTGTACTGACTTGGGCTTCTGGGAATTGAAGGCCTAGAACACCTGGAAAGCCATGTTTCCTGATCCCTGTTTTAGAACAATGTATTTCATATTGGAAACATGGTTAATGTTTCTGAGAGTGGCAGTGAGAACTGCATGGTACACATTCACCAGGTAGGGGAGAAGAAAAGAATGAGAGGAGTTGATTACACATTTCACATTGGAAGCAGCCACTTTTTCACATCAGGAGTTACATAACCATTTCTGAATATCTTGAATTTTGGACTGTATGTGATTTCTCTAGCAATTGCATATTTTATGTATGGAAAAACTGTGGTAATTTAAGAAACAAGCCTAGCTGAATTAACTTCTGTCTCTCTCTTGCTCTCTGTGTTTTTTTTAAAAAACAATTAAATATATAAAGGATTTCAGGAGGAAGCACCTCCTTGCCTTCTCCATAGACAACCATGGCTTTATGTATGACATTTTTTTAACTGATTAATTGCACCAGCCAAATCTCACATCTGGACTTCCTAGATTTGTGTTTAATGAAATCCAAAAAAAACCCCACCAGATTATTTCTCCACCTATAAAACAGCCATATTAAGATGTATTCATTTATTTATCTAGGTTGCTCTGTTCATATATCTTTTTATAGAGGTTGTAGCAGACGTTTATGTTTATATGACAAAAGGAATATTGCATTGTCTGTTGAAATCTTCATGCCATAATATATTACAGTGCTGCAGTATATAATATAATTCAGTTGAGCTGTCTGTTCAAAATACTGCAATAACTGTTTACTGGTGAAGGAGAGAATGGATGAAAGAGGAGATATTTGTGTTTAATATTTGTAGTGATACCATTTGATCATCATCTTTGCAACAGCACAGTTGAGCAAGGTAAACATGGATGTTTGTCTCTATTTGTTTTGGTAATATAAATGTTGTTATTCCCATTTTTTGCTGAGATCCTCAGGGCTGGGGATAATATTTCTGTTTGCATCTGGATTCCAGGTTGGGCGCCAGCAATAAGCTTGATGAAGCAACTCGGTTAAAAACAGCCTTGGGTGAGAACTCTTATTCCTTCCACATTTTCACACTGCATAAGAAAGAGGATAAAAGTGTTATAAATAGGGTATTTTTCATGCATAGTGATTTTTCTCCATGTGTTTGCAGGTGTGCAAAACCAGGATTCAGAAGGCTCAGCTGATGCACAGTGAGATTTTTAAAATTTCTTTCTTTTAAGCAAAAAGGAACAGAAAGGGAGGGATTTGCCGCCACCTCTCCTTTGCAGCTCTTGATGTACCGTTGCCTCTGCTTGTTCTAGTGGTTGATTCAGATTGCTTATTCCGTCCGCCTCACGTGTGATGTTGACAGTCGGAGATTGGGTTATGTGATGCCAGCAAACAGAAGATGGAAGCAACCAATGGAAGGGGGCTCACTGGGAGTCTTGGCTGCTGGAGAGAGAATAAAAGAAAGCAATTTTTCTATTAGCTGTTACCTTTCTCTGAGCAGTTGAATAGACAAATGCAGAACAGGCTGCTGAAAGAAGAGAAAGAAATGGAGGGAGAATCAGTTTTGCTGGACACTCTGAGTCCACTTGCAAGAGGAGGAGTAGCAGCAGTGTGTGTGTGTGTGTGTGTGTGTGTGTGTGTGTGTGTGTGTGTGTGTGTGTGTGTGTGTGTGTGTGTGTGTGTGTGTGTGTGTGTGTGTGTGTGTGTGTGTGTGAGAGAGAGAGAGAGATGCTCTTTGACAATGAACAACAGCTTTGGAATTTTATTTATTTATTTATTTATTAGTTCAAATTTATATTGCCGCCCACTCGCTGTGGCGACTCAGGGCGGCTTACAGACAATACATTACATTACATTACATTACAATATGTTGGGGTGGGCACAGGGCAGGAATGGAATATTTCAGCATATATTCTCTAATAGTATTTTGAGATCTTCTTGAAGGGTTGACAAAATGATGAAAGAGGAGTTGTCTTTCCCCCTTTCTCTCCCAGATTTGATTTGAAGTATGAGAAACAGCTAATAAAAATTCTAACGGTACCCTTTCCCTCTCTGCTGGTATTAAGACCACCTGCGTTTATTGCCTTTGCCCCATTGTTTGTAGTTTTCAATTGTAGATGACAGAGGAGTGGAGGGTGCTGGGATACGTGTAGGTGCCTTCTACCTGCAGTGCATTTTAAGTGCTGGTAGAAACCATGTACAGTACCTGCAAACATCACCAATAAGCCTATAATATGAAGCATACACAATTATTTGGGTGGTAATTGCTGTTTTGAGAGGGGTAGTGATGGAAGGTGTTTATGTATGATAGTCTACCACTACTATTTCCCAGACTAATAGTGGCTAAAGAGTCTATGCGTCCTTAAAACCAAGTTTCTCATAATCCTTAATTACAGGAGATTTGCATTGCTTGTTTCAAGTGGTGTGCTAATTATTTTCAAAATGTTTTCTCCTGTCAGGACTCAGTCAACTATAACTTTTAAATTTTAATTTTGTCTCTGTGAGAACATGCATGGTTTAAAGTTGACTTTGTCCTGAACAGATACATTGAATGCTTTGCCGTGTGTGGATGTTGAGATGGAAGAATGTTTGGAATAAATAATTCCTAATCACAATCACAGTTAATCCATCCTATTAGGAGGTTAAGACCTGGCTGGCGGGACAGGTATGGGGTTTGGCTTGTTGGCTCATCTGACCCCTCCCTCTCTAAATGTATGAATTTTTAAAATCTTTTAACTTAGCTTTGCTTAGTTTTAACCTCTTTTAATATTAATTTTAGACAGGATTTTTAATTGTGTTTTATGTCTCTTTTGAAGCTTTGTTAGCCGCCCTGGGTCTCTTTGAGGAGGGCGGCATATAAGTCTGATTAAATAAATAAATGAAATAAATAAATAAATTAATTAAACTATTAGCTTTTATGTCTAAAAATTGGTATCCACATTGAATAGAAGATACTGTTAGAAGATAAATATTTTTAAAGCCAGGCTTCCAAGAGGTATCAGGGGAAGATTAACTTGATAAAAATCTGTAAAATGATTCACAGCAAGGATGATAAAAAACAGTCTCCCTTCTCACTTATTTGGAGTTCATGTATTATTTGTGACTGCAAAACAGCTACCTATCTGGACTCCAAAACAAGACAAGCTGCGAATCACAGCCCCATGAGGGCTACACTATGTTGGCTTGGTTGGTGACCAGTCCTGTGAACCTAAATCATAGTGGTGTCAAAATGGCTCCTGTGTGTAACAGATGAATGGCAGACCAATGCTCTCTAAGAATCAAAGCCCGGCACAACGTCTTGCCATGAACTTTTGAGACTCTCACTGATAATTTTCCTACACTATTCACAAGAAATTGGTGCATGCCTGAATAAGTGATCTGGAATTATGAAAACTTGCAAAATGTTTGATTTTTAATATATTCTAATAAAGGTACAGTAATACCCCGGATAACGATTGTACCGGATAGCGCTAAAACCTCATAACGATGCAAGATTTTTGGAAAAATCTTGTATCGGGTAACGCCATACCCTTTCCAAACACTGTGCAGGCGTGCGCCTCTCAAACGCGGCTTGGGGAGGATAAGGAGAAAATCTCCGTATCCTACGCAAACTGCGTTTGACACGCGCGCACCAGCCCGCCCGATGTTTGGAAAGGGTATGGGCCCCCATACCCTTTCCAAACACCGTGCAGGCGCGCGCCTGTCAAACGCGGCTTGGGGAGGATACGGATAAAATCTGCGTATCCTCCCCAAACCGTGTTTGACACGCGCGCGCCAGCCCCCAGATGTTTGGAAAGGGTATGGGTCCCCATACCCTTTCCAAACACCATGCAGGCGCGCGCCTGTCAAACCCGGCTTGGGAGGATATGGAGAAAATCTCCGAATCCTAACCAAACCGTGTTTGACACGTGCACGCCAGCGCTCCTGATGTTTTTTAGCATTGTTCGGTGTATACCCTGGACAACGCTAAAAACCAGATAACTACATGACTTGTGGAACCAAGTCATAACGTTATCCGGGGTACTAGTGTATTACCTTGCTCCTGCATTTGTACTATACAAGAATCGCATGGCCTTTTGTTTTTGTCTATCTTTTACACCATAATGCCACCCACTTCTTTCTAGCTCCCTCCTGCCCTTGTTTTGACTTCCCAATCTTCTCAACTACATATTTTCATCTATTTTATCACTTGACAGTTCCCCCCTTTTAACGTTTATTTTTTAAATTTTTCTTTATGTTACAGTAGTCATCCAATGCTTGTTATATTTCATCACATTTCAGCATTTGAAAGTATAGTACTGTACCTTTCTCTTTTTTGTACAGATCTTATTTTTTAACAAGCTGAAGGTCCCAACAGCTGATATCCCCATTCTATAAAAAGAAAATAAGCAGATGGGATTGGCATTAGGGCACAGAGGGGTAAGGGAGACCAGTGGAAATGCATCTGTATGGTAACATCATTTCATGAAATACACACTATGTGAATTAGCACAGACCGTTGCAATACTGGAGTCTACATAAGGAGACCATGTATTGCACCAAAGTAGAACAAAAACACAGCCCCACTCAGTAGTTGTGTAGAACCCCCCAGGAAATAAAGGACTTTCTCCCTTTTTAACTCAGCTGACACAAGTTTTAGCTCTATGTTGTGTGGACTGCTCGAAAATTTCTAATAATATGCAAGAGAAATTGCAGAAACATCCAGTATGGACAAGCCATAGCCTTCTGGATTTTATCATTGGAGAGATGGGCAAATTTCTTTTCCTACATTAGATTCAAAACACAAGAAAATAAAAGCAAGAGCCAATGTGAGGAAGAAGCCTTAGTTGCTATGTGGATAAGTCTTTCTTCCCATCTGCAAGGAAGAGATGGTGCAGATTAAATTGGTGGCCACCTTTGAAGTGGTGTGATATAGTAGCAGTCCTGTAAGTACAGATCTAGATAACGTGGTGAAGAGGCAGAAACCAAAAGACAGCTGCCCAAGTAGATACAGTTTCCTAACACATTTTGAAGAAACTATTAAGAAAAATGTGTAACTCTTCGTAATACAAAATGCTCAGGACAAATTTTCTGGTGCAACTCACTGACGGATGAAATTTTCTATTCCAGAAGGAAACATGTTGAAACAAGTGTTCACTAGGACCTCTTAAATATTTTCGCCAAGTATTTTCTTGAAATGTGTTGCGAACCATATCAACATCTGCAACTGCCTTTCAGTGTTGTTGTTCTTGGGTTTTTCTGTCATTGTAATCCATCTTTTTTGCTTGTGTGCTGAAGAAATGCTATGAAAATCATCATTTTGTCCCTTTAAGGTTGAAGACCACACCATATGTCCTTTTTGCTTTTTCTTACATGGATTAGCATTAAATATAAGAAAAAGTATGTGATGATGTAGCCCAGAATATTAGACACCTTATCAGAAAGCAAAATGTTGATGGAACTTTGTTTATCTACTACAACAAGGTGGCCACATGCTTCACTTTACAGGCTGTTCAAACCTTAGACTCTTACATTTTAAAAGTAATTATTTACAGTGTCATTTCTGAAGCTCCCAAAGGAATTGCTAACTAGATACTAATCAACAGCTACAGTGTTCTGAAATTGTACATTTCTGAGCAAGCAGTGCTGTGTTTTGACAATTGCTTGTGTGTTTGTGAATCTATAGGGACATGTGAGGGTCATAGCAACCCAGTCTCCTGAGTGGGCTTTCATGTGAGTGCGAAAACCAAATCATTTATTTTCTTCATAACTAGCAGAAGTCTATGCAACATAGAATCTATTCAGATCTATAATAGGCATTTCAAAATGTCTGTCTGGAAGGCTTGGCCATTCACTGAACACTTGCCTAAGGATCTAAACAAGAGTCACAGGTGGAATCTTAGAATTTCAAACTCAGTTTTCTATAGTAACATCCATTTCTCAGAAGGTAAATTGACAAGCCCAGAACTTGCAAAAATTACTTGCTTTGACTACAGCTGCTTGTTATGTGTTTCTGGGACAGTCATGTGGAAAACTATTTCTTACAAAAGGCAAGGAAGTGGGGTATCACTTGTCACACAAATTCATCCTCTATTCCTTAATTTCTTGTGTGCTTGTCCTAATGCACCAAACATAGTCACTTCATGTAACATTACATGCATAATATTGTTAATTTTTAGAGATACCTGGAGACCTTTTTGGATTTTTTTTTAAAAATTAAACCAACACTTAATTTTTTGGCTACTATTTGATTTCCCATGAGTATAACTACAAAAACAGTTTTTAAATGATCGGCAAGAGGTTTCTTTTTCACTCTTTGTTTCTCTATTCTCTTTGGGCTGCTGTGCAGAAGACCTGATCCACAAAAACAAAACAAAATAAAACAAAACTCCCATCTCTTGAACTTTCATGTTAGATGACACGGAAGAGGTGGCGGCAGGGACTAATTCCAGGTGATATAAAAGTTAGCCCCTCTCTCAGTCAGTTCTTCACAGAGATTGGGCAGGGAATAAGCTTTTCAAACATAGAGAAGATGGAAAAGTAGCAGAGTGCATTAGTGCTTACATGATGCAGTGCTAAAATTGGCACATAACTATTTTAAAAATCATGAAATCTGACTGAGGGGCGATTGGTGTCTTGCCGGAATTGAGATGCTGGAGCTGGTGGTGGGAGTGTAGCAGTGCACCAACAGTGGGAGCTAGAGTTGCAGCAGGTGATGATGGCTGTGGTTGAGGCTGAGCCTGATGGATGTGAATGGGAAAGTTACTTAATTGTCACTGGGCTACACTACAACGCTGCTACGCCTCTGCCAGGAAGGGTAGCAGTGACCTTCTTCAAATTTCCATCCCAGCAGTACCTTTAACCGTCATCTGTAGCTCACTTGCTCATGCTTTCACTCCCATTCTATCATCCTGCCACAGTCAATTGCACATGCCAAAATGATGAAAAATAATCCATGACTGGAATTGATTCAAAATAAATCACTCCACTAGGTTGGGGGTATTTAAACTAAATCCCTTTTTGCCCTCCCCACCAATCATTTAGCTGTACCTTGTGAAATTCCCAAACATTAAATTAAATTCCACTTTAGGAAACCCAACACAAATACAGAAGTACCATGATGTCTACATAAGCCCTCAGTCTTAGTGTTAAAAACTATACTATGGTTGCTTATGCTGGGCTTCAAGTAAATACAAAATGAGGCATCCCCTCAAACAAGATGCAAACAGAATTGAAAAAAGAAATTCTTTAAAGGGCACACTAGTTCAATTAGTCCTGTCAAATTTTTGCCTTTTTAAGACTCAGATACTATTTGTGGGATAGACCTCAAAAGAAATGTCAACCATAACATTTCCATAAATTCCAGTATAAACAAACAGCAATATTAAAATTTAAGATTGATTACTCATAAGCACTTTCACTGCTGCTATGTTCTTCTTTAGAAACTATTAGATCATGTTGCATGATCATGTTGAATGATCATGTTGCATGATGTGTTAAACCACCCTGGGTCGCCTTTGGCGAGGAGGGAGGTATAGAAATTTAAATAAATAAATAAATAAAATAAATAAACTGACGCTCTCCTGAATTCTTTCAGAAAAATAAATCCGGGTTCGCAGTCCCCCCCACAATTGGTCATTTACAATGGTGTTTCGCTTAAAGAGCAAACTCGCTTAAAGAGCAATCCTGTGGAACGAATTATGCTCTTTAAGCGAGGCACCACTGTACATAGACATAGACATAGACATAGACATAGACATAGACATAGACATGATACTGGGAAAGGTTGAGGGCAAAAGAAGAAGAGGGAAGCAGAGAATGAGATGGATAAATGGCAGTGGGCACAGAGCTGGGCATGTTGAGGAGGATGTTAGAGGATAGGGGTGCCTGGCATGCGATGGTCCATGGGGTCGCAAAGGATTGGACTCGACTATGCAATTGAACAACATCAACAACAAAAATGTACAACACACAACTAGCACTGTGCACAGATCCCCAAATTTGGTTCAGGGCTCTGGAATGGATCCCAATGTTGGTTCAGAAAGATTTGTTCCCTGGATCTCAGTTAATTTGAGAGGCCTCATATTGAGTTGCTGTAGCAAGTAAAAAAAATGGCATACAGTACTTTAAAATGCACTGATAAATATGCCAATTGGCAAAATGATACATAGGAATATAAACATACTAAATTTTATACAGCTGGCTTCAAGAAATTGCATACTAATTACTTTTTAAAAAGCCCTGGTACACAATGGCCATTTTTATCATGGTGTATAAATTAAATAAATTATAAATAAATTTATGCATAGTTCTAACCTTATTTGTAAAATTGCTTTGTTTCACCCCAGAGCCAAAACTGGCCATTTCATTTTGGTTTGGACTACATCAGTCTAAATCAGTTTGGTTTGCTTACTAATTTGGATCTCAGCTTGAACTGGTGCAACAGCCTTAATTGCAACGTTGATTTCTTCCCTTCTTCTCAACCTGTTTAATTTGTTTTTAGTGATGTTTGCTAGTGGCCTTGGGCATTAAGTTTATAGTGAAAAGGCATGTTAAAATGAAATTAATTAGTTAATTAATTAATAATAACAAAATTCATCTCAGGTACCATGGTTACAGGGTGGATGATTACAGTTTAGCAGTTACATGCTATAATTCAATTAGAGGTGTTTTAAAATATTTGCTGTCGCATTTCATCAAATCATTTTAAATGTATTCTAATGTATTCTGGGTGGTGAATGGCTGACTTATGTCTGTTCAATGCATTGTAATTTGGGAAAGAAGCTCTTATTTCTGTGGAAACAGGGGGATGGAAATTGTGTATGGTGTGTTCCATTAGTATTTCTTATGAACATAGAGGGCTCTTTTTTCAACATTGCTAACTGGCAGATAGTTCTGAACTCTTTGCATCAATAGGTATCTATCTGTACTTCCACAGACTTAATTTACACAACTGGATTTCAGCCTTTTTTTGGGGGGGGGCATGCTCATTGTCTCAAGCAATATCACAGGAAGTACTGTAGTTTCATCTTTGAATTAGTAGGACTAGAAAATAATGAGTGCAGTGAAATTAAAAAATCACTCCCAGGAGGATCTTTGTGCCCTGTGCATATACAACTTGGGTATAAAAGTTGCATTGTCTTTGAACTGAAACACCTAAATCAGTCTGCTCTTAATTCAAATTATTTATTACTTTCAAAGAAAAGGTAAATATACATTATATTGCCTTCCTTATTGCCTTCCTGAAAAGGGGTTTTTCTTTAAAATGTTCCAGCTGGTATGAAATGTATTTTTTTAGTAAAAAGTGACTTAAGGAGGCAAAAATAGGTTGTTCTAAATAGGGCCAACGTTCTCTATGTGTCCAATGTGTGCCAACAGCCAGTGTGCCAAAGCCTTCTTTCAAATGTTGCACTTGCCTTTCCCCTTACATTTGTACTCAGATGCCTGGAAGGAAAAGGCTGTGCATGGAGACGTCTGTGTCCTGGAGCCTTGCCAAGGAAGGACTCAAGAGCCTGGAGAAAAGCCTACATGCCTCATGATCGATGCTCACAGCTTTTCCATTGCAGATATTCATGCCTAAATGGTGGGTGTTGGTATGATGCCAAAAGTGTCAGATTAAACCTTTGGGCATGGAAAGAGGTGTACCCCACGGTCTGATTCTAAACATGATTCATGCTGAAAGGAGAACTCCCAGGAGGGCTAGATGCAGTAGGTTTGTTTATTCATTTATTAGTCACGTTTACAGTATATCCCACCTCCCTTCCAGTTTGCTCAATGCAGCAAAGGTAGCTTTCCTCCCCTTGCATTATGTTACTCTGTGAAGTGGCTCAGGCTGAGCGAATATGATTGGCTGGGTGGGAATTTCAGCATGGATTTCTTGAACTCTGCTTTCTGTATCTATCACACTGGTTTTCATTAAATAATTTGACATTTGCCTTGATAGTTTACAATATAAACATTACATAATGAATAAGGAATATGGATTGTTATCATTTCCATCAAGATGCTTATGACTTACAGGGACCTTATTAGCATTTTTATATCTGTGAGTTATTGAATGAGTGGTTTATCATTGCCAACCTGAGTGAGTTTCCATGGCTGAAGAGGGATTTGAACCTAGATCTCTTGAGTACTGCTCTGGAATTCCATCCATTGTACCATTATGTATATGTATATCCAGTGGTGGGCTCCAAAAAAATTTAATACCACGCTGTGAGCATGGTATGGTGGGCGTGACCAGGGGAAAGCCTTGCATTGCACCCTAATTAGGACTACTTTATTTCAAAACTTGGATGGGTGGGACCAGCCAGAATGTCTGCTACTGGTTCTTGTGAATTGGTGCAAACCTGCTGCTGCTCACCACTGTGTATATCCCATTATTCCTCACCATTTGTCATATTGGGGAGGGGTGATGGTAATTACAGTCAAACAATGTCTTGAGGGCCTGATATTCCTCACTCCTGCCTTTGTGATGTACCTGAAAACTATGCCAAGAGATGACAGAACCTATATCTTGTGCAGCTCAGAATTGTTCTCATTGAAATTTTAGTAATCTGTTTTTTATGTCAGTCAAAATAGGAACATAGAGTAGGAGCTAATCAAATTAGTCAGAGTTAAGTCTGCTGAAGACAATGGGAATAGTTAGTCATGTTCAGTCTAAGTCACATTAATACCTATGGTATTTAAGTATGACTAACTCAGCCTGAATCTAACTTATTTTGGTGGATCTCATGGCACAAAAAGAAACCAACCTTTGCACATTTTATTCATAATCATTTTATAGCACTTTTTGGCATAAAAGGTATTTGAGATCTTTTTTCTTACTGATCCTTTCCAGAACTTTAATTAATTGAACTACTGAATAATAATATTTTGTCCATTTCATTCCTGAGCAGGAATTTAAAACTTGATCTTAAACATCTAAATTCACCCTCCTATTCCCTAAAACATGTTCTGTTTAATATATTATATGGAACCTACTGTGAGAGCATCTTTTTCCATTTGTGCCCCATTCTCAGTAGTTGTGCCTAATAAGAATGGTATTATGGCTCCAAAATCTAATATATGTTAACAATTTATAAATGTTTATTTTGAAAAATAGGAGGGAAAGCTAGGACCCCCTAAGGGCCCAAATTGCCTTCGTACTGGTATAGAAAAAATACTGGTGAATATGTGATCCAACCTATATGCTACAGATCGTGCATGACTAGAAGAGGGAATTCTTGAGTTATCAAGAATATGTAATTGTTACAGCAGGAACTTGCCATTCTCCCTCTAGCTTGCAAATTGTTTTATTCTGACCTTGAATATAGACACAGGTGTTGCTTCCTCGGTCACCAAGGTATGCCTAAGCCATACCTTCAGAAACGTCCTGGATTTTGAACTTCTAATAACAGGCTACCTCTAGTGTACCATTTGAGAGCCTCCCACTTTGACGAAATGTGGCATACTAAAACACATGCTTAAAACAGGTTATTGGATTGTAGCAGTCCACTCACCCATATATCAAATTATTGAGGAATCTATAGACTCAGTTTAACAGTGAAGATCACAAACCAGTCCGAGTGAGGTGCTGAACCATATGTCTGTATCCATTGAAAAATGTCAGCTTTTCTCAACCTTTGGAATTGGAGGTATTATTTTGGATTTTAGGAGTAAGGAGGAAAAGTTAGCATGTGTAAAGTGTTTGATTATTGGTGGGCAAAACTGTTTTATTTAATTCTTTTCTTCTTTTTAATGTATTTATTCCGCTAAAAGTGAGGGAATGTTATTCAGTCTCTAAGAAAGGAGATGAAAAGGAGTGCAGTAACTACTGTCTTGTTCTAGAACTTATTATTCTAATTTCCCATACAAGGAAAGTGATGTTCAAGGTATTGCAAGAGTGAAAAATATGTGATCTTCCAGTTGGAGCTCAAAAAGAAAGAGGCACTTAGGATCACTTTGCAAATATCCATTGGAAACTTGAGCAAATCAAAGAGTTTCTGAAGAAGATCAGCCTGAGATTTATATATAGCAAAGCCTTTGACTGTGTGGACCCTGAGAAATGATGGGCAGTTCTGAAAGAAGTGTTTGTACCGTAGCCCTTTATAGTCCTGATTCATAACCTGTTCTGTGGACATAAAGCTAGTTGTTTTGTTGTTCAGTCACACAGTCGATTCCGACCCTTTGTGACCCCATGGAACACTGTCCGCCAGGCACTTCTGTCCTCCACCATCCTCCTCAACTTGCTTAGCTCTGTGCCCATTGTGACGACAATATCATCTAGCCATCTCATTTTTGGCTGCCTCCTTCTTCTTTTGCCCTCCACCCTGCCCAGCATCAAGGTAGAATTGGGACAAAATATGGAAATTGGAATGGTTTCCTATAGGGAAAAAAGTTAGATAAAGGTATATTTTATCCCCTTATCTGTTCAATCTTTATACAGAATGTATCATTCAGATGAAGAAGGTGTGAAAACATCAATAATTTAATACAGGGGTGGGCAAATCATCTGGCCCACATTGACACTGCCTCTGGAAGTGGATGTGTTTATGACAGCCATAAAGGCACCCATGGCTGTCGCAAACATGTTTATGACAACTGCTGACATGTTTTACAGCAGTGTTTACAGTGGGTGGGAACCACCAGTGCAGCCCACTCAACTGTCTGTGGGAGTGTGACCCTGCAACCCCTGATAAAAGATCATTGCATGTAGGTTACTGGAAACCAAGAGTATTCATATTCTTGTATTCCTGATTACTATGTATGGCAGGGATTCTCAGCCTGTGGCCTGTGGGCTGGATGAGGCCCATGGTGCTATTTCATGTGGCCTTCCACTGACTCCACCACACCTGGAAGTGCCATGTGGTGGAGGAAGGGCAAAATGGCCATCTGGCCCCTGAAGCTGTCTAAGGGAGCATGACCCAGCCCCCAACTTAAAAAGGTTGAGAATTTCTGATGTATGGTGTGAAGGATGGAGAGTAAAGAAAGATGACAGAAAAGATTGATTTGTTTGGAATATAGTGCTGGTGGAAAGATATGTAGATGCCCTGGACTGCCAGAAAGACAAACAACTGGGCCCTAGAGCAAATGAGACCTGAACTCTCTGTAGAGGCAAAATGATGAAGCTGAGCCTGTCCTAATTTGGGCACATCATGAGAAAGCAACATTCTATAGAAAAGACAATAATGCTAGGAAAGGCTGAAGGCAGCAGGAAAAGAGGAAGTCCAAATAAGAGATGAATTTCCCTAAAATAAGCCATAACATTGACTTTACAAATGTCCTTTGAGAAGCATTTCTCCTAAAACAATTTAGGCCTTATGTCCTATATGTTTGCCCCACAGAGCAAGGAAGTAGACACCTACAAAATTACCTTCCTCATAGCAAAGTAAAGATGCAAACTTTAGAAGGATTGCTTTCAAAATGTTTCTTCCCAGACAGATTCACAAATCACTGTCAAATGATAAAACAAGTAAAAATTGTGTGTTAAATGGTTTGTAATGAATACACTGCCCCTTTAAATAACCAAGCTTAAATCCATTTGAATGAGAAATATTACCTGTCAGATGGAACTACAGTTTTCAATTTCATTGCACATGGAGTAAAACTTATTATCTTCTTGGAAAATGCCAATTCATTCATCCTCTCAGTAGTTGCAACACCAGAAGAAGTTATGAAGTTTGCATTTAATTCATCTGAGGAACAAGCTCACTGGGCAAGGAACAACATTAAAGGAGTATATTGCTGAGGATCTCAACCTACCCTATGTCACTTGGAGGACCCTGAAAAGACTGAGGGCTGGAATTCCTAAAGGCAAGACCAACATGTTCAAGTTGGGGGCTGCTAGTGGACAACAACAAATGGTATGAATGTGGAGAGATACAGAGTCCGGCTCATTTGCTTGTCTGCTAATTGCTGCCAGAGACACACACTGATGAGGACTTGGGTTTAGGCAATGACAAAGTGAAGAAAGTGGCTTCATTTTGGCATTCCACGGTTTGATCAGGACATGAAAGAAAAACCTGGGCCTTTTCTATGCACATTTGCTTCATCATCCAGGAACATCTCTTAATGTAAAGCATCTCAACCTAAATGGGTAGCCTAGGAGATAGGAAGTGATATGTTCTTACCCCTTCCATTTTAGTCCACTTCCTCCCCTCTCTCCCACTGTCCATGCACAAAGATTTTGGCTGCATGATTTTTAGTTCTAGCTATATGAGATAGATTATTTCAGTGGTCAGCTCTCTTTGGAGAAACAAAAATGCTTGCCAATGTCTATAAATGCTTGCGTTGGGGGAGGGAGGTCTAGATAAATACAAGGCAACTGCTGCCTGTGTGCACTTGTTTCCCTGTCCTTTTGTCTCCTGTGCTTTTTTGGTTTGAAGCCATTAATAGCTTGGCCTCTGTGGAACAGTAGCAAAGGGGAGTGTGTCAGAGCAGCAGGCCAAAATTAAATTACAGCAACTTCGTGCTTTGCATGAAAACGTCCACTAAGTGATGGAAGCTGGTAATCACCCCAGTTTTCCTTAAAGACAATAGCCCTCCATGCAACTGACTACACTCTGTTAATTCATGCTGTCAGCTTTCTTTTATTGGCTGTAGGGAATGCAGTATTGATTTCTGAACTTCGCAGCTACACAAAGAACCACTAGTGCATGGTCAAAATGCAGCAATAAAGAGAGTCTGGCAGGTTGAGAAAAGCTGCCGTTCCAATGCGCAAACAAGGTCAATTAAAGGACAGTGCAGCACAACATAAATAGCATTACCAGCCCTCTTCAGACAGGAAGACATCACGCTGGCAAACTGACAGTAAATAAAAGAGAACCTAATGTTCGACAATATGAAGGAATCTGATGTAATTTAATTTCAAACCTTGTACCATTTTAAAAATGGTATCAATAGCAAAATACATTGTCTCCCCTTTAAGCAACAGTTAAGGATCTCTGCCTAGAGCAATGCTGTTGCAAACGTAAATTAGCCCATAAGTAATATTCACATGTCAAATGGTAAATGTTCTCTTTGGAAATGAATAAGCTGCAGCCGTAGGAAAGACTTTTAAAAAAATTATTTTGAGTTCATGGTTGTGTGTGTGTGTGTGTGTGTGTGTGTGTGTGTGAGTGTTTTATTTTAATTTCTTTAGCACTGAGCAGCCGCTGTTCTCCAATATAATGGTGAACAGACCTACCTAAACTGCAACTTTGTTTGATAATTGAGTTTTATGTTAAAACCCACCATTCCCCTTCACATAAACTAAGCATAGAAAGGGTAGTTCTATGTGGTCAAATAACTTCAGGAACCTTGCAGATTGTGTTAAACTGTGATTAAATAGATTCAGGGGCTTTAAAGGGAACAAACAAGTCCATGAGAATGCTTAAGTAATTAAAAAGTTATCAAGGACACCATTAAGCCTCTTCAAAGCAGAGCTTCAGGAAACAACTTTTTCCAGACTGTAGCTTCCAGAAGTGTTCAGCCAACATAAGATCATGCTTTTGTGAGTTATTGGTAGTCCCCTAAAGTAACTTGATTCATTTTCTTTAAAACAGAGTTGGACATAATTTAATCATACAGGAAAAATAATAATAAATAGGACACATGTCTTGCTTTCAAGTCAGGACCCTCCATTCCCTGCTCCACCAAAAGGTTAGTGTCCAAGATCCTTTAACACTATGACTCGGATCAGGTACCAGCCTGTTCAACCCATACCTTCAAACTTCTCCTCGAGCATATGATTGCTCAGATTCCTTAACAGTGAAAGTACAGTGAAAGTATTATTCTAGGATAATAATTATTAAAATGAAGATTGGATTGGCTGGCCCTTGATCTCAAAGATGTTCAATCTCAGGGAAATTTGGAGGTGCAGGCTGATAAGTTGGCCCTCCCATTACTGGCAGTTGCCTGTTTCAACTGCAACTTCTGAGTCTCTCAGAAGGGCAGCAAATTGTTATATAATTATACACTTGTGAGGAAAAAAGTCACTTACTGATTTTCCTGCCCCATGTGTTAAAATTGTGTGGTGGGGTTTGGTGTGGACTAGGTGACTAAACCATCCTTTCAAAGGCATTTCCTTGGAACATTTATATTTCTTTTAGGTGTGGGGGTGGGGGAAATAGGACTTCCAGATGGTGGTATGTTGTGTTAGATTATTTTCTGTCTTCTACCTGATTTTAAAGTTTTATTGGTTATCTTGTTCTCTGCCATCACCACTTTAGTTGTTGTTCCTGTCTGAAGCAGAACATTCTAAAATTAATAAATAAAATTGTGAGGTGCAGAATTCTGGAGAAACAGTGCTATTGCTTCCATGGCAGTTCTTCAGATTTTTACCACCATTAATGATCAGTGGAAGAGCTTTGCATACAAAAGGTGCCAGGTTTGGTCCTGGGATTCCCAGGTAGGGCTTGAAATATACTTTTCTGTAACTCTAGAGACCCACTGCCAATCATCGCTGTCATCACTAGATGGGGCAATAGTTCAACTCTCATCAAGAAAGTCTTAGAATACAGGGAATAGTCAGTTGTCAGATAACAGACACTAGAACCCAGATAACAGGCCAATAAACATATCACAGTCCAGATCCAAGGCTAAAACTCAGCTCAGGATAGATAGCAATACAGGATTACTCTAGACAACAAAAGCATAGTCTAAGCAAGCCTGAAGTTGGGTAGCTGAAAGAGCAAATGAATCAGAGTGCCTTCAGGGCCTGAAACAAGACAAGGTTTAAGGAGCAAGGATCCAGACAAGGCACAACAACAGTCCACAGGAACTAGGCAGGACATCTTCAGAAGTAGGAACCTGGCAAGAGGTCTTCTAAGAAAGGGGCCTAACAGCCAAGCAACAGCAAATTTACTCACCTCCACTACTGAGGAAAACCTGCATCTTATATAGCTAAGCTACCCAGGACCTCCAGATGGAGCTTGTGATAGTCCATAATCTTCCCCAAGTCTCTCAGGTGGGGCTGCAGAAGGATGAGAGTCCTGCAAGCACTAGAACTGGTATCCAGACTGGTGATGCATTCCTAAGTATGTTAAGCTAGCTCTGGAGAACTCATCCTGTGAATACTGGAGTTGCCTCATATCTTGACAGACATCCTTACAGATTCCTCTGTTCTGGACTGGAAACACTTGTGTAAACTAGACTGTATTTTCCTCAAATCCAGTATTTCTTTTCTTTTTCCAAGTTGTGGGGAAAAAAACACATTTTGGAGGTTTTTGCCAATGAGAAACAGCTATGTTAAGAAGAAAGTAGGCTCAACTAGCCAGATTCATCTTCTCCCAGTCCATCCAGGTGGGACCCATTAGACATATTGGTTTGGATTCTAGTTTAAAATATGATAGAAATCAACAGGGCAAGTCAGTTGTGTTAAATGTAAGATATTATATTGCAATGGGTCTACTTAAAGTAAGATTAAATTTAGATCAATCTATCACCTTTGCTTTCCTCTCTATCAAACCCAGCAAAGGTAGAGCTATCACTCTGAAGACCCTAACAACCTCAGTCTGCTCTGGAGCAGTGCAAACAAATTGAGTGTACAATCAAATTGTTGGATCAGGATTTCTCTTTTGCTTGCCTTCCCACTGCAGCTAGTGTCTTATGTTCCACTGCTGGTACTCCACAGTGCAGACTGAGACATGAAAATACAACTTTGTGTCCCATTACAGATGGATAAATGTTGCAGAAATAAAAGGACTGAAGAATCGCCAACCATTCTTGAAATGTGTTGGACAGATAATGTAGAGTCTAGTCAGGTATATTCCAATTCCCAATATGCATACACATTGTTTCTATATAAATAGGACATGAACAGAAACACCCATCTATTCCAGTGATCATTCTAATAAAAATGTATTAGGAAACGATAGGAGAAGTTTATATATCAATTCTCCTAGCTGTATAATAGTGGTGGCTCAGGTCCTTAACATAAATACTGGAAAAATACTAAATATAGCACTGTAAAAAACTGAATTGCAGAACTGTGGATTATGTTGCAATTGTTAAATTGACTAATTATATGAGGGTGGCAGTGAAGAAAAGTGAAATTTGAAAAGCTATATTGTTAGCTGGCCATCCTTTATCCACTTTTGTGAACAAGGCTTTAACAGACCATATTCTACAATTTTACTTTTATATGATATAAGATAGATATTTCATTTCCACTCAATTTTTATCCATTTCAGCAATGTTAAGTTCACTTTGAAGCCTGATGAATGGTATCCTTTATAAGGTAAGTAAGGAATTGGCTTTATGATAGCTCTATTTTTCTTTCTTTGAATAAAACATTGATAAAAATGCTTAATCCAATATGTGTTTATACCCTGCAAAATATATAGCAATTCACCAAAGGTTTATCAAATTGTGTGTTATCATAATAATTGTCACCGTGCACAATCACATAACAAAAAGACCACTTTAGCAATGACATCTTCCATTTAGGCTTTTATCTGTCTGTGATTTTGCAGTCTTAATTTTGATTCTTCCTAAACTTTGAGATTTTATTTTCTTAGGATCACTGCAGATGATTATTGCAGCCATGAAATAAAAAGGCAACTGATTCTTGGGAGGCAAGCTATGAGAAACCTGGGGAACATAGTGAAAAGTAGAGACATCTCGTTGCAAACAAAAATTTGTATAGTCAAAGCAATGGTATTTCCGGTGGCAATTTATGGTTGTGAGAGCTGGACCATTAGGAAAGCTGAGCCCAGAAGAATAGATGCCTTTGAGATGTGGTGTTGGAGGAGAGTTTTGAGAGTCCCCTGGACAGCGAGGAGAACACATAGGTCAATCTTAGAAGAAATTAACCCTGACTGCTCCTTAGGAGGCCAAATAGTAAAGATGAAGCTAAAGTACATCAAATGAGAAGAGAAGATTCGCTTGAGAAAGCCTTGATGCTAGGAAGGGTGGAGGGCAAAAGAAGAAGGGGGCGGCCAAAAATGAGATGGCTAGATGGTATTGTAGACACAATGGGCACAAAGCTGAGCGAGTTGAGGAGGATGGTGGAGGACAGAAGTGCCTGGTGGACAGTGGTCCATGGGGTCGCAAAGGGTCGGAATCGACTGTGCGACTGAACAACAAAAAACTTTGAGAATGTTTACAATCCCAGCTTTGACTGGGATGCTGTATATTTTACTGCCTTTCCACATTTTTTAACAAGTGGCCAACACCAAGGTCCATAAATTGTAGATGTAAGATTCCCTTCCTTCTGATTTGCAGGCAAGGAGGTTTTGACACTAGATCAAAGGCATGCATTGCTAGAATCCAGTTTATGCATGTGTAAATTAAGGTGTGTGATGCACTGTGGAGAATTGCCATTCATAAATTCCCTGTAATGTTATGAGGTCCAAACCCAATTGTGCAGCATACCTAATAATGCAATGATAGTTATAAATAATTCATTTTAGGATTCTAGCTATAGGAATCTACTTAGAGCTGGAATGGAGAACTGTTTTTGACTTTCCTTTCCTCCTTCTGCAATATTCTGCATTTCTCACATTACAGAGATCCAAAGCAAGCTACAAAATGGTTGAGAAACAGATAGTCTTAAAAACAATGGTTGAAATCAAGTAGTAAATCACATGTAGAGTAGGTCCATTGAATTAGTGGGGATACCATGAGTGAACTCCTCTGTAAGTTCCACTGATTCAATGGATTCTGTCTGTGACCTACTACTAGATTTCAGCTAAAAATATATAATTCTAAACTTTACTGTCCAGAAACGTGTTGAACATTGTTGGAGTCTGCCTACATAATTTCTCTAACATGATGTAGCTGAAGCAAAGATTATCTCACTGAAATGAACACAGCCTGGAAAATGCCAAACTCCTTATACAATTGAGCAATTCACCTGAACATTTTAAAACTTAAATCTGCCTGCCTGCCTGTCCATCTGTCCGTCTAAAAGCAACAGAACAGTGAGACATTAAACAGGCAAAAGTAAAAAAAATCTCATTAAAATGGTCTTTTGGTCATATTGCCGTTATAAATTATAGCTAAGCCCCAGCAAGCATCCATCAGTGGATTTCCGGGATAAATAGAATTGCATTATTTCTCTTAAACAGAAAATGGATGTGCTTGTACTGTATAAAGCTGGTGTGGTGTCTCCTCTGGAATATGGTTTCCAAACTCACTAGCTGAGAATTTACAGAGTAGTTTTATGCAAGCTATCACTCTTCTAGCCTTAAAACTCACCCCATCATATGAGGACATTTTACAGTAAGGATTACTTGAAGGGTGTGCATCACCAGTTAGGGCCAGAGCTGAGACATATTTTGAGTAGATTTTTTTGACGTGAATTCGATGAACGTCTTACGTTTCGGTAGGGTGGTCTGACGGCATTTGTCATGTAATGAAAATCATGTACTTTCAATGAGTTGCCACAACAAAACTAAAGCACTGATGAAACTAATGCTTATGTCGTATGAAAGATCATCTCGGTGACTTTAAGGAATAGTAATACCCAAAGGCCAAAAATGCAAAGTGATGACACCATAGCTTTTGAAAGTTGTCTCAGAAAAGTGACATTTTTGCACGGGGGGGGGGGTTGGTTGTCAGTGAGCCAGCGACCAAACCACTCAACTGATCGAAGTGATCCAAAGTATGTTGGATAGAGGATAAAATAACCTTTTTGGTGATACTATTAGAATTTGGATCAGAGTTCAGGAAAATTTTCTATGAAGCTTTTTACAAAAAAATCCGATGACCAACAGCACAAAAACTCTAAAATAAAAGGGGAAAATCTGTTTGAAACCAACCAGGACCACTTTTCGAGGTTGATAGAGTTCACCTGCATCATGTGAAGAAGAAAGACGCCAGAGCCGTTATCAACCACAAAGATATTGAGGAAAAGCGTGCCTTGAAAAAGTGACATTTTCCCTGGCAGCTGGGTCACTGACAACAGAATGCTGACTGAAAGGCCCAATGGCCAGAAATGGAAAGCGATTACGTCACTGCACTCGGAAGCTGCCTATCAAAAGTGACAGTTTCACTGTCAGCATTAATAAATGAATTTTATGAATATAATGTCTTTATTTTTCCCCATTTGAAACATCTCCCTTAGCTAATAAATGAAATAAAATAAATAAATGAACTAATGAGCATAATTCAACACATTGAATTCATGAACTAAATCCCTGACAGTTGTGTCCTTAGACGCTACCTGCTGCTTTTTTTTTTTTGTGGTGGTGGTGGTGGGGATAGAAGCCATGTTAGTCTGTGTTTCAGGCATATTAAAGAATAAACAAAACAAAAATGCTGCAGCACTTTGAAGACTGTTATATTTTAATGTTAGCTTTCATGGATCAAGTTCACTTTGTTAAACATGGGATTGAGACTTCATGGTATCTGATGAAGTGGACTAGATAAAAAAAGGCTAACATTAAAATATAACAATTATTCTTCAAAGTGCTACAGCATTTTTGTTTTGTTTATTCTCTGCTGCCTCAGACCCAGCCCCCAACCAGCTGGGTTCAAAAGAGCCTCTGCGTCTGGTGGGAAGCAGGACTTGCTGCCTCGGACCCAGCCCCCAACACCGGTGGGTTCAAAAGAGCTTCTGCGTCTGGTGGGAAGCAGGACTTGCTGCCTCGGACCCAGCCCCCAACACCGGTGGGTTCAAAAGAGCCTCCGCGCCTGCCGGGAAGCAGGACTTGCTGCCTCAGACCCAGGCCCCAACACCGGCGGGTTCAAAAGAGCCTCCGCGCCTGACGGGAAGCAGGACTTGCTGCCTCGGACCCAGCCCCCAACACCAGCTGGGTTCAAAAGAGCCTCTGCGCCTGGCGGGAAGCAGGACTTGCTGCCACGAACCCAGCCCCCAACACCAGCTGGGTTCAAAAGAGCCTCTGCCTTGAAGGATATGAACATAGTGGGTGGGGCTGAGTTTGGGAGGTTTTTGTGTATTATTTTTGAAGTACAGTAAAACCTCGGATAACGTTAAAACCTGGTTCCACAAGTCTTGGTGTTATCCGATTTTTAGTGTTATCCGATGCATGTTAAAATCCTATGGGATCCATAGAGATACATTGTAACCACACAGGCTTTAGCGGTTGTTATCCGATGCATCCCATAGGATCTTAATGTTATCCGATGCAATTCTCCCCCCCAGATTGCTTAATGTTATGCGATTTTAGTGTTATTCGATACTAATGTTATCTGAGGTATTACTGTATTTTTGAAGTGTTTTTTAAAATGATTTGATGTTATTGTGATTAGGGATGTTCTGAATTGCCTTTGAAATGTTTTTGTGATGCAATATCTCGTAATCTTGTAACTGTGATACAGTTGTACCTTGCTTAAAAAGCATAATGCGTTCCACAGGATTGCTCTTTAAGTGAGTTTGCTCTTTAAGTGAAACACCATTGTAAGTGACCAACTGTGTGTGTGTGTGTGGGGATTGTGAACCCCGATTTATTTGTTAAGCGAGTTTTTGGTTGGTTTTATTTGTTAAGCGAAGTGAACATTCAGAGAAAATTCTGCTCTTTAAGCGAGTTACTCTTTAAGCGAGTTACTCTTTATGCGAGGTTTGACTGTATATTGTTTTTCTCAGTTATTGTATACTTTGTATCTTTGTTAACTGCCCAGAGTCACTTGGCGAGTAGGGCGGCATACAAGTCGAACAATAATAATAATATTTAGAGTAGATTCTTTGAAATCAGTTGGAATGAAGTTGATGCACCTACTGTATGCCACATTGATTTCTACAGCTGTAATTCGCCAGTTGCGCCCACTCCTTGACAGGGACTCCTTGCTCATGATCACCCATGCACTGGTCACCTTCTGATTAGATTATTGCAATGCGCTCTACATGGGGCTGCCCTTGATGACCATCTGGAGGCTGCAGCTGGTCCAAAATGCAGCAGCCCGGGTGGTGTTGGGATGGGGGCATTATTCTTGTGCATCCCCACTGTTCCAGGAACTGCACTGGTAACCAGTTTGCCTCTGGGTTAAATTCAAGGTGCTGGTCATTACCTTTTTAAAGCCCTACATGGTAGTGGGCCAGGATACTTGAGAGACCGTATCTCCCCAAGGTTATCTGTATGTCCCACCAGAGTGGACCGGAGAGGCACCTTAGTTGTGCCATCTGCCAGAGAGGCTTGACTCTCTGGCACTAGAAAGAGGGCCTTCTCCGTGTTCACTCCGGCTTTGTGGAACTGCCTGCCTTTGGAGTTGCACCTCCAGACGGAGCTGTTGGCTTTTTTTTAGGAACGGTGTGAAAACTTGGCTGGAGGGAAGGGTGTGGGGTAATGATGTCTTATTGACCCCTCCCCCCTGGCTTATTTAACATCTTATACTTGCCCTCCCTCTCTTTTACTCCTTTACTTAAAGGAACAAGATGTTGTTTTAAATGGTTATAAATTGCTTTTAGAGTTTTTAACTGTGTTTTGTATGCTTGTTGATTGGTTGTAATCCGCCCTGAGTCGCTTGTGTGAGTAGGGCAGAATAGAAATAAAATAAAATTAAATAAATAAATAAATAAATTTTCAATGAAGGGGCAAATAAGTCTTAATATCAGCTTTAACAAATCTTTAACTGTTCTGATAGTACACTAAAGACATACAACCTTTCTCTTGGGAGTGTTTTCACGTTTGAGTAATCACATAATATTTTAAAGTTTGTTTCAGAAGTTTTCCTTTAAAATGGGTTTACTGAGTATGTATGACAATACAGTATTTAGGGTAGAATATGACTCATTGAATAGATTTAGGTAAGTTCACTCTGAAGGCATTGTTCTATTAATATCCAGTGATTCACTCTTTGAATGCTGTCTGGAACATACTGAATTTGAACAAGGATTTTGCCTTAATTTGAAAATTGTCACTGTACCCACCACTGAGTTAATGTCAAATGCTGATTGTGCCTATGATCCAGGCTGACTGAAAGAACATTTTCTTTCATACAAACCTGTGTGGTCTATGAAATCTTTAAGCGAGAACCTTTACTTGGTACATTTGGACATGAAAGTGAGACTTCTTAGTGGCTATTTTCAAGGCTGTGGAATTCCTTCTTAGGGAAAGCTAGGCTGCATTCTCCTTTGTAATCCTTCCACCCACAGCAATGGCTGTACAAGGATCAAGTTTTGATGAGATAGATGGAAAACTTCTGGGAGCTCTTGAAGAAATGGAATGATCTTACACCATGATCCAGTTGAAGCCTAACCCAAGCCTAACCTGTGCAAGATTAAGTGTGTGGTTTCCACCTTCAAAATTGAGAGGCAGGGGTTAAGTTGGATGTTACATGGCAAGGGAATCAATTATACCATTGCCATGTAACACAACATATACTTAAATTTGGTTTCCTGCACCAAGCAGAGGATTTGACCCAATGGCCTCATAGGCCCCTTCTCTCAATTATTCTATAAGTACCCCAGTCATGGAATTTGTAGTGAATGGGCTATCAGGAGAAAAAATTTTTTGGTGGTGGCCATCTTGATATGATTTCATTGTCATGCTAATATCATGCTTATATCATACAATAATATCTATATTATAGATAGACCTCTTAATATATGGCTGTCATTAAAGTGAAGTTTTTCATTAAACATACCCCCCTCCCCACTGACAGTACAGCAGTTTAACCATTGTACCACCAGGGCTCAAATTTCTCTTTGTATCTTGCATTCATTTCAGCCTGGAAGTGGGAGATCCTCTGATTGAAACATCCCTGATGACTAGTGATTGATTTGAGAGGACAAGAATGGAGATTGTAGCTTGGACATGAACATCCACATTTTAACCTGCAATGTTTGCATTTTTGATGATTGTGAACAAGTTTTAATGAATATACATGGCTAATTGAATCACTGAGAAAACTAGGCTGCACCTTGACAATATTATTGCGTTTTGTGCTGGCACATTTTGTTTGTTGCTGTTGCTGTTGCTGTTGCTGTTGCTGTTCTTGTTCTTGTTCTTGTTCTTGTTCTTGTTCTTGTTCTTGTTCTTGTTCTTGTTCTTGTTCTTGTTCTTGTTCTTGTTCTTGTTCTTGTTCTTGTTCTTGTTCTTGTTCTTGTTCTTGTTCTTGTTCTTGTTCTTGTTCTTGTTCTTGTTCTTGTTCTTGTTCTTGTTCTTGTTCTTGTTCTTGTTCTTGTTCTTGTTCTTGTTCTTGTTCTTGTTCTTGTTCTTGTTCTTGTTCTTGTTCTTGTTCTTGTTCTTGTTCTTGTTCTTGTTCTTGTTCTTGTTCTTGTTCTTGTTCTTGTTCTTGTTCTTGTTCTTGTTCTTGTTCTTGTTCTTGTTCTTGTTCTTGTTCTTGTTCTTGTTCTTGCATTTGCTACCCCGCCCCAATCGGGTGAACCTGACTCTGAGCGGCTTACATCAAGGTTAAAACATAGGATAATCTATATTAATACTATTTATAATTAAAACTTAATGTTTAACTCTAAAAATCATAAAAAGTTAAAACAGTGTACAAGCTGCACATAAATTATAAATTCAGACCCAAAGGATGGCAATCCACTAAATAAGCCACCTAGCATGAGAGCCGGTTCTTGTTGAGTCGTACAGTTGATTTCGACCCTTTGCACCCCCATGGACCATCGTATGCCAGGCACCCCTGTCCTCCACCATCCTCCTCAGCCCACCCAGCTTTGTGCCCATTGCACCAACAATGCCATCTAACCATGTACACATGTAGACACAACTAGATCCCTTATCTTATTCCTGCTATGACTACAGATGGGAGATGATATGTTTGTATTCCCCAGCTAGCATGGAAGTTGTAGTACTTCTTCTAAAATACTTGCTATCTCTACTTATAAGTGTACACTAAAACAGTTTCTAGTTGTTGCTAAGGTATTATTGTTTACTCCTTTTTTCTTTGTTAAGAAAAAGAACATACAACTAGACCTGGTATTTTGGAATTATGGAAAATTATGGTACAATAAAAAGTTATTTTTTACCTGGAACTATGAAAAGCTATGATCAATCAGACCAAAGGGCTGTTTGGTCATTCAGCTCTTCAGTCAGGTCAACAAGTCCACATGGAAAGCTTCTCAGAAGGTTGGCAATTGTGCCATTTAGTCCACATTCTGGAATCCCATGCGTACAGAAAAAAGGCTAAGTCTGCCTCTTGGTTGAAGCTTTCGTTTGTGAACACTATGAGGAATCTGCTGCTGTATGGACATAATGACAGCGAGGGGTAGGGTGTTGTTGTTAAGGATGATACTTGGCACAAACTGGGAAGGATGCCAAAGGAGTGCGGAATGCGCCTTTCAGTTTAACTGATGAGATGTGTTGAAGGTACTGTACAATTTTCAGAGTTGCCCAGTTAAAATAAAGTATGTTAAGAAGAGCTTATTTCTTCAACAGTTTTTGTTATTGAAAATACAGAATAAATACAGTGATAAGAAAAGGTTTTTAAATCTTTAGGATCAAAAGACACGTAGTAGTGCATTTTATTGTATGTGGAGCTTTTGACACAAGCAATGCTATGTACTTTTGTCTTGTTGTAGGATCTCTGTCTATAGTCGACAATCCTGCCAGAATCAAGGTGCTGTAAATAGCTGTTTCTTTTGTGTTCATTTTATTTTTAGGTCCCTGCCAATGGGCATGTGTCTTGCCATTTGTATTTCTGATAAGCTCTTATACACTGATTCCAACGCCCAAACTTCTCATGTGCAAATTAAAGACTGGATGATACGTTTATGGCATCTGGTACAGTTATACAGTATTTTTGTTTTTACTTGATAAGGATGAACGTTGGGGGTGTCAAATTTTATGACTCTTAATTTTTGCTAAGAAAGATTGAAAAAGGGGTCTAGGTTGTTTAAAAAAGGGAAGAAATAATTACTTTGATCCGACAGCATCAATCAGACAACAGAGAACTCATTTTTAATTGGGAGGAACTCATAGTGGGTCTGATAAGAAGAAACCAATTAGATTGTGGGAAAAGTTTAGCACAGAGGCTTTAAATATTGGGGGGAACCCAAGAAGAGGCATTCATCATATGGGCATTGACATTGGATCCTCACTGAATCAATGGTCCTACTCTAGTTGCCACTTACTCCTGGATTTCAGCCATTTGCTTTGCTTTCTTGCAGCATTTTTTAAACCCAATTTTTGGTCACATAGTGTTGGATTTTGTTTGCACATCCATCGTACAAATCAATTCTCCTATGTACTACACTAGTACCTTGAATAACGTTATGACTTGGTTCCACAAGTTATAACGTTATCCGGTTTTTAACGTTATCCAATGCATTGATTGCACAACGTTTAAAAAAACTCTGTTCCCTTTCTGAAGAGGAAAGAGAACATAGGGGCATCCTGTTTGCTTGGGGAGGCACCTCCAGCCAGCATAATCCCAAAGCAGGCAACCTGCCCAGGCTGCCTGCTTTAAGATCGGGCTGGCTGGGCGTGTCAGGCACCTCCAGCCAGCCCAATCTTAAAGCAGGTAGCCTGCCTGGGTTGCCTACTTTGGGATTGGGGTGGCTGGAGGTGCCTTCCACACCCAACCACCCCACTCCAAAGCAGAGCGCTTGTAGCGTGTGTGCCTGATTTCCCCCAATCAAACCGGGAGTCTAAGCCTCAGTAGATCTCTGCCCCGAAGCCTGCAGGGCTGGTCTCTAGCCTTGCGGGCTTTGGGGCAGTGATCAACATCAGGGAATTTGAGGCAAACAATTGCATCGCACAACGTTGTGTGATGGAAATGTTTGCCTCAAATTCCCTGATGTTATCCAATTATAGCATTATCCGAGGCCATCGTTATCAGAGGTATTACTGTATTGTTATAACATGGTTGTACACTGGCCATGCATTGATACACTTTTAAAACATTTTTTTAAATGAAAAATAATTCAAAGTGACCAATCAACTAGAGCCCATCTCATTCATCGGCTGATCAGAGGAAATGGGTTCTTGGAGTTTCATTTGACTAAATATTGACAGATGCAGACACACATTTAAATTTGATGTATTTTGCACTTATTCAAGAATAAAAATAAATAACCCTGAGCAGATGTTTAAAATAACCTATATTTTTATATTTGTTCAATGCCAGCCATTGTATATTTAGACTTATCCTGTGGCATTGTGTTATATATATCCACAGCCTTTGTTGCTCAGCTTGTAGAACTCAAGGGTATCTTAGAAGACATTTGTAATTGTTTTGCATCAATTTTTCATTTTAACTACTATATAGTAATTCATACTACAAATAACTTTTTCATATTTTTATCATCTTCATGATATTCACACTGTAACTGTTTTATCTGGCATTCATAAATAACTATTACACTATTCTTTGCAACGTAATCTATTGCTTATTTTCATTGAACTTCATAAACATTTGTCTTTTTATAAATGTTATTTTTAAAAACAAAATTAGAGGGAAAACATCCAGTAGCATAAGACAAAGCACACAAACCCACTAAAAACAACACAGTTATATGGAGTGGGAAGCGTTCTCCCCCACTGGAAGTACTCTGAGATGTAACCAATTTTTTTGGTATATTTTCCATTGTTTCTTGCAAAGGTGCAAAACCTTTCCCCTTTATTAATGCAAAATGGATAATTATCCCAGAATATCATTAATGACTTTTTATATTAGTTTGTCTGTCATTTCAATAAATTTTAAATTGTTCTTTGTTTCTGGTTTGATTCTCAATTAATAGTCACTCTCCATAAGATGATTAGAGCAAAGCAAAATAAGGAAGCCCCATTTTTACCATTCTAATGATCTGGCTTGAGTAGATGGTTTTTTTTAATGTGCTGTATTTGCAGGAGATATATTCTTCATTCTTATAAAGAAGGAGAATCTTGCACTGACTAAATCATTTTAAATTTATGGTAAAATCTGTTTTCTTCCTCTTAGAAGGACAGCTTTCAGAAGCTTTCAGAACAATTAAGCTTGGAGACTATAGGTGGGTATCCTTCCGTTGGCTTCACTTTCTATATTTGTGAAGAAAATAGCTCAATACTTCCCTCATTTAACTTAATATCAGATTTTATATAACATATGTCTGGCCGAACATCCTGCTATGGTAATGGAGTAGACCGCACAGCCAGCAACTCAATGCCAAGTGCTAGGTGGCAATAAATAATCTGACTCCCTAAAGGGGCCACTGGTTACAGGCGGATGAGCCCCTTTTGAGTGGGCTGATGGTTCATTTCAGTAGAGGAAATGCCACTGGAAACCATCATATCAGGCCCAACAGCAAAATAAGTGGAAGAGGAACTCTGATTCCCAACTGTCATGGAGGTGGAAGAGGCCATGCCAGATAGACTGGCTGTGAAGGGGCGATCATAGTGTGTTGGTCACTTCATGGCAAGTTGGGATCCACCTTAAACAAATTCATACCAATGGCATTTTTCTTGCTTCAGGGGAAAAAAAATCTCAGATATGAGCTACAGCCAAGAGATATACAACAAGTCTGCAACATCCATTCCTTAATGAGTAGTATCAATTGTTGGTAGGATTTAAGCAAATGAATGAATGAATGACCTGGTTCCCACATTTATCCCAATTCAATATTCTTCCCCCATGTAAAATCATTTAAATCAAATGATTCTAGGCTATCTATCCTTTTCATCTAATTTTAATGTAAAGAATTGGTAACTCCATCTTTCCACTTTTCTCCTCTTCTCTTTCTCTCATGCTCTTTCTTGTTCACACAGAGCACCCGTCTACTGAAATAGCTACCGCTAGCACTGCAATAGCTGAAGAATAGAAAATGCACAAGAAGGTAAAGAATTCCAAAGAAATAGCTGCATCCTTTTCAATATATTCAGATGCTGCCCACGTGGTGTCTCAAGGAATATTAATCTTTGGGTGCTCATTTTAAGGAATCTTTGGAGCACAAAACAGATATTATATTCATAGAATAACATTCAGAACATGAGAGAGAGATTATTCTGATATGGTTTGACTCAGCAGTGCTGGATCCCTCATGTTACGCAGTTGAAAAACTGTGGATGTTAAAAACAGGATACGGTGTGATTTTTGTTTGCAGCACTGCTTGGAAAATCAGTTGCTGTTCATAACAGAACTGTGGTTGGTTGATTTAGAGCAGGAGGGCGACTGAATTGACAAGCCGACAGTTCAGAAGAGAGGGTATTGTATCTTTAAAGCTCTCTGACTGACTGTGTTTAACCGTGCTACTCAGCAGGCAGTAATTAGGCTGTAGCTTTTGCAGAGAGACTTAAAGATGGGTGTTTTTTTCACCCTCTTCATGCACGTGGATTTCTTGAAATAAAGCATGAAAATGTTCTCGATTTGAACAAATGTGTTTGTTTGTTTTTTAGTTCGCAAAACATAAAGGCAGTGTGGAAGCCAATGGAAATCAGAGCCCCAGGGGCTCCTAAAGTTATCTTCCCATGCAGATAATCTCTAGGGAGCAATGGCTGCTTGAGAATGAAAGCAACGAGAGCCATTAGAGGAACACATGACACTATAGCTGAAGGTCAGAGTGGTACTGGAATAAATAAGAGGCAGCTGATACAAAGTGACATGGTTGCCACATCTTCTGGCCCAGTTCACAATTTTGATTAGAGAGTGTAGTTCAAACACATAGTGAATGTGATTAATAGCCAAAAATGCATAATTATTATGATGGGGCAAAGCAATGGCTTGTTGGTGTTGGGGAAAGGGGGGAATGACGAGATAGCAAAGGAGAATGGCTGGCGGTAAATGGATGCTGAAATACACAATTGGTGAGTCAGCCCTAAGGAAACATTTGGAGTGGATGTTTTAGTATGCTTGCATGGAAGAGGATGCACACAATGGCAAACCAGGATTGTGAAGTAAACTGAAATGTCTGCTTTTGGATTCCAGCTATATCTAAAATGATGTCATGTGCAGTAGTGATGACAGTTGGTATAATTTAGCACTTAGCAGCAAACCATCTTCCCTTACTTGAGAAAAATATAGCTCCCACCTCATAGTCTTAGAGTTTGGGATTAGATTGTATTTGGTTCAGGAGACTTGAAAATGGCCTCTCTGGGCATTTAGCGTTTCACAGTGGAGTCAGATCCTGAGTTATATTTTGAATTCTAAGATTTATTTTCCTTTACTGCTGCATATTGTATGCAATATCCTAGAACCGTGATGGCAAACCTTGGCACTCCAGATGTTCTTGGACTTCAATTCCCAGAAGTCCAAGCCTTCATGAATCCGCACAAATGGGTTTACTGCGATTCATCCGGCCCGCACTGCCCTCATTGCTCCTGGTGCCAAGGTTTGCCATTACGGTCCTAGAACATTAAATTCTTGCAATGTATGGTAAATGTCCTATTAAAGGTGCACACCTTTGAATCACCATCACCACCACCACCACCACCACCACCACCACCACCACCACCACCAACAACAACAACAACAACAACAACAACAACAACAACAACAACAACAACAACAACAACAACAACAACGACAAAAGAACAACATAAAAACAGAAACAAAAGAACCAAGACAGCTTTATGGCTAACAAATTCATGTCAATGAGAGCTTCTGTAGTTTACAATACACTCTTTCAGACACACCTGGCAGGAATAATTTCATCAGATTTAAAGTGCCACACTGCTTTTGTCTTTGTTTGTTTCCAAACTGACAAACATCTCTGAAAATATTCTCTTTTATGCTGCTTTGGATAAGCACTCTAATCATTTTGATTTGGTGATTGAATTTACGTAGGAGTTGGTGCAAATACTGCAGTGGCCTCCCCCTTTTCCCTTTTCCCTTTTCCCTTTCTACTAAAGTCTTCCACTGATGTTCTATTTCAGAGCACAAAGTAGAAAAGAAAAGCTGATGAAGACACAGAAGAATTTAGTCACGCTAAAATATCATTGGACTAAATATGGTTCTCAAGTTCAGTTCCTGTAACATCCCCAAAAGATTCCACACCTCTGACTGAGTTTCACTTTCCACATCTTTGTTTGTTTTGAACTTCCATCTTTCCTTGCATGGTATTTTGTTTGGAATCAGGACAAATTCTAACTTACAAAGTGCAGTGTGACCTCGCCCCAAATGCCAATGAGCCTAATTCACCATCAGGGAATGCCTGGTATGTTCCTCATATGTTAAGTTCTTCAAAAGAGTAGCGGCAAGAAAAGGCAAGAAAAATGATTGCATTAAATCAAATAATATGAATACAGTACAGTAATTCATAGCCTCTCGTTTTAGAAACCAGGAGTTCAGGATCATGGGGCAGAGATACCAACTTCAGAATGCTTTAGTTTTTAACATTAAATATCATTTCTACAGAGGATAAAATAAATAAATTTCATGTCACAAATTACTCTGGGTTGAAAGGGTTTTTGCTGGAGAAACTCTGCTCAAAGGACTCCTGAATGAGGCTCCTTTCATGATAATATCAGATGACTGATGCCTCAACAAGGCAAGGGGAAAATGTAAAGAAACAAACTTTCTGTTTTCTGATGGGGAATTTAATGCCATTCCTTTGCTTGCAGTTTCTTCAAGCCAACTCTTGCTAGAAGAGCTACCTTGTTAAATTTTTTAGTCAGAGCTGGTTGCTCTCAACTGATAATACTATTTTGATCCCCACACCACCACCACTGCCACCGCCACCGCCACCGCCACCACCACCACCACCACCACATTGCCTACATCTACTTTACAGGGAAACAATAGCAGAGACATCCTCTGTGTGACTTGGCCTGCTCTCCCTGCTATTCTCCCATTTACAAAATGTACATTTTAACAGAAAGGCAAGCACAATCTAGTAGAAAGTGGCATTTTGCTCCTTGCTGAAATTAAGGTGTTTCTCTTGAAACATAAGAAGTTGGTGGTAAGAAATATATGCCAATGTAAATACAGAATCTCTTTTTTAAAAAATTAAAAAATATTTTCCTGTTCTTTGGAGTATTACATTTTAGTGGATAAGATTTCTAATGACTTCACATGAAATCATGTCAGGTTTGCTTTTCCACTGTCTCAGCTGCCTGGCCAGAACTGGTGTGACACTCCTTTTCAGTGAAGGATTGGAGGGCAGGGGGCAAGGGGCAGGAGGGAGAGCAAGCTAATTTTCCTGCTGAATTCGAAGCTAAAATGATTGTGTACCTGGCCATCTGTGCCTGCCTTTGATAGCACCTTCCCGTAGACAGATTAGGGACATTTTTCTGGAGGTCAGAAAGAACTCCTACTGTGTTATCTCCATGTTCTCCCATAGGAAATACAATGCATTTCAAAGCCTTTAACAAAATAATACTTGATTCTAAAGATGTGCTCTGCTTAGCACATTTATGTGCCATAAAATATCAATGTGAAAGAAATATATTTCCATAGAGGTACCTACATTAAAGGACTGCAACAGTGGCTTAGTGGTTAAAATGTTGAGCTTGGTGACAAGAAGATTGGAAGGTCAGCAGGTCAGCAGTTAAGAGACCCAAATGCTGCGCGACAGACTGAGTGCCTAATGTCTGTTCCAGCTACTGCCAACCTAGCAGTTTGAAAGCAAGAAATTGCAAATAAATAAATGGGTACCACTTCAGCGGGATGTTTGGCCTGACATCTTGCTACTGTAATGGAGAAGACCATACAGCCAGCGACTCAATGATGAGTGTTGGGTGGCAGTAAATAATCTGACTCCCTAAAGGGGCCAACGGCTATGGGCGGATGAGCCTCTTTAGGTGGGGTGATGGTCCCCTCAGTGGAGAAAATGTCACTGGAAACCATCATATTGGGTCCAGCGGCAAAATGAGCGGAGGAGGATCTCTGATTCCCAATGGTCATGGAGGCAGAAGAGGTCATGCCAGATGGACTGGTTGTGAAGATGCACCTTGATAATATACTAAAGGCTGCAACAGTCCATTGCAGTCCCAGTGCTTGATCCTGCATGTCTCATTTTATATACAGTATGCTACAGGAGATGGCTCTGTGATCATAGTGTGTGGGTCACTTCATAGCAAGCTGGGATCCACTTTAAACAAATTCACACCAATGGCATTTTTCTTGCTTCAAGTAAAGAATGCATTCTTGGATATGAGTTGCAGCTGCTGACTTTAGCGGGAAAGGTAACAGCATTCTGTGCACTCCAGCATCTGGTCATACCTTCCATATGACAACTGGAATGTCTGCAGACACAGACAGCACTGGCTTTTTAGATATAAATGGAGATAGCACCACCCCCTAGAGTTGGACACAACTGACTTTCAAGCATGAGAGACCTTTACCTTACCTGCATTAAGGTCTTAGGGGTTTCGAGGGAAGAAAAGTTCAGCAGTGCCACCGTCTGTGCAATACCAACAAAGGTTAGTAGTTTGACCTTCATGGCTGTTTCCTCCTTCACCAGAGTCAGTAGCTGCATCCTCCATCATCACTCGAACTACCCATTTTCTTCTGTCGATGAGGCTGTTTCCATTTGAAAAAGGTATACACTTCTTAGTCTGATGTCTCAGCTGTGACTATTCTGCCTTGGGTGACCCTGCTAGGAGTCCAGGCTTGTATCTCATTGACAATCACAAACAGCCTCACCATTTTAAAGAGTGCACCCAAAAAGGCATCTCCACATCCTGGACTACCAGAAAGACAAACAAAGATGTCCTAGAGCAAATCAATTCTGAACTATTTCTGGAGAAAAAAAATTATGACATTGAGGCTTCATACTTCAGACACATCATGAGAAGGCAAAGTTCTCTGGAAAAGACAGTAAAATTGGGAATGGTTGAAGGCAGTAGGAAAAGAGGAAGACCATGTCATGAAACGACATCTTTTCTAATGTTCTCAAAGCTTGGAGAGGACCTGCGTGTCACGAGACAGCTTGTTTTCAGTTGTGTTCCCAGTATTCCTTCTCTCTAAGCTAGATGAGCTCTCACATGTTTTGACTATTTGTTATTAATGGTTTTCTGGACTTTCTGGATTATCCTTTAAGAAACCTACTTGGTTTGAATGAGCATAGTAAGAGTTCTGTTAAAGCAGACCGGCTCTCCCATAGAGCTTACAAGGGCTGACAGTTCCCGTAAAAAGACAGGGGTCTCTGGAACTGGAAGGGAGGGGCCTTTGCGTGGGATGGCCGGATTCTGACAGACCATATATGAGATGGATTAACTCAATAAAGGAACCCACAACCATCAGTTTGCAATTGCTGAGCAGGGCTTTTCAGGATGGTGCATTTTGGAGAGTTCTCATTTATAGGGTTGCCATAAGTAAGAGGCAACTTGAAGAAATCATTTATTGCTCCTTACAGTTTTTGTATCCTACTTTGTCTACTTTCCTTAGGAATAAAGACAGTATATATGAATCTGTTATAAGAGTACATCCATTTTTTAAGCATCTACATCATGGGTTCTCAACCTTTACAAGCCGAAGGCTGGGTTATGCTCCCTCAGAAAGCTTTGGGGGCCAGACAGTCATTTTCCTCTGCCTGCCACACATGGTACTTCTTGGTGTGGCAGAAGCAGGGCACATGATATGGTGTTGTGGGCTGCATCCGGTCCTTGGGCCACAGGTTGAGAACCCCTGATCTACATCGAGAATCCTTCATTTGGGAAACAGCTCATAATAGGGCTTAAACTCAAGGAGTCAATTCACTTAATTAAGGCATTTATTGCCAGCCAGGAGGTCTTGAATGCCTCAGAATGTAAAGTATTATTAGTTTTCATTTTGGGTGTTATTGGGATTCAACTGAAATTTAACTGACACCCTCAAAAGAGCACATAGGCATAAATGTTTCCATCTGAATTACATATTTGGATATGTTCCATTTAAAAAACAACATTGCAGATTGAATCTTGGTGAAACCAAGGCTTTTTCTTCCCTTTTAAATCACTTTAGTGTGTTTCTATATAAGGAATGCTTTAATATGTTTACTGTTTCAAATATTTTTAAATGTTTAATGATTTTAATCTAATCTTTTCTATAAAGACTTGTTGTTGCACAAGATCCTAAAGCAGGAGTGCTTGAACCATACTTTGGCTGAGCATAATACAGTTAGACGTTGATTGTAATGTTCTGTTAAACATTATTAATGGAAAAACCTGATGACCTAATTATTCAGAGAAAGTGGAAAATCAGAACCCACTATTTAGATTTGAATATAAAATGTTGAGATGCATAATACATCGGAGTTAGAGATCTATTCTGTTTCTATTCCTTGTCAAGAAGGTATAAAATTATCCAGAATTATCAAGAGAATAAAAATCAAATCACATGGAAGCTATAGAGCATTTGGCAAGGACTAAAAATTACTGGTTTTAGCACAATTCTGTGCAAGTCTCACTCAGCTTAACAGGGTTTATGCTGAGAATTAGAACCTTAACATTCCTTCTGATTAGGGGGGTGGAGAAGAAATTCTCCCTAGTTTGCCTTGACATCTTACCTGTCTTTATCTTCACTACTGTTTCACTCCTGTCCATTAAATGTGAGGCTGTTGCACTTCCTGATTTTCCAAATTAAAATACTCTGCTTTGTTCCTTCACATTTCCTGAAATTAGCTCCTACTTTTTGATACAGATGCACTGAAAATGCATATCCTTCCTGCCTACAGCCTTGTAGTTTGCATTACTACCTATCTGTGGAAGCTGCAGATGAGTATTGTACTGTATTTCACTTTTAATAATGATATATTAAAATTTATTAATCTCTTTATGTTTAGGATGAAAAGAAGTTCAAGTAAAGAAAAAAATAGGTGAAATAAATTGTGATTGACAGCTCTCTGGCAGAAGGCTTTGGTTGGGTTAACAGTCTATGTTTTGATCCCTTCTCCTCCTCCCATGTCTAGGTCAGATGTGAAACTGCCAAAATGAAGCCACCTTTTGGTGAGTTCATAATGCAGTTCCTTTTGCCCGACCTAGTATGAGAAACATTAGCCAGTACAAGGTGCCCGTTGCCTGTGGCATGCCCGATTGTGGTTCAAAAATACCACATTTTTTTAGGAGGCTCTTTCTGTGTACTCCGGCTACTCAGCTATAAATGTCTCACCTTCAGGTAAGGTAAAGGTAAAGGTCACCCTTTCTCGAAAGCCAGTCATATCCGGCTCTAGGGTTCAGTGCTCATTTCTGTTTCATAGCCAAAGAGCCACTGCTGTCTGCATTTGCAGACATTTCCATGGTCATATGGCAGGCATGACTAGACACCGGAGCTCACAGAACACTGTTTACCTTCCCTCCAAAGTAGTCCCTATTTATCTACTTGCAATTTCTCGGTTTCGAACTGCTAGGTTGGCAGGAGCTGAGACAGAGACAGGAGCTCACGCTGTCCTGCAGTATTCGGGTATCAAACTGCTGACCTGCCGCCTTCCAGTCAGCATCTTAGCCACTTGAGCCACTGCAGTAAATACCACTCAAATTGCAATGGACTTAGCATGGTTCTAGTTGATGAAGAAAAATACAACCACATGTCTTAAAGATAAAGGTGGGAGTCTGTTTTCACTTTTGCTTTTTAGCTGGCATTCATTTCTATTTTAACACATATCATCAGGAGGTTGTTTATTTTACATTCCTTTTCAATGTGTGGTCAACTGAGTCAAAGTTTATTTGTTGTCATGTGTGATCTTACATAGGACCTTGGGGCAATCCATCTCTCCTCACCCATCATGGGTGACCACAGCCAGTGCTTCTCTCTTTCTCTGTCCCTCCTCTTTCCTCACAGCTATGAAAACACATGCAATCAGTCCATCACTTGCTTCTGATGGGAACCAGCTGTCCCAGATGCTTTAGTTCAGAGACAGAGAAAGAAGATAAGAGGAAAGGGTTATTTGGCTGCTTTCATTCTCTTTCAATAAACAACAACAACAACAAAGCCCGGGGAGAGAGGCTGCTTACATGCCCACCTGGAGAGGGAATTTGTAAGCAGTCACTTGGAGATGCATGCCTGCTTGCTTGCTCTCTGCTCAGTTGTTAAGGAGTGTTAAAACAATGCCTTGACAGAGGCTGGGTGACAAATAGTTGGGCTGCTTGGTGATGGTCATGGAGGGCAAGGAAGTGGCAGAAACACTACTGCCGCCAACTCTTTCCTTTTACCCCCTCTTCTCCACACTTTGGAAAGTTGTTCCCATTGATGATGAACACAGTGACATGAAGACCACATGGCTTTAAATTGTATTCACAAAACTCCAGTTCCAGTTTTATTTCAAGATTATAGTTAATGGCACCTTAGGGAGATGGCTCATTTTGAACATATGTTTAAGGTGGGCAGGCCGGTGAATGGGCAGCATCTGGTTCTCTTCGTCTTCATCTTTATCTTCTTCTTCTGCCATATCCAAATCTGAATATAGGCAATCATCATTGCGATTAGCAATGAAGATGGTCCTGAAAATATAATGGAGTGCCATTCCATCTGCCTTCCACACTGCAGCATGACCCTCATTCCACTGTTCAACTTCTGTGAGTCACTTTCTGCTCCTTTTGGCACACAAAGTCATCTTCAGCCCCAGGCCAGTATTGATGAAGGTGCTGCCCTCCATCAAGATGGATTCAAATGGGATTTGATCCACTTGGGTACCATTACCCTTCCCTGTGGACTTGGGCACCCAAGGCCTTAGTCCTCAGTGTTGTCAGGTTAGTTAACCACTGCCTGACACTCAGGAATCAGATTCTCTACACACTTGGAATAAGTAGCTATTGAATTTGATCAATGCTAATGGAAAGGAATTGTATTTCAGGCTTTCTGAAGTTGAAAGAATTTACCCAAGTCTCAAAGTTTCTTTACATTTGGGGATGAAAGAAAGTTAAGCTAAAAACTAAATCAAATGTAAGTGTGAACTTGCCTTCGTTCTTGTATATCCATAAAGAGGGTACTGCCACCTGTCAATGTTGGTGAAAAGTTTATCTGAAACTTTAGAAACACAGCTAGAACTTAAACTCTAAACCTCTGTCCTCTTCAGTTACGTCACTGTGGGTACGCAGTTCTATGCAGTGCACTACTGGGATCGCAAACCTAGATTGACAGGCTGGACAAACAGTCTTGTTGGTCACAGAGTTTGCCTGGTGCCTCTTGTCTGTGTGCTTGCCTTTACCCTTCCTCTTTTGATACCCTCCCCAATAAGGCAGCTTCTCGGTTTTCTCCTCTCATGCCTGCCTTTCACCCTCAGCCAGGTGAACCCACAGCTTGACTCACTGACTGTTTCATGGGTCTTCTTTGAAGATGTAGGTCCACCTGGGAGGGAGGTTTCCTCATGGGTACAGCTGGAGCTCCCTTGTAAGCCACTACCAGAGGCTCCCCTGGAGCCCTACAATGATTTCACCTTCTCTTTCTCTTCCCACTAAGCTTTCACTAACAAAATCCTGTCTCCATTTTACATCCTGTACTACTTCCTCCACTCCCACCATCTCCATCTCTTCAAGGGGCTTCGCTGGACATCCAGAAGGTTCCTCCCCACATCCTACTCCCCCATCTGTACCCTCCCCGTCTATTGGGAAGCTCAAAGTTGGGAAGTTGGAGCCTGCTTATGCAACAGAAGATGGACCACTGGCCCCTAGGGCCAACTCCTAATATCAAGAGAAATTGAAAATGACAGATAGGGTATCCTGATTCCTAGCAGGAACTACACGATGCATCCTTGTGCTCCTCTATTATTTTGTCCTCAAATGCTATATAACAGCCTCTCACTGATCTGGGAAATGAAAAGTCACACACTAGGGACACCACTAGGATGAATAGTATGCCTGCCTGTAATGAATAACAATCTGAGGGTTTCAAGAAGTAAGCTTAGTCCCCTTCTAAAAGTCTGGCATATCCCGTAGAGCTTAATGGATGTCACCCTCTGTTTACATAGCCTGGCATTATAAAAGATATTTAAATGCCTCTATTTCTGTTTTCCCCTTCCACTGACCCAAAGAACAGCTGGATGTATACAGAAGTTTCAATTCTCAGTGCTGTGGTGGATCCCTGCAGTGCCGAGAAAAATACTGAGCTTTATTACCTAGTGGTATGTACTGTGATCTCTTCAAAATAAGCAGGCGCCTGGAGTGAAAGAAGTGATGGGAGACACGCATTTCTCAAAAACAGTTCTTGAAAAAAAGAAAGAAAAGAAATTAGAATGCTATGAATAAGAATTAAAAGAGGTAAATAGATTTTAATTTGAGTTCCATGGCTATATTTAGTTAAGGACACTGGGACATTTCAATAGAAAATGGTATTATAAAACTTAATCATTCTTAGTTTTGAAAGTGTGGAAAAATCATGTTTTCCCCTCCCAGTTTGATATCACTTGCTTCAGCACACGCAAAGAGCCTGGCTGGACCAGAACAAAGGCCTATATAGAAGATTCTTTTCACACAGTGGCCAGACAGTTGCTGATGGGAATCCCACCAATCTGGCATGGGTGCAACTGTATCCTACATTTTTGCATCCTTCCAGGTACAGGTATGCAGAGACATACCAACGCTGACTTAGGAAATGATGCATATCTATTCTGAGTAATGCTACTGGTGGATCAGACTTCACAATTTTATCCAATACCTCTTTGAAGCTTCCACACTAGCAAGCATTGTTACATCTTTCCGGCCATGAATTCTAAGGTTCAGCTGTGTATTGTTTATTTATTTATTTATTTATTTATTTATTCAGATTTATATTACCGTCCACTCGCTGAGGCGACTCAGGGCGGCTTACAGTCAAAACAGCAACAGTACAAATACAACCTCACAAAATGCAAAATACAACCAAACCAGAACACAGACTAACTCCCCTCATCGTCTACCATAATAAACAGCACAGTCCTCATCTGTATGTTATGTGTCATCTAGTGGCAACTCAAGACAAGGCTCATAGGGATTCCAAAGTAGGTAAGATATTTAAACAATGGTTTCAACACAGCTAGCTCACAGGGTCAAGCCAGTATTTCAGCCCATGTCCTCTGATTCCTCATCCAACATGCTGTCTACTACATTACAATGGCTCACATCGTCCTCATTTTCTCAGAAAGAAGTCCTTCTGTGGTCAAAGTGACTTTCTAATGGTGTTTAGCTTTTCTTTATTTTTAAAGAAACGCTCAAGGCCATGCTGTCTGGAGTTGCCCTTCTCCTGGTACAGAGGCAATGTTTGCAACAAGACAGAACCCTTGCACCAGTCAGCAGAGATCTGATAACCAGAAGTGACTCAGTGAAGCTAAATAGGTAAAAATCTAAAGCCAAGGTCTGTGCACAGATCAAAATATAAGCCTGGTAGTATCAGAAGACAAACATGGGAATTCAAAGAACTGTCATCAAGCAAATCCAAGCCATGCACAAAAGAGAGCAGTGGCAAAGTTTAGAATACCAGGCAAGTTTGGGGCAAGAAGAGATGACTTCCAGGTACCACCTTATATAATCTGACCTAGTCTCAGTTACAGGGCATTGGTCAGTTGGGGAAAGCAATTTGGCCTACTTATGTCCACAGGAAAAAGAGCTTTCCCTCAATGACAATCCCCTACTATTGTCTCAGTAGTGTAGCACAGGTTTCAGCCACCTGGGGTGCAGGCCAAACTCATCGCCCCCCATCTAGGCTCGCCAGCTCCCATCTAGGTTCACACCCCATCTAGGCTCATCCCCTGTGGGACTCAGTTAAACCATGCCCATGCCAATGCCCTTGGGGACCGGATCCATGACTGGGAGAGCTCTCGACGATGACTGCCCTGCTTGTGTGTGTGCGTTTTCTCTGCGTGCGGCTGGGTGTTTGTGTGCTCGCTGCCTCGGCTGTCCATCTCCCCTGGCACACATGTGCACCCGCCCCACCCCCACTGCCAGGCTGTATATAAAGCTGCTTGGCTGTGGCAGTGGTGGCTTGACTTGGCTCCTGGGGTGGGCGGCGAGGGTGGCATCGAACCAGCAGAAAGGAAAGGAGGGAGGGAGGGGAAAATCTTTGTGGCTGGCATTGGAGTCCCAAGATCATGGAGGTGCCCTTCCAAGGGCCAAGCCTGCCTGGGGACTCTCCACTGGTTTTGCTCCTTGGAGGCTGGAGCATTTTGCTACTCCCTGGAAAGTGCTGCCCAGAGGGGGGGGGCACGCCACTGTCTTGTCTCCTTCTCCACCTTCTCCTTCTTCCTCTCCTTCCTTCTCCTCCTCTGTATCTAGGCCAGACGTGAAACTGCCAAAATGAAGGCACCTTTTGGTGTGTTTATTCTTCAGTTCCTTTCCCCTGATTTAGTGTGAGAAAGATTAGCTGGCAACACAAGGTTGCCATTAGCAGGGTATGCCCTATTGTAGTTCAAAAATACCACACTCTTTGAGGAGGCATTTTCTGTGTACCCCGTCTTGTTTCTTCAGAAGTCTTTTTCTGAAGTTGAACAGTTATGGGCACCTTTTCACTCTTGTGTTTTTATCCTTCAGCATTCTCAAAGACTATGAGACTATCCAGCCTCTTGGTCAGCTGAGGGACAGTTCAGCCTCCTAGGTTCTCCTGGGTCCAAGATACACAGGACCCAGAAAATCTTCCCTCTTGGCAGCTTTGGGAACTTCTGTCTTTTCCTCACTGGATAACTCAGTGGCTATCAAATATCATTGGACTTGTAGTCCACAAAGTCTAGTTTGCAAGCTTTGCTTCCCTCCTAGTGAAAAAGGTTTGCAGGCTAAAAATCTTGCCCACATTTAACCAACAGCAGAGAGATGTCTTTTTACCATGCACAGCTTCTATTTCATCCCAGTTCCTTTATGCCAGAAAGGAAGTTCTGAGGGCCAGCAAGTGTTAGGGAAACTTGATAATACATTAGTTGGGTTCAGTAGACAAACTGCATTGGATACTTTCTTTATTCGTGTCAGATGCACCACCAGCATATAATAACATTCAAAGTTAAAATTAACACATCTAAAAACAAAATAGAATTTAAGAGGACTAGATGACATCTGCCCTGTATTGGGCCACCTCAACAGCATTTCCTCTTGCCAACATAAGGTCAGTGCATATTGAGGGGCATCGTGTGCATTATACATATGGGAGATAGTTTGTACTTCTTTGCATTCACACAGGCTTCCTACCCCTGCATGCAGGCTGTTTAAAGCTTTCCACACAGGCCAGGAGTGTGCTAGGCACCTTGTGAGGGTGGTGGAGAGGAAGTGATGGGAGCGCCTATTGAGGGGTTGGGGGGAGAAATCCCATACATTCTCATTACCTCTGCCTGCCTGGGGGGCAGGACCAGTCACTGGGGCACACTGGGATGAGTCCATGTATCCCTGTGGGCCAGCACACCACTGGCACAGGCCATGGTTATACTTGGCCAGGCAGTAGAGAGTCATGTGGTTCTGCCCAATTATCTGGTAGCTCTTTGCTTACCTTCCATAGTTCTAAGGCGGTCTGTGGGGGCAGAAGTTGTGAGGAAGCTGTGTCTTGATTTCAGTCTCTGCTTTGGTGGTTGGTGATCAAATAGCAGGCGTATTTCCAAGGAACCTGCTTTGACCCACTTTTTCTGAGCAGCACTTTCTTGACAGAATTTTGATGGAGGGATGCCAGCTAGGTAATGTGCTTTTTGTATCAGGGTTGGTTTTAGACATCCTGTGACCAATTTTTCTGTTTCACTTAGGACCACATCCACCTGCCCTGCATGCTTTGATCTGCACCACACTGGACTAGCATACTCTCCTGCAGAGTATCATAAAGCTAGTGCAGAAGTTCTTAATGTGTGGGTCTTGAAAGAGTGTTTGATCCAGGGTAACTTCCAAAAAGACCCCTCTTCCCCCACCGGTTCTCATGAGCTGGGGAGAGGGGTATTTTTAAAGCCACTCCATCTGCCACTGATCCCCACCCGCTGTGATGACCTACCCCAGTGGGCAGGGTCACCACGCAGTGCCACTACACAGTGAGAGTTCTGTAAACAATCATTCCAAGGAGGATCCGAAGTGCAAGGTCTAAAGACAAAGCCAAGGTCTGGTTACTGATTTAGTTCAGAGCAAGCGTTTAGCCAAGGGATGTCCAGGGGTGTCATCAGGGTTAGAAGAGAAGTCAGGGTAATGGCAGTCAATCACAAGAGGTATCAGGAACACATGGTCATCAAGCAGTGTGTCAGCCTTTGCACAGAGAAACTGTACTGACGCCTAGCCAGTGCAGCAGATGTGCTTAAGAAGCCTCCCAGCTAAGGACTGTCAGCTGGGGGGGCCTTTACTGAAAGAGAGTCCTGGCTCTTTTATGATGCAGCTGCAAGTCCTTTCAGCAATGTTCTCTGGCTGAGGGATGATTGCTGTCAGAGGCAGGCTACTGGTCTGACAGATCATCCATCTGGGGAGGCAGAGCTGGGCCAGGAGCAGGCTGAGGTTCCTGATCTAAGACATCCTTAGATTTCGATGCAGGCTGGGGAGGCAGAACTGGGCTGGGAACAGGCTGTGCCTCCTGATCTAGGTCATCCTTGGAGTCTGACAAGGGCTGGATTATGAAACCAGCCAGAGGGGGTGATGATGGCTTAAAAATACTGTACCCTTTATTTTATATTTTTCTTTATTTGTTTTATATGTATTGTGTTGCATTTTGTATTGTATTGAAATGTATTGTGGTTTAATTTTTTTGTTCTGTTAATTCTTTTAAAATTAATAAAAAATATTTTTAAAAAATCCCTCTCCCCAGCTTGTGGGGATCGGCAGGGGGAGAGGATTTTTTTAAGCCACCCTTTCCCCCAAGTGGTGGGGATTGCTGGCAGTTGGAGATGGGGAAAGGGCAGCTTCAAAAAGATCCATCCCTCCACTGGCAATCCCCACCAGCCAAGGGAGGGGTATTTTTAAAGCCATCCCCTCCCCCGGCTGGTGGGGATCAGTGGCAGCTGGAGATGGGGAAAAGGTGGCTTCAAAAATATCCCTTCTCCCCTCCCAATCCCCACCAGCGGGTGGGGGAGGACAGCTTTAAAAATACCCCTCTCCTCAACTAGTGGAGATGGGGGGGGGGGGAAGAGAGGTCTTTTGATTACTGACACACAAGACACACTCCATTTTTTCCAGTGCATTTTAAGAAGAAAAGCATGTCTTTTATGCCAGGAAATTTGGTACTTGAAATAACTTTAAGGTCTGCTCTGAAATTAGGTCAAGAAGAATTCTGATGGTTGTAGTACAAAATGGGGAAAAGTCAAAGAGAAGGCTACCTTTACAGACACAAAAAAGAACGACACCCAAATGTGTAACCTGTTGCGAAGTGTGAAATGCCCCCTCTTTTTCTGTCCTATGAAGAACTGTCTGATATAAAATGCACTAGGAATCAACATATTTACTTTAACCTTGCCGCAAACTTGCATAAATGCATAATCTCTCCCTGTGTTGCTACAGGTAATAGTTTTAACAATTATTCCTCTAGCTGAGAGGGGATGAGGTACCACTGAGGAAAAGATTAGCAAGTGGCAGGAGATGAGCAAATAAAGATTGAAAAACTGGGACAGAAATGGCAGGATGCATTTTTAATACTTAGAGACCAAAGTGCATCTGGAATAATAACTGCTTAAATAAATATCTGTAATATAGCAAAGGCTGGGGGATCTGGCTGTTATAGTAATATATTGGCATTTGTTTGTGCATTTGTTAAATTGTAAAAAGTGACCATCAAACGTGGGCAGGCAGTCTTTGAAAAACCCTGTTCCTTCAGTTATGCCATGGAGGGCTGATATCATCACCAGCCACACCAAAAAAATTTTTTTGTTAATAAATAATTTTCAATTTCTTTCCTGAAGCTCCCAAAGCTACTATGGAATCTCTTTCATCATCAGGAAGCTATTGGAAGCCATGGGGCAGGGTGAAATCTTTAGCTACTGAAAATTGCCACTGGCAATTTCAGCAATTTCAAAGATTAAAGACTCTGCCCTTCACTCCATGCATTTTTGTGGGTGTTGACATGACAAACAACAAGACGATAGATGACAGCGTGTTTTGTATCAGTGTCTTGTAGTGTTCAGATTTTTTTTAAAAAAAAAATCCAGACCTAAATTCAGTTATTTGTAAAATATAGTAACTATAATGGTAGATAACAAGCACCAGAGGGAAATGGAGCTATAGATTTGAGGTAAAAATTCCAAGGGAGGGGGACATTGATGTGGATGGTAGCACACTGAGACCACTGCACTGAAAACAAACTTAGACATGGAGAGAGCTCTGAGAAGAAAGCATTGGAAATGTAGTAACAGTTTAATACCACTAAATGGTCAACAGAGGTACACAGAAAGAGCCACCTCGAAGACTGTGGAATTTTTTTTTTAGCCACAATTAGATGTACCCTGGTAATGGCAACCTTATGTTTGCTGGCTGATCTTCCTTACGCTAGGTCAGGCAAAAGGAACTGCAGAATGAACTCACCAAAATCATTTTGGCATTTTAATGTCTGGCCTAGACACTTAAGAAGAAGAAGTGGTATGAGAGGCATATCAACATTTACCTAAAAGGTTGTTGTTCAGTGTCTGCTCTTGTCCATTTTATTGATAAAATATTAACAAGCAATGGTGTAACATTAATTTGAGCTTATCCAGAAATAGGTTTGTTTGAGAACAACTATTTACAAGCTGAAGAAGGGGTTGATAGTTACCTCACTGTTCAAGTCCCCAAAGTCTCTTAGAGTCTTTCAACACCACACCACATGCTGATGACAGTGAGGGCACTGGGCTGAGCATTCCCACCACCACCACCACCATAGCTGTACACTTGTATTCTTCTCCACCAGTCTGGGCTGTTTTGGTGGGTCCCCTGTGTTGTGTCCTGACATCTCTTGTGCAGTTCTCTTCCCTCCAGTAGAAAAGCTTATTGGGTACCTTGGCCCATGCCTGATGCTCAGCCTCTTCAAAGGGCCCTCATCCACATCAGCTCACCCATCCAGAGATCTTCCGTGAAGAAGAGCCTAATGGGAAGCACAAGTCTTCTTCATCAGGGTGTTGCTCTCCCAAGCATCTACTCTTTCCCTCAGTTTTGTCTCCTTTTATCTCTTCTCCTCTTTCCCACTTCTCTCCTTCCGCCAACCTCAGTTGCCCCTTCCAATTTTGCACTTCCTTTAACTCTTTCCTCAATCTCCCTCTCTGATACCACCACTCCTACTCCTCATTCCTCCTCCCACTCTTCTGCTAACATCATGAAGCCCACAGCTCCCTCTGAATCCTCCTTGTGACCCCAACTTACAGGAGAACTAGAGGTTTTCAAAGTCCAGACCCTTGTCTGCAGGGAGTGAAGGGCTGACTTCTCCTATGGAGTTGCTTCCATGGCACAAGTGATGTAGTGGAAGTCCTTTCCAGGTGACTGGGGGCTGTCAGGGTCTGGATGACAACGGACTTCAGCTAAATCCTGGCAAGACTGAGTGGTTGTGGGTTGCTAGTCCAGTGTGGTGCAGATCAAAGCATGCAGGGCAAGTGGATGTGGTCCTAAGTGAAACAGCAAAATTGGTCACAGGATGTCTAAAACCAACCCTGATACAAAAAGCACATTACTGCGTTATCTCGGGAGCTACCATCTTTGGTAGTGGATGGGGTGGTTTTACACCAAACAGACGTGGTGCGTAACTTGGGGGTCCTCCTGGACTCGCGACTCCTGCTCAAAGAGTAGGTGGCTGTCGTGGCCAGGAGGGCTTTTCTACAACTCCATGTTATTCACCAGTTGTGCCCGCTCCTAGATCGGGGCTCCTTGCTCATGATCACACACGTTCTGGACACCTCCAGACTAGATTACTGTAATGCACTCTGCATGGGGCTGCCCTTGATGACCATTTGGAGGCTTCAAATGGTACAAAATGTGGCTGCCTGGGTGGTGATGGGGTGTGGGCGGTATGCACATGCCTTGCCACTGCTCAGGAGCTGCATTGGCTGCTAGTTTGTCTCGGATGCAATTCAAGATGGTAGTTACCTTTAAAGCCCTACATGGTAGTGGGGCAAGATACTTAAGAGACCGCCTCACCCCAAGAACATCATCCCACCAGAGCAGACCGCAGAGGCTCTCTAGTTGTTCCATTGGACAGAGAGGCACATCTCTCTGGCACCAGAAGGAGGGCCTTCTCTGTGTCCGCACCAGCCCTATGGAACCTCTTGCTAACTGAACTACGTCTCCAGATGGAGATGCTGTCCTTTAGGAAGAATATAAAAACATGGCTGGTGGGGCAAGTATGGGGTCCTGGTGTTACAGTGACCCCAGCTTGTTGGTTGATTTGCGCTCCTCTCTCCTTCAATCTTTTAATTCTGTCATTTTTTAAGTGCTAGCTTTTAATTGTTTGATTTATTATAATTTGTTGATTTAATTTTTTTTAATAAGAATTTTAAAAGCTTTTATAATTTTAAATCTGAAGTTTTAGGAATGTTTTTCGATTGATATGTGGGTATGTTTTATGTGATGTAAACCACCCTGGGTCACCTCAGTGAGGAAGCCAGTAAATAAATGGAAATAAATAAATAAATGGTCAAATAGCAGACTTGTCACCAATCAGGAAAGAGCCTGCAGTCAGTACTGACTTTGCTTTCAAAATAGTTTTATCAATTTTTGGCAGTAATAACAATAGATGTCTATGTGCATGCTTTATAGTAAAGAAATTACAATAATTTGAAGCATTGAAGGAAAGTCTAACAGTGCACAACACTAATTCATAATCACTCTAATTATATTTTGAAAAGTATAACATTGTTTTTCCCCCTCTACAAATTATACAAATAGAAATTATCCTTTTAATATACTTAAAAGAAGCAGCTAGATTTTGATCATTTTTTAAATCATGTGAGGACTTTGTTCACCTGGAAAGAACTGCTGCATGGAGACTTGCCTTGGTCCTGTGTCCCTTGCAGCCTGCTATGACTAAACATGCTTCCTGAAAACGGTTCATAAATGGTCTAGAACTGCAGTAAATATTTAATTCAGCAACATTAATTAAAACCTAAATATGAGGTAGAAAATAAAGTTGATTACACACCACTACCACCACAAGCCACTGAGTCACCACTCAACTATGCAAATTTGAGTGTGGATCAGTATGGTGTACAGTGTGGCCAAGACTGTTGATTCCCGCGGCTTTAAACATGCTGGCGCTGTGAGATGGATTGTGAAATAACAGTAGTCTAAAATTCTGAAATCTGGAGCATGCTAAGGGAATAAGGAATACAATGCATAAAGTGGCCTATGAACTATGCAGTGTTGGAGGACAAATGAAGGGAATGTACAAACATGTTTATTTCTGTCTGCTAAATGTCCAGGGGAAATGTTAAACAGGTCTCCCCCCCTCCCTCTTCTAAATCTAATTGTGTCTATTTAATATAAACATATGTGCATTCTAATTTACCTTGCATATTCACCTACTCATTAGTGGCATTTTGCAAATTATCTGATTAAATTATATCTATGTTTCACTTTAGCAATATTAAAATTGTTAAATGATACTATCTCAGGATATGCATTTGGAACAGCTAAGAGCTATCTTTTTGTATCTAAATGAAGGAGATGAATCTTTTGGTTGTTGATGACAGAAATAATCAGCTAGAGAGAACTGACACAGGATGCTTTATCTATAGATGAAACATAGGACACTAAGCATTTCATTTGAGGTGGCGGCTTTGCATATTATTATTTTAATTTCTTATGAACATATATTTGGAAGTCAATGACAGACATGGGTTTTCCTCCATAAGTACATGACAAAAGTACTTATACTAATAAATAATAAATGTGTATGTTGTATTATTTTCTTCTTTCTGGATGAATAGATTGAACTTCAGTGTTGCATGTGAAGTGACCCTGGCAGATTTGTATATGCAGCAAACTGCAAATTATATGAATATTATTGTAGCACATTAAAATCTTCCTGGGGAAAACCCAGTATTGCCTTTTGACCAATGATTTCATACCAAATATTTTGTACTGTTTTATGGAGGTATTAAGAACGAGTACTATACTATTATTTCTCTCTCTTTTTTTGAAGTATAATTATATAGAACTGAAAAGATTCATAAAAGTGGGAGGCAGAAGGACCCTGAATTGTTGGATTCAATCCAATATCAATGTGATTATTGGACAAAATGCATTCCTTTCAGAGAGATAGAGAGAGAGATTTGCAGGCTTAGAAATCAGTTGATTAAAAAGTCAAGCAAATGCTTCCTCCTTGCCTTTTATTCTTCAATGTATGAATTAGCCCTCGTTTACTAGTTTCTAATGCTGTTGACATATTTTGAATACTATGATCATAGCAACCAGGCCTGTTCTTAAGATATTAAATGGTGCATTAACTCCCAAAATAAATAGACATGCAGTGGGAAAGATGTACTGTCATTTTAGGAAAGGTTTAGTGATCTAAATTAAAAGTTACTTCTTATTGAAAAATGTAAAAGTGGCAGGATATGGAGTAAATGAAATCACTTTGTATGAGTTCGTGCTGATTTTCAAGTTGTGTCTATTGAACCTTGGTAAAAAATGCAAAACCTGATCTTTTAGTTAGCAGGAATTTGCTTTGTGGCTATGCCAGCACTAGGGTTTTGGCCATTAATTTGTATATCCATGAATAATATAGTGAAGAACAACAGAGGTATAGTCAATCCTCGCATAAACAGCACCTCGCTTAAACAGTAACTCGCTTAAAGAGCAGAATTTTCTCTGAATGTTCACTTCGCTTAACAAATAAAATCAACCAAAAACTCGCTTAGCAAATAATCCCCCCCCCCATTGGTCATTTACAATAGTGTTTTGCTTAAAGAGCAAACTCACTTAAAGAGCAATCCTGTGGAACGCATTATGCTCTTTAAGCAAGGTAGAACTGTATATGTATTTGTACTAATTGCCCCTGACCTAAACGAATCCCTATACCTGCTCAACTATGGAAAAGAATTGGCTAAATTCACAGGAGAGACTAGATGCTGAGATTTTTTTTCAGATTGGTATGATTGTTAATCTATTGACTCTGACAAAATGTATTTTAAAATAAACAAATTCATGGAAAATTTAAAACCACCCCAATTTAAACAAATATGTGGTTTCATTTCTCTAAAGAGTTGCAAGTTGATAAATAAGCCAGAATTTTAATCTGTTGGATACATATATAAATAGATACAAAATCTTTAGAATTCTAGCTATCTAAGGGTTAACTTTGAAGCTTGTCTATAGCTCATTTCTATAGTAACCGCAAGATGGAGACTTTATAAAATGGGCACCTAATAATTAGAAAGTGCTAGAAGGTATAACAATATAATGAATCAAAACTGATAGACTTGTGGGTTTCCATAGAAACATGTATAATTATGATAATCGGTCCCTGGCGAACCCTCAAAATCGTATACATTCAGTTAAATGCAATAAACATTAGGCACTATTTAGTGAGCTGTGATGCAAATTAGCAGTGTGAGATACAGGGAGGCAATGAATAAAATTGCTGTACAGTTTATCTCAAACTAATTTTCCAGATTGCTTAAATAGGTACACTATGTGTAGATTGGAAGCACAGAAGACTGTGTTTTGTTTTGTAAGTGGTAGTAGTAACCACAATAATATGTCAAAAAGAGGTCTGAATAATTTTAAATTTCAATATGGATCAAGAGTTTTCTGCAGAACACTATCACATGTGGAAACAGAGCACAAATAGAGCAATGATCCCAGGAAGTATTCAAATTTTCTTTCTTTCTTTCTTTCTTTCTTTCTTTCTTTCTTTCTTTCTTTCCTTCCTTCCTTCCTTCCTTCCTTCCTTCCTTCCTTCCTTCCTTCCTTCCTTCCTTCCTTCTTTCTTTCTTTCTTTCTTTCTTTCTTTCTTTCTTTCTTTCTATGAATCAATCAATCAATCAATCAATCAATCAATCAATCAATCAATCAATCAATCAATCAACCTTTGTGTTCCCCCTCCTTTTAATCAAATTGATATTACTAACATCAATATTTCTTCCACTGAATGATAACTATGTGGCTTAGTTAAAGGTAAATGTTGCCCTTGTTCAAATGTTGCCCTTACTCAACTCTGTTTATTTTCGCTATGCGAGTTTTCTCCATAGAAACACTCATTATGTGAGTTTTTCCATAGGGAAAAATCCGACTCGCATAGCGAAAAATTCTTTATATTAAATAACAGCATAACAGTCACAAATTCCACATTATCATAATCACAATCATCACAGTATCAGAATACTGATACTGTGGGAGGCAGGACTTGCAGCCTCTGACCCAGCCCCCAACATCGGCTGGGTTGAAAAGGAGCCCCGCGGGCCAACGGGAGGCAGGACTTTCAGCCTCTGACCCAGCCCCCAACACCGGCTGGGTTGAAAGGGAGCCCGCAGGACGGCGGGAGGCAAGACTTGCAGCCTCTGACCCAGCCCCCAACACCGGCTGGGTTGAAAAGGAGCCCAGTGTGCCAATGGGAGACAGGAATTGCAATCTCTGACCCAGTCCCCAACACTGACTGGTTTGATAGGGACCCTCCACGGCCTGGCCAGCTCCACCTCGGCCTCGAGGGATATGGACATACTGGGTGGGGTTGAGTTTGGGAGGTTTTTCTGCATTATTTATGAAGTATTTTTTGAAGTGTTTTATAATGACTTGAACTGTGTTTGGTAATGCTTTGAAATGCCTTTGAATTTTTTGTGTGATGCAATATCTTGTAACTGTGATATATTGTTTTTTTATTATTGTATATATATAACAGTATATCAATAACACAGTAACAATCAGAAAGTATTAATATTACAACAAAATGTTACAAGAAAGTGTTACAAAAAACAACAGCAAAAACAAAACCACATTTACTGAATTCCACAATGATTATAAACAAAATCCTACAAAAGTACCTGAGAAGTCCAAAGAAGTCCAAAAAGGAAGGCATCCAGTCCCTTGAGAGCTGCCCGCTAGCACGGCATCTTTTTGAGCTGGCCCGGGTAGGGCACCGGTGGTGGAACAGCTGTGGTGACCACAGCTGCGCTGGCCTCTCCACCCGGTGGAATGTCCAGAGGCGAGGGTGGAGAGGTCCTGCCGTCCGTGGCATTGCCGTCTTTTGAGCTGGCCCGGGCAGAGCGGGCGCCAGCAGTGGAGCGACCCTCACGCCCACAGTTGCGCTGGCCTCTCCACCCGGTGGAATGTCTGGAGGTGAGGATGTAATCACATACACATATACATGGACTAGCAACTAGAGTGTAGCTATGGCACACTACTGTTTAGGTGTGATACATTTGGTGACTCCAACCTTCTGGGACTGGGGCCTTCAAGGGGATATAGAAACCTCTAGAAGTATCTCTGAAGCCCTCCCCATTGAAACAGAAAGGAGCCAGATGTCCACTTTGTTGTTGTTCAGTCGGATAGTCGAGTCCGACCCTTTGCGACCCCATGGACCCTTATCCTCCACCATCCTCTGCAACCCATCCAGCTCTACGTCCATTGTGCCAACAATGCCATCTAGCCATCTCATCCTCTGCAGCCCCCTCTTCCTTTTGCCCTCGATCTTTCCCAGCATCAAGGCCTTCTTGAGTGAGTCTTCTCATTTGGAGTCCACTAGATGTCCACTAGATATGTAAATATATTTCTGAGATATTATTGATACAGGAGGCTGAGACCCACTGAAAAAGCAGATCTGATCACATGAAAGTTTGTAGGAATTACAATTCACTCTTTTTTTCTGGGGGGGGGGGCAGGGTAAGAGCTAGCACCCATAAAAATAGTCTTGGCAGGTATAAGCTGCATCTCAGCCTCATTTTGCCCACTCCTCCTTTAATCAGTAAGACAGAGAAAAACTAGGTATAAACCAGAGATGCCCAAACTATGGCCCATAGGCCAGATCCGGCCCATTACATCAATTCATCTGGCCCACTCTGCCCTTGCCACGCCTGGAAGCAGAAGTAAAATGTGCCCATATGTGCCTTGTAGTTTGGGCATCCCTGGTTTAAGCAGAGAAAATGGCAGCAAAACTGATTGGAGGGCGTGTTTTACTTCTGCTTCCGGTGGGACCATCCTGCTGAACCACGTGACTGGCCCACTGAACCATGTGACTGGCCAGTGGCCAAAAAAGTTTGGGCACCCCTGGTATAAATCATCAGCAGTATAGATGCCAGAGCATTTCTAAGAAGACTTGCTATCAAAAGAGAAGGTCTTTATAGATATGACTGACTGCAGCATATGGAGTAATACAAAACTAATGGTCTGCAGAGAAAGTAGCAGAAGAAAATGTGAGACATAATACAAGCAGTGGGTTGTTGCTTTTTAAATAGCTAACAAGAAAGGTAGCATTTCAGCCTCCACTACTTACCCAGCTTTTTAAATGAGATGTTTGAATTCAGAAATAGATAAAAGCCATGCATTTGTGATCAGAATTTGTGCTGTAAGTTTTCAGTCTGGAATCTGTTCTGACCAATATTTGGATCAGCTGATGAATTTTAATTTTTGTATGTATTTTTCCAGAAATGCAGTATGCCTTTTGTATATTTGTATCTTGTTAGCTATCTTTTTGTGCACAGACTTTCTTAACACATACATTATTTTTACAAGGAATGCACTCCATATTTAGGGATGTACTGTACTCAGAATTATCTAATTGGGATAATTGTGCTTAGATAAGCAGAAGTGGTAAACTTTTGGGACCACAACCCCGGAACCACAGAGCCAGCATGGTCATAAATGCCTGGAGATAAGCTATTTAAACCTTTTCTTTTATTCCCCTAGGAAGTATGAACTATTTTAGTAGGATTTTAAAATGTGGACTGTCTCATCTAGGATTTCCAAGATGTGAAATATTCAGAAGTGGTTTATCATTGTGCAGTACTTACAAAAGTTAGCTTGAGCTTCACCACCATTGTCAATGAAAGAATCCCTGCCAAAGTTACCTTCCACTACTTCTGCTGCATGATAGCTGTCCTCCAGGGTTTCACCTGCCTTCATCATCCCTGGAACTGTCCATTCTCCTCTGCTGTAAAGGTCACCCTTGCTCGAAAGCCAGTCGTATCCGACTTTAGGGTTCAGTCATCAACAGAGATGGGTGCTCATTCTGTCATGCAGTACAGTTGTGCCTCACTTAAAGAGCATAATGCGTTCCACAGGATTGCTCTTTAAGCGAGTTTGCTCTTTAAGCGAAACACCATTGTACTTGGGTTTTGAACTGCTGACCTACTACCTCCCAGTCAGCATCTTAACCACTTGAGCCACTGCAATCCTCTGCTGATGTGACCATTAATCCTGAAGAGGGTGGATGTATTTTAGCCTGCTGTCTTGGCTTTCACCATTCTGCCTTCGCATCCCTGCTAGGAGGCCAGACTTACAATGGAGTCTAACCACCGGATGTCATTGCTTTTGGCTTCCCCAACACTCTGTGAAGGTGTTCACCTAAGATGAAATTACAGTGTATACCGAATGCAGTTACATCTCTACTTGAATGTTCTTCAGAGTCTGGTGGAATTAAATTAACTGTCATGCAAGGAGTGCAATTCATTTGAGACCAGCTTTTTGTTTGTTTTGGTTTCTGTTTTATGGGTTGAAACAGACACCAAACCAGTGTAGAAGAGATTTCGGAAAGTATGGGCCACAAAACACTGAGAAACTTTTGAGAAAATGAAAGAAGTAGGAGAAGTGCATAGCAAACCAAACACTGTTTCATTGTTATCACTATTGTCATTACCACAAACACAACCTTCATCAACACCATCTGTTCCATATAATCACAGTAAATTTAAAATACAGGTATCCTAAAAGCATAAATTCTGCCAATTTGACTATATTCTTTACTAAATTATGAACAGAAATATCCAGAACAGCTTATTTTATTTTCATTAAAAAACTAAATAATACAAAGCTTCTTATGCTGCCTTTCTTTTACCCTTTCTCAGATACCAATTAATTTGTTTTGACAAATAGTGAAATATCTTATGTATCACAACAAAAGCCTACATTTTTTACTTAAAAACATGGGCTCAAATGTACTCATTATATGCCCTTAAATTTATTCCTTAAAAATTAAAATAAATATTATTACATCTAATGGTAAATCATATTAATGACAGCTTTTTCTTTTATAAAATGAATCAAAGCTCACACATCAAACCTTTGCTGTTAGACTCAGAATTATGCAAAATAAAAGAAAAAGAAGCAAAGGATACAATTGTCATTGTAGATGTAGATGTCATATTAAAAAGAAGGAAAGGTGAACAGTAATTATTGTAATAGGATGGAAAATATACAGATAAATGCTACTTTCAGCCTTTATCCAGTGTGATTGCTATGTCCTTACTATTATTAGAAGAAATTTGCTGCAGTTTTAATAGATTGCAGAACTAAGACATGATCTCTGAGGTTGCCTGTGTTCTGAAAGAGATAAACTCAGAGACCACGCTTCTCATCCTGACTTAGTTCTAAGGAGGTACCCCTGGAACCAGCCTTCTAGAAAGGGAACTGGTTTTATGAAGAAACAATTCATTGATTTAGAGAATGTAGTTATCTTTGTTCATCTGGCCAGGTTATTCTGTTATGGTAATAGAGTAGACCATACTGCCAGTGACTCAATGCCAATTGACTGACGGTGGTTAACTAACCTGACAATCCTGGGGACTAATGGCCTTGAGTGGTGAAGTCCACAAGGAAGAGTGATGGTCACCAAGTGGATTAAATCCCACTTGAATCCATCTTGATGGAGGGCAGAAGCCTCACCAGTACTGGCCTGGGGCTGAGGAGGACTTTGTGTGCAAAAAAGGCTCAGGACCAGAAAGTGACTCATGGATCTGGATAAATAGTATTGGTGTCATGCTGCGGTGCAGAAGACAAATGGAAGGCCACTGCATTATCCCAGGATAATCTTCATGGCTGATCACCATGATGATAGCCAATATTCAGAATTGGATATGGCACATGAAGAAGAAGAAGGTTCTCTTCACTCTTTTCCTCTTATGGTGGATGTTGTGGAGACAGGAATTTTGGGCTACTTATTTACTATTTTATTATTCATTTGTTGCATTTATAGACTGCCATTCTCACAATGGGGGATTAAAATTGGTGCAGGGAGGTGCCCTTCCACCCACTCACTCTGCCAAACCATTGTAATCAGAGCTTTGAGTTGCCAAATATAACTATACAGTAATACCCTGGATAACGCTAAAACTTGGTTCCACGAGTCTTAGCGTTATCCGATTTTTAACATTATGTGATACATTTATTGCACACCGTTTTAAAAAAGCCGGCTTCATTTGGGGGAAGCTGGGGGCGAGTGCACCCGCCCTCCTTCCCCCAAACCAAGCCGGAGATCACAGCCCTCTCAGCCCAAGAAAACAGGTGGTCTGAGCGTCAGGCCACAGGTTTCCTTGGGGTGAGAGCCCACTCACACACTCCCACCCCAAGGAAATGGGCAGTTTGAGCAGTTTCCCCAAACCAAGCTGGGAATCACAGAGTCTGATCCCCAGCTTGGTTTGGGGAAAACTGCGGGCTGTCATTAATATGATTTACCATTAGATGTAATAATATTTATTTTAATTTTGAAGGAATAAATTTAAGGCCATATAATGAGTACATTTGAGCCCATGTTTTTAAGTAAAAATGTAGGCTTTTGTTGTAATACACAAGATATTTCACTATTTGTCAAAACAAATGTGCCCTCTGCCAGAGAGGTGCACCTCTCTGGCACTAGAAGGAGGGCCTTCTCTTTGTCCGCTCCGGCCCTGTGGAACTCCTCCCAATAGAACTATGCCTGCAAACAGAGCTGCTGTCCTTCAAGGAAGGATTGAAAACCTGGCTGGGAGGTCAGGTCTGGAGAATGGATCGATCAATTTCCCCAGCTGGCTGGCTGGTTTGACACCCAGTGCCTCCTAGCTATAATGCCTGGTTTTTAATGCTAAGTTTTAAAGCTTCTTTTAAAACTTTTAAAACTTTTAATTTCTAAATTGGTTTTAAATTGTTGTCTTGCTGATTGTGTTGGCAATCGCCCTGGGTCCCTTCAGGGAGGAGGGCGATAAACAAATTTAAATAAATAAAGAAATAAAGAAATTGGTATCTGAGAAAGGGTAAAAGAAAGGCAGCATAAGAAGCTTTGTATTGTTTTGTTTTTTAATGAAAATAAAATAAGCTGTTCTGGATATTTCTGTTCATAATTTAGTAAAGAATATAGTCAAATTGGCAGAATTTATGCTTTTAGGATACCTGTATTTTAAATTTACTGTGATTACATGGAACAGATAGTGTTGATGAAGGTTGTGTTTGTGGTAATGACAATAGTGATAACAATGAAACAGTGTTTGGTTTGCTATGCACTTCTCCTACTTCTTTCACAGCATCTGATCCCCGCCCACATTCCCCCAAACCAAGCTGAGGATTAGACGCTGTGATTCCCAGCTTGGTTTGGGGAAACCGCTCAGACTTCCTGTTTCCTTGGGGTGAGAGTATGTGTGTGGGCTCTCACCCCAAGGAAACCAGCGGCCCAACACTCAGACTGTCCATTTCCTTGGGTTGAGAGCACACGCACGGACTCTCAACCCAAGGAGACAAGCGGCCCATCACTCAGACTGTCCATTTCCTTGGGGTGAGAGTGCGGACAAGGACTCTCACCCCAAGGAAACCGGCGGCCCGATGCTCAGTCCGCCCAATTTCCTTGAGATGAGAGGGCATGTATGGGCTCTCACCTCAAGGAAACCAGTGCCCCAATGCTTAGACAGCCCATTCCTGGGGGGGGGGGGGGGAGATTGGCCGTGCACGTTCTCTCTCCAAGGAAACCGGTAGTCCAATGCTTGGCTCTATGGAGGACCCTTGCGCCAAGCAAGGGGGCCTCCAGAGATCTCTGTCCCAAAGCCGGCAGGGCTTTGGGGCAGAGATCAACATTGGAGAATTTGAGGAAAAGATTTGCATCGCACAACGTTATCTTAACATTGTGCAGTGCAAAAGTATTCCTCAAATTCCTCAACATTATCTAATTTTAGTATTGTCCGATGCATTCGTTATCCGAGGTATTACTGTATGTAGCTTAAACAAATGTTGATGAATTAAATAGTCAATTTGAATGAAAGAATATTTTAAAAAGCATTTACTTCTTTTCATTACAGTTGCTTTTAATGCATTTAATTTAAAGGATAAATCCCATTTAGTGAATTTAAAATAAAGTGTTCTTTGTAGATAATAATTTTCTGTGGATAGTGGTGGCTATTTATGGTTTGAATCTCAGTGAAGAAATTCTCACTGAATTCTCACTGAAATTTAAATAATCAAAATGAAATGTATGTTATTTCCCATTTATATTCATATATTATGACCTGCAGAAAATAGGAAGTTTATTTATTTAATCACACTTTTATGCTGCCCTGTTCAAAAAGACCCAGGACAGCTAACAAACTCTCCAAAACACTTAAAACACAGCAAAACATAATATAAAAATCAGATTAAAAGGCTAAAAAATTAAAAGATTAACAAGATTTAAAAAGATTAAAAACACAGAGAGAGGGATGTGTGTCAGATGAGCCAACAGACTGGCGCAACCATCAGCCCCATACCCCACGCATGCTCTGCCAGCCAGGTCTTAACCCCCTTGCTAAAGGGCAGCAGCTCTGTCTGGAGACGCAGCACATTTGGCAAGAGATTCCATAGGGCCAAAGCAGACATGGAGAAGGCCCTCCTCGTAGTGCTAAAGAGGTACACCTCTCTAGCTGATGGTACAACTAGAGAGCCTCTCTGGTCCACTCTGTTGGGAAAGACAGATGTCCTTAGGGCGATGACAGTGGTGGGATGTCAAAATTTTTACTACCCAACCATGACGTCATCACAGTGTGGGTGGAGCTAACGTCATGATGTTGTGGGTGGGACCAAAGGAAAAAAATAAAATAAATAAATAAATAAATAAATAAAAATAAGCACACACACCCGTCAACCCACCCACCCACCCACAACACAAACCCGTGAATAAAATAAATAAATAAATAAAATAAAATATACATTAAAATACACCCACCCACCCAAACACCCACCCACCCCAAACACAAATCAACCAGAGCCTTTAAACTAGAGCTTAAAGTTTATTCTGGCTAATCTTTCTCACACTAGGTCAGATGGAAGGAAGTACAGAATGAACTCACCACAAGATGGCTTCATTTTGGCACTTTTCAACTTTTCAACAGTTAAAGAAGTTGGGTACTAAGTCTTTGCCTAACCAGTTCTCTAAGATAATATGCCTTAATGTAAATGTAAAACAGCTGTACCTCCTTAAGGGTTCTCCAATTGGAACAGCAATTGGAACAGCACAGGTGTAGCTTATTGATGAGGTAACTCCAAGACTTTGCTTTAAAATCCCAAATCAGGGCGCCAGGCCTTTTTAGGAACTGTGGTAGTACTGTACGTCAATATAGGTAAAGGTATTAAATACACATTAAAATACACACAGACACACCACATCCAAAGGTGAGTCACTTACCCTGGGGAGCAAGCTATAGGGAGCTTCAGGCTAGCAGCTTGTCTTCCTCCTCCCCGCTTGGGAGGACAGCAAGGAGGTTGTTCATACGCGCCAAGCACAGTAGGCGTCCATGCACACCAAGTGCTTGGTGCGCATGCGCAGTGGGGGAACCAGTGAAAAGGTAAGCCCCGAAGGTGGTTCCCCCCAACAGCTGCTACCGGTTCTCCAGGACACTGGGAAAAGTTACTACCGCTTCTGGTGAACTGGTGCGAACCTGTTACATCCCATCACTGGGCGATGCGGTCTCTTAGGTATCCTGATCCACTACCATATAGGGCTTTAAAGGTAATAACCAGCACCTTGAATTGCACCCGGAAGCAAACTGGTAGCCAGTGCAGTTATTAAGTTATTAAGCATTACACTTTAGCAGCTGGAATCCTGTTGTTTAGCTCTGCCTGCACAATGGAAATGATGTCATCAGCAGTGGCAGACACTTGCTGATTTAAGGACATACTTTGTGACTTCAGGCTGTGCATGATTTCTACACAATGTGATGAAGTTGCGCACACCTCAAAATCATAGAAAGAAGATTTTAATTCATGGTAATCTATCACCATTGTTGATCAAATTCTTTTTGTTCTAGTGAATCATGCCCAAGAGGATATCGGCTAATGATTTAAATTATTATGAGGAGCCCTGGTGTCACAGTGGTTAAACTGCTGTGCTGCAGCCAAAACGTTGTGAGATCGATCCTGATGGGGACAAGGTCAGTAAAATGAGTACCAAGCATGTTGGATGCAAAATTCTAATTACTTGTAAACCACCTAGAGAGTACACTAAGCACTATGGGGTGGTATGTAGGTGTAATAGCTATTGCTATCCCACCTTTCTCCCATCCTGGATTTCCAGGCTGTCACCTGATTAGTCTTCTGCTCTGTAATGACTTATATATTGCAATTCTACTTAAATTAAAACATATATATAATTATGTATATCTGCATGCAATGATCTAAATTATCATATACATCTTCAAAGGAAAAATATTATTTATTACTGTAAATACCCTCTTTTCCTGGTGATTTGTTTCTTTCCATATCCTCTTCCCTTGCAAAGAGGCAATGGCTATCCTATCTACACCCTGCATACATATTTCTCCATGATCACAGCTCCTGGTAGTGGGGGATGCAAGAAAGCAAGGAAGCTGAAAGGAGTTTTTCTTAACGACTGAATGTCCACCACATTCCCAAAGCGGATGATGCTGTTTCAGGTCATAGCCCAGGAATTCTCAACCTTTTAAAGCCAGGAACCAGGTCACATTCCCTCCAATAGCTTTGGGGGCTGAATGGCCATGTTGCCCTTCCTCCACTACATCCCACTTCCTGGTGTGGTGGAGGCAGTGGAGGGGCGCATGAAATCGTACCACAGGCCACATCTGGCCCACAGGCTGCAGGTTGAGAATCCCTATTATAGCCCAAAATTTTCCACATTTTCAGGGTATTTTTTTTAAAAAAAAGAGGTTGAATTGACTTGTTCAGTTTCATGTTCTCACAGTACTTCCAGTAATGCTATTAAAGTAATAAATTTGCTACAATTATTGTAATTTTTGTGCATTTGTGAGAGGCAAAGAAGTCAACTGTTCTTCCCTAGTATTATATAGCCTCTGCAGAATTAATTCACACCAGTCATTTTTAAAACATGCTTCCCAGGGATATCTTCCACTAATAGGAGTCTGATAAAACAAATCTTTCGTGTAATTCTCACTGTTTTATAACAGAGAGTTCTAGGGAACATTTTCTTCACATTTTTTTTTAAAAAAATGTATAACTGAATCTTCAGTTTGAAGATTTAGCCATAACTCATCTTTTAAACTACTCATTCTGATTTGGTTAAGCCTTTGGTATGAATCAGTTGTTTTTCACAGAGAGGATTTGAGCCTCAAAGTTAATACACAGGACTAAAAGAATTTACCATGCAAATTCTTCTCCCTGCCCTGCTGCGTATTTTTCAATACTGGTAATACAAAACACTTCAGTCATTGCTGGCGGTTTCTTTTCATTAATAATTTTGGAACATATTTTCTCAACTCTGCTGAAAACAACAATGTGGAAAAATCTTGTGTCACCATAAAAGTCTATTTCTTTGTTGTGGCATAAGCATACATCCCTTTGCGTTTGCTATAAAAGATCAATAGACCTGACCCTTTGAATGTTGAAGAGCTAAATCATGTCGTTTGCTCCATCTAAAGTAGGCCAGCTTAATGAATGGAAGTTATATCAGTGTTGACTTTACAAGTTACATTAATCTCTACTGTAGTTGTAACTCACAAATGTAAGTGGCCAAATGAGTATGGTGAAGTCTCCCCCTCTTTGGAAATGTTCCTATTTTTAAGACTTCAGGATAGGTAGACATTTCTTCACTCTAAGAGTGCAACTGCACTGTTAAACTGGGAGCTGGTTTGAGGAACATTCTAGTAATAAGAATATTCTACTAGCAGACATGTGTAGTAAATATAAATGTGATATACCTCTGATCCAGGAAACACATTGGAGGACAACAAGTTACAGACCCAAAGTGACTGGAGTGGGAAAAATGTGTGCATAGTTGTAGGTTGTGTAGTTCTGATGCTTAAATCAATGTCAACAATGGCAATCAGGACACAAAAGCAGAAGTATTGTGACAAGCCTGAAGTTATTCTTTATGTTTAAGGAATAGTACCAAACAGAATGTTACAACACTATCAAGTCAGGCTTCTCAGAGTGGAGCGGGATGCTACATTTGTCGTGTATTTTTAAAAGCATATTTTATACTTGTTACTCTTTTTCTTCCTGAGGGGAGTAGCTAAATAATAAGGACTCAGGTGTATATTAGAACAAATACAAGGAGACAAGCTCATTCCTTCTTCCTTACGGTATTTTCTAGAGTTTCTAATGTTGCATTTAAAAAGAAACTCATTCCATTCCTCATTACTTCTCAAGAACCACAACACTGTTATCCTCGCCGTTGCTCCCAAGGAACAAGTGATTTGTTATGTTACATATTGTTAGCACATTTTGTTCTTGATATGAAAAGGCTAGGAAAACAGTGAAATACTCTCTGGTTCTCTCTAGTGGCTAGTATTGAACCATGGAAATATTAATAAAAAGGACTGAAAAAAGCATAGCATAAAACCTGAAAAACTGCTGTCAAATTACTTTAGAAGTTTTTAAAATCTTTAAACAGTAAATTTTGAGCCACTAATGGGAATCAGTAATGGGATTTACCATTATTAAAGTTACTTTGCAGTTGGAAAAAGAAGCCAAAGTACCACCAAAAGTATCATCAGAAGGTTCTAAGTGGAGCTATAGAGTCTTTTAAAGAAATTGATTATGTAGTACAGCCATGATCTTAATAAGTGCAGTTCTATGCTACCCTGTTTCCCTCCTATTTCCCTCCACAATCATTACTGCAAAAATTTGATGGGACTAAGAGTCAAGAAAACTGATTTTTAATTTGTAAAATATATTTATTTATCTTACAACTGCCATGTTAAAGTTGAAACATGCATACTTGGAACAGAGACAAGAAGCATACAAATCTCAGATTAGGCATGTCATTTTGTAATAATGTAGAAATCCCAGGCTCAACAACTCCTTGAATGAATTCATTAAGAATTAAACCCAGAGCTAGAAATACCATGGAAAATGGAATCACTGATAACAATATGAGTTATTTGTGACTTAAGGTTCTCATTTGTGTCAGTCCACACAAGTGGACTGCATGTAGACCAAAAAATGTTTTGGAGGGGTTTTATTTATTTATTATTAAATTTTGCAGTAAAATCCGGAAGTGCAACAATGTAGACTGGCAAATCTATTTCAGAGTACTTGCACCCTGATCAAGAGATCATTCTCTTGCATTACATTCCTTTCTTAGGTTTGATCCAAAGTTCTGTACACCTACAAATTCTCAAGCAGCAAGTTGCTCAGATTTCTCAAGGAGCAATCTTTTTAGGAACTATTATGACAGATTTTTCCTGTGGGGCAATGTAATGCAATATGTAATGTGTTGTTCATGAGCTTGTTGTTATGGTTCCAACCTGTTATTAGTTCAGGCAAGGCAGAATGGAAAATATATCAATTATCCTATTGTCAAAAGCTAATTATTACAACTGTGCAAGGATCTTTCTTTCTTTTTCTTCCTTTCTTTTTTGTTTGCTGAACACAGGTGCTATGCAGCTGTTATTATGTTGCATTTTTAGGCAGTTCAGATAATGAGTCAAATGTTAAAAAAAAGACTAATCACAATTTCTGAGTCAACTTTTTCTGATTTTTCTTTATAGCAAAACTCTGACTAGAATTCTATCTTGTCCCACAATCTATGAAGATGGAATGATATAATACTACTGCGTTGCAACTCAGAATTTGTAGCTTGGGGAAATTGCTATGCTGTGAACCAGGAAAGTGTTCAGTAGGACTGAGGGACTATAGTTCCCTGATTTGACCAGACAAAAAGGATAGGGGACACCTGGATAGGGGATTTGGGAATATGTAGTCCAAAAAAGTAACTTTCCTACATCCTAGATGAAAAGGTAGTATGTGTGTGTTCACTTTGGCTTGTTTGTTTTGTTCATTTCCATTATTTTAATGACTTTCAATATTATTTTTATTTTAAAAATGTACTACAGCATTACAAATAATCAACAATAAACGACAAAAAACCATTCACTGCATGAAATAATATTGTTGCAGAGTCATAAAATCTATTTTGTTTCATTATCCAATTGCTTCTACCCACCCATTTGCATTTCTATTCTTTGTTTGAATTCTGCTTCCATTTAATTTTTTTTGCCATTGCTTGCATTTAGGTTTCCATTTGTTCTGAAACAAATATCACGGGAATCCCACATTCAATCTCATGAAGTTCTTTTGTTCTTAACATTGTTCCTTGCATACATTGGGCCTTCCTATTCTACATTATGCCCTTTGAACATGACTCATTTATTTTTCTCCAATTAATTAATTTTTATAGTCTGTCAGTCTTTTTGTCTATTATAAAGATGCATTAATTTCATATATATCACTTTCCTTTCCAAAGCACTGTGGCTAGCAAGGTTGTATGTCCTCAGACAGTAGAAGTGTGCTTAATAATTTAGAGTCTTTCTCTCATCATACAACTCAATATCTTGTTTGAGCTTAATCACAGCAGCTGTATATTGAGTTTGGGGATGAAGAGGTATTATTTGGCAGTGGCTTCCAAATCTCTTGTCTGATCGGTGTGCTCTAACAGGTTTTGATTAAATAGGCATTTGTACTTCATCATTATCATTATTTTATTTTTTTTAAACCCTTCACAGATTATACTACCACGTCCATCAACAATGAGCTGTATTTGGCTCCTCTTAGTCAGAGCCCTTGAATCTTATTCATTTTACTACTTTAGACAGCAATGTTCCTCACACCTTCCACATCTCTCGATGCTGCCCCCATCTGTGCATAGATCTCCTGAGCCATTAAAAAATTGGGATAGTCTTGTGAATTTGTGAAATATCACAGCATGGGTCTAACACCACCTAACAATAATGATATGAGAAGCAGATTTAATAGTTCGTTCCTATGTATGTTTAGTTGGGAATGGAATCCCTTTGCATTTAATGTTGCTGTCTCCCTCATTAGTGTGCCTAGGATGCAGCTTAAATAGCTTGTGTATAGCTTGTCCTTCTAGGAAAATTACTGTGTTTCTCATCTTTTTTTTTTTATGTACACAGTTGGTTGCTTGCTTGTTCATGTCAGAGATTACTCTGTGTTAAAAGGATTTTTATGGAAGAAACTCCACCCAGAGTACGCCCAAATGAGGCTCCTTTCATGTTGGCATAATGGGTAGAGTAATGGATTAGAACTCAGGAGGCCTGGATTTGAATCTTTGCTGAGGCATAGAAGTTCACTGAGGGAGTGTAACTGGTAAGATCACTCTTTAAATATCTCACCGTCACAGTTCATTGGAGTTACTATAAACTGGTTCCAACTTGACAGCATAAAACAGCATAACAGTTTTGTATGCAAACAGAAGTACACAAAATAATCATTGAAATGGATGGTAGTGGTATATTCAGTCTGATCTTGACAGTCCTTTTCTTATGATCTTGTCTTTTCCGCAGACCACAACACAACTGGGGGTTTCTGAAAGCAGTGTAATGAATGAAGGCCATACACAAATGCCATAAGGTTTTTATCACATGAACCAAACTATATCTGAATTGTTGCTAATAGTCCTCATTTGTATGGATTAGTCTTCTCCCCCCCCCCCATTGGTCATATGTTGTTCAAACTTTTGATTTGTGTACAGTAAAACCCTGGGTTACAACAGCCTTGGTTTAAGTTTGCTCTGGTTTACAACGACAAATCCAGTGATGGGATGTAACAGGTTCTCACCAGTTTGCCAGAACCGGTAGTAACTTTTCCCAGTGTCCCAGAGAACCGGTAGCACCTTTTTTTTGGGGGGGGGACCACCTTTGGAGCTTACCTTTTCACTGGTTCCCCCACTGCACATGTGCGCCAAGCACTTGGTGTGCATGCACACCTACAGTGGTTGGCATGTATGCACACCCTCCTGGCTGTCCTCCCAAGCGGGGAGGAGGAAGAGAAGCTGCTAGCCTGGAACTCCCTATATCCTGCTCCCCAGGGTAAGTGACTCACCTTTGGATGTGGTGTGTCTGTGTGTATTTTAATGTGTATTTAATACCTTTACCTATATTGACGTACTACCATAGTTCCTAAAAAGGCCTGGTGGCTGGCAGGCCTGGCAGCCTGGCTTGGGGTTTTTAAGCAAAGTCTTGGAGTTACCTCATCAATAAGTTACACCTGTGCTGTTTCAATTGGAGAACCCTTAAGGAGGTACAACTGTTTTACATTTACATTAAGGCATATTCTCCTAGATAACTGGTTAGGCAAAGACTTAGTACCTAACTTCTTTAACGGTTGAAAAGTTGAAAAGTGCCAAAATGAAGCCATCTTGTGGTGAGTTCATTCTGTAGCTCCTTCCATCTGACCTAGTGTGAGAAAGCTTAGCCAGAATAAGCTTTAAGCTCTGGTTTAAAAGCTCTGGTTGATTTGTGTTTGGGGTGGGTGGGTGGGTGTATTTTAATGTATTTTTTAATTTTTATTTATTTATTTATTTTATTTTATTTTATTTACGGGTTTGTGGTGTGTGTGTGTGTGTGTGGGTTGAGGGGTGTGTGTGTACGCATGCGTGCTTATTTTTATTTTATTTTTTATTTTTTTCTTAGGCCCCACCCACAACATCATGATGCTGGCTCCGCCCATGACATCATGTGTCATGATGTTAGCTCCGCCCACACTGTGATGACATCACGATGGGGTAGTAAAAATTTTGACATCCCTCCACTGGACAAATCCTATGGAAATGCTGTCCTGGTTTACAAATTTTTTATGTACTTGTTTCAGTTTACAATGATCAATTCAGGACCATTTTTTTTAAAAAAAATTCAATGCATTCCTATGGATGTTTCGGGTTACAATTTTTTTGGGATACAACGGAGGCTGTTGAAACACACCTTCGTCATAATCTGGGATTTTACTGTATATTGTCTTGGAATGATTTGTCTTGTCTTTATTATAACTAGAGCCTGGAAATGTTCGCCAAAGTATCTTCCATTCATTTACTTTTGCAGGTGTGTTTAAGCCATCTGAGTGGTCTCAATGTTATGCATTTTACAGGAGCTCCTTTCATTTTGCTTGCCTCCTTCTTTCACCCTGAAAATAAAGATGGGCATGAGAAAGGAACATCTGAATTAACCAAAAATAACACAGAAGACACAGACAGCAGGAATAATAAATGAGACCTAAAAAGGAGAAGGAGCAGATCATAGGACAATTTAACTGTCTTCAGAAAGATATTTTGACTCAATATCCCCACCTGTCTTTCCCCATTGTCGTAATTAATATATTTTTAAGCTCAAATAGCTGATTCTCTTTGCTTGCTATATGTTTCAGAAGTGATCTGTTGTTGTTGCTCATTAAGAAAAACCTCCTTACTAACAATCCTTTTTGCATTTTTTGTTGCTGCTACCTTATCTAATGGACTGCAGCAGCTCAAGTGCTTAAGATGCTGAACTTGACAACTGGAAGGTTGAAGTTTGATTCCTGAGTACTGCACGATGGAGTGAGCGCCCATCTCTGTCACAGCTCCTGCCAACCTGGCAGTTTGAAAGCAAGGAAGTTCAAGTAGATAAACAGAGACCACTTCGGTGGGAAGGTAAACAGCGTTCTGTGCACTCCATTGTTGAGGCATGCCTGCCACATGTCCACAGAGACATCTGCAGCTGGGTTTCATGTTTTGGACAGCAGAAACATCCCCATAATCCTGTTCCCTAGTCACCCAGAAGTATTTTTTTTAAAAAAATAAACTACAGTCAAACCTCACATAAAGAGCGTTTTGCTTAAAGAGTAACTCGCTTAAAGAGCAGAATTTTCTCTGAATGTTTGCTTCGCTTAACAAATAAAAACAACAAAAAACTCGCTTAACAAATAAATTGGGGTTCGCAATCCCCCCCACAATTGGTCACTTACAATGGTGTTTCGCTTAAAGAGCAAACTCGCTTAAAGAGCAATCCTGTGGAACGCATTATGCTCTTTAAGCGAGGTACAACTATACTGACTTTAGCATTAGGTCACCTTATCAGGAGACCAGAACTATAAATAGGCTGTGAATAAATAAGCTACAGCAAAACTTACTTGCTTTTATTTGGTTTTCTAGTAAAGTTGCACCAAAAGAACGGTATAGAACTTAAAACAAAAATTCAAAATGCTTTAAAAATATGTCATTGGCTTCTAGTGTTAGCTGACAATATTAAGCTTGTGAGGCCAGAAGATGAATTTCAGGCTACAGCTAGACATACATAGCCACACATATTTGTGTCCCTGCATGCCTCCTATTTCCTCTTCCACAAAAACAAACCAAAGCAACAAAAGAAAAAAGAAAACCCCTCTGGTGAAAAAAGAAGCTTCTAAGACTGTGATGGTGAACCTTGGCACTCCAGGTGTTCTTGGATTTCAATTACCATAAGCCACAAGTCAACACATCATTGCTCTAAGAGTTGACCTGTCTTTTGCAACAAGGTGTGGCCTGCTTGTGCCTTGCCCTTGCCAAAACCAAGTCAAAACAAAACACAAGAAATTGGTATAGAAGTGGGGGCAGATTTTGGCCACTTCCAGCTTTATTGGGTATGTGCATGAGCAACTAGTGTGGTGTGCGGTTATCCCAGTGGTAAAGAAATGGCTTGTTCATCCTTGGCCTAACAGAAGCCTTGTACCCAAAAAGGCTTAGTTTGCTGACTTAATCTTTTGAAGAGCAAGGGCACTGTGGGGCAGGTATAGGGTGTTGGATCCGGGGATCCGTGGGCGGAGTGAGGACACGGACACCGGTAGTTGAACCCAAACAACACGCCTGTTTATTTCAAGTCACAGCAACAACAACAAACAACGGCTGGCCAGCAGGGGTTTAAATACCCTGCTTGAGCCAGCCCACTGACCAATAGGAGGCGGCGATTTTCCCGCCGCCTGGACATTCAAATATCTAACACCCCTTTCCCCCAGCATGCACTGAACCTGTTATTTGCATACAAAATCGTCCAGATGACGGGGGCGTGTCCTGACCCTGTCAGACCTGCGCAATTCAGTCGGCGCTGGGGTGTCGGGCAGAGCGGACCTGTCGCTCTCGCTCCGCCCCGGCTGGGCCTGCGGCGGACCCGGAATAGGAGCGCCAGGTTCCACGGTGACCGGGGGTGAGCCTGCTCCGCACGGTAAGTTGGCTGGTGATGGAGCGGGCTGCATGGGGATGTCTCTTGGTCGAACCGGGTCGGTGACCGGTTCGTCCATCGGGTGCATGTCTGGCTCCGGGCCGGTCTGCGCTCCCAGGGGGTGGTTGCCTTCCGTGTCGGGGCTCGTTCGCCTCCTGAGTTGGTCGACATGGCGTTTCCATGTCCGACCATCAGTGAGGTGAACCCTGTAGGTGTAGGGGCCCAGTGTGTCGCTGATGGTACCCTCTTCCCATGGTGGGCCAGACGCGTAGTTCCTGGCAAAAACCGGTGTGTTGACGGCCAGTGTCCGGCTGTGTGGCGGGTCTCCTCGGAACTTATCTGGGGAGTACCTAGGGTGTAGCCTGTCAAGCTGACAGCGGAGTCTCCGACCCATGAGCAATTCTGCGGGTGCCCTTCCAGTGGCAGCGCAGGGAAGATTGTGCTGGGCGAGTAAGAAGGTGTCTATGCGCTCCTGCCAGTCCCCGGGCCCCAGCCTTTCTAGGGCCTCTTTTGCGCTGCGGACGAACCTCTCGGCTTGCCCATTCCCTTGTGCTCTGAAGGGGGAGGTGAGCGCGTGCCTGGTTCCAAGGGATGCCAGGTACTGCTCAAACTCCGTGGCCGTGAACTGGGGGCCGTTATCGGAGACCAGGGTGTCCGGAATGCCGTGCGTGGCCCATAGTTGCCGGAGCTCCTTGATTATGGCTCGGGCCGTGGTGCTACTCAGGAGTCGGACCTCCAACCATTTCGAGTATGCATCCACTGCTATGAGGAATGTGTGTCCGTGGAAGGGGCCGGCAAGGTCGATGTGGATCCTCTGCCAGGGGCCCGTGGGCTGTTCCCATTCCCTGACTGGGGCGGATGGTGGATTGGGCCGTGATGACTGGCAAGGTGTGCATTTGGCCACCCACGACTCAATGTCCTTGTCAATGCCTGGCCACCAGACGTAGCTTCGGGCCAACCCCTTCATTTTCACTATCCCCGGGTGGCTAGTGTGTAACGTTTCCAGGACCTTGGGGCGGAGTTTCTTGGGGACTACTACCCGGTCCCCCCACAACAAACAACTCCCTACACAACACAGTTCGTCCCGTTTATCATGAAATACCTTGAATTCCCCTTCCCCCTTGTCCGGCCAACCCCGCTGGACCCAGCTGGAGACGGTGCGGAGTTCGGCGTCCCTCGCCGAAACCCTGGCAACCTCGGCCGAGGTGGTGGGGGCAGAGTCCAGGACGTCCAGGACGAGCACCGATGCCTCCCCCCTGTCCGCGCCATCCTGGGTCGGGAGGGGGCACCTGCTCAAGGCGTCTGCGTTGCCCATGTGTTTCCCGGGCCGGTAGACCAAGGTGTAGGAGTACCCCGAGAGGAAAATGGCCCACCATTGCATCCGGGGGGATAAGGCTGAGGGTGTGGGGCGGTTGCCGGCCAATAGTCCCAACAGGGGCTTATGGTCCGTTATAAGTTCAAAGTCCCGGCCATACAGGTAGTCATGGAACTTCCTTACCCCTGCCACCGCCGCCAGTGCCTCCTTGTCGATCTGGCCGTAGTTCCTCTCCGTCGGCGACATCGTCCTGGAGTAATAGGCGATGGGCGCCTCGAGGCCGTTAGGCAGTCGGTGGGCCAGGACTGCGCCGACGCCGTAGGGAGACGCGTCGCAGGCGAGGACCAGTGGCAGGGTCGCATTATATTGGATCAGAAAACTGTCCTGTGAGAGTAGATTTTTTACTGCCTGGAAGGCCGCCTTTTGCTCCGGTCCCCACACCCATTCTTCCCTGGCCACTAACAGTCTATGTAGGGGCTCAGCCGCGGTGGCCTTTCCCCTCAGGAAGGCTGCATAGAAATTTAGGAGCCCTAGGAATGCCTGCAGCTCCTGCTTGTTCCTGGGGGCCGGGGCGTTCTGGATGGCTTCCACTTTCCCTTTTGTTGGGTGGATGCCCTTGGCATCAATGCGGAACCCGAGGAATTCCACAGAGGGGACCCCCAGTAAGCATTTGTCCCGCTTTACTCTCAGCCCGGCGGCCCTAAATTTCGCCAGGACAGCGGAGACCCTATCCTTGAGTTGCCCCGGGTCCCCCGCGATGATCAAAACATCATCGAAATAGGGCACTACCCCCGGGAGTCCCTGGAGAAGCCTTTCCATCGTGCTTTGGAAAAGCCCCGGGGCTATGCTGACTCCGAATTGCAGCCTCGTGCACTTGAATGCCCCCCGGTGCGTTACAATGGTTTGGGCTTCGGCCGTGGCGTCGTCTACCGGTAGCTGCTGATACGCTTGGGCCAGGTCCAGCTTGGCGAAGATTTTGCCGGGGCCCAGTGAGTGTAGCAGGTGGTCTATGACAGGGACCGGGTAGGCGCTTGGTTCCAAGGCTTTATTTATTGTGCACTTGTAGTCGGCACAAATGCGCACGGACCCGTCCGGTTTAATGGGGGTCACTATGGGGGTTTCCCACCGGGCATGGTCTACGGGAACGAGGATCCCCTGGGCAACTAACTTGTCGAGCTCCCTCTCGACCCTGGGTTTGAGGGCCAGTGGGACCCGCCTGGCTTTAAGCCGAATCGGGGCAATGCTCGGGTTGAGCGCAAAGGAAATGGGCGACCCCACATACCTGCCCAAGCCTTCCCCGAAAACGTCCTGGAACTCGGCCATCAGGTCGTCCCTCAGCGAGGCGTCTCCGGGCTGGTCGGTGGCGGCGCTGTGGATGCCCGCGATGGACAGCCCCAGGGCGGGGAACCAGTTGGTGCCCAGCAGCGTGGGAATATTGCCATGGACTACGGTCAGAGGTAGGCTCTCCTCCCTCTGTCCGTATTTGACTTGGACCCACTTCTGCCCGGCGACGGGGAGGTACTTGCCCTGGCAGTCCTTTACCCGGACCCTCTGGGTCTGGAGATCCGATTCTTTTAGGGCCGGGAATGCCTTCTTCATCCACCTCCAGGGTATGATGGTGATGGCGGCCCCGGAGTCGACTTCCATGGAGCACTCGGCCCCGTCGATCGTGACGGTTGTATAGAATTTCTCTCCCTTCTCCGTTGCGGTGTGCCCAATGGTCAGCGTGTGTGTGCCGGCATCTTCAAACTTGCCGCCGTTCCGTCCTTGGCGCCTCTGATTGGACCTGTGGCTGGCGGCCATCTTGCCCGGCGGGAACTTTTGAATCTGCCGGTCAACTTGGCCCTCTGCTTGCCTTGCCCGGCAGACCTTCCCGATGTGGCCCCGCTTCTCGCAGTAGCGGCAGATGGCTTCCCGGAAACGGCAGTGTGCCCTCTGGTGTGGCCCCCCACAGCTGGCACAGCGCTGATTTCCTCTTCCCGAGCTTCCCCCGTCCGTCGCGCACACCTCTGCCTCTTCATCCCCGTCCTCGTCCTCGTCTGGGGCGACGTCCTGGTGGTGAGCGGTGGCTTGGTGGGGTGCCGACGGGGACCTGTGGAATGCGGCCGCGGCCGACGTGGAGAGCTCGAAGGCTCTAGCCTCTTCGATGGCTCCGGCCAGGGTCAGGTCTCTCCGGGCGAGCAGTCTCTTCCGGAGCTTATTATCCCGGACCCCCCTGATGAGTTGCTCGGTTAGGGAATCCTCAAGGAAAGCTCCGAAAATGGCCGGGATGGCTGCGGCTCTCAGGGCGGCCAGGTACTCGCCTATGGGCTCCCCGGGCATCTGGTACCGGTCCCGAAATTGGACCCGGAAAACGAATTTGGATGGCTCCGGCGCATAATGGTCTTTGAGAGCCCGCTGCAGGGCCTCCCAGGAGACCTCCGTGATGGGCATCGGATCCATCAAGGACTGGGCGACCTCGTAGACCTTGGGACCGCAGTGCGTCAGGAAGAACGCCTTCTTCCGCTCGGGTGCGATGTCCGCCAGTTCTGCCGCCACGAGGGAGAACTCGAACCGGTCCATGTAACTCTTCCACCTCTCATCTTTGGGCTGGAAGGGTGTCGGTGGGACGTAGGTAGCCATAGCGATGTGTCTTGCGGATGTTGGCTCTGGCGCGTGTTGGTTCTGTGCCGTTCCTCAGTATCCCACCTTCGTCGCCAGTGTTGGATCCGGGGATCCGTGGGCGGAGTGAGGACACGGACACCGGTAGTTGAACCCAAACAACACGCCTGTTTATTTCAAGTCACAGCAACAACAACAAACAACGGCTGGCCAGCAGGGGTTTAAATACCCTGCTTGAGCCAGCCCACTGACCAATAGGAGGCGGCGATTTTCCCGCCGCCTGGACATTCAAATATCTAACATAGGGGCCCTGTGTTCTCTTTTAGGAAAGACAGTCCTCCATTTGAAGGCTGTTATAGGACAGACTCTTTTTTTCAAATATTCTCCCCACCCCTTGAAGATCTGTTCAATCCAAATCTGATTTGGAGATAAAGAAACACAAAGAAGAAGAGATGAAGCCTTGAAGTTGCCCAAATACAGCAGGCATTTGGACAATAATCGTTGCAGTCTTCCTCATTTGAGTGAAATGTATTATAGGTAAAGGTCCTCTTGCTTAAAAGCCAGTTGTATCTGACTCTAGAGTTCAGTGCTCATTGCTGTTTATAGCCAAAGAGCCAGCACTGTCTGCATTTGCAGACTTTTCCATGGACATGTGGCAAGCATGATTAGACACTGGAGTGCACACAACACTGTTTACCCTCTATCTAATTATAATTTCTTACTTTCAAACTACTAGGTTAAAAGGAGCTGGGACAGATGGGAGCTCACTCCATTGTGCGTCACTTAGCATATAAACCACTATTCACAATGCGAATTGCTGCTCTCTTTCATTTTCCTCTTTGGTGTTGTGCAAGTGGACACTCCAGAATAGATCATGCACTCAAGACTGGCAGCTAGAAACTTTGGTTCACAACACACAACTGCTAGAATCTCCCCACTTTGGATCCCAGCTCATTAGCATATGCTTTGCTCGGCAACTTCATACCTTTAAGATTGAAAGGGCGACATTTAAAACTAATCTGAATAATCATTTGTTACTGATAACTGTAGGAAGCTGTATTGATATGCATGCTTGTCTGTCATTCTGCTTGATTTCTCTTTACCTTATTGCTTTGTGATCCATTTGTCTTGTGACATCTTAACCCCTGCATCTGGTGTATATAAACCATGCCTGGAAGTTTTACTCCTTTGTCTGAAGAAGTGGACTTGATCCATTAAAAATATAGCAGTTAATTTTTAAGGTGCTGCAATGTTTTTACTTTGTGTGTGTGTTTTTTCTTCTTCTGATAGGTTTGAACCACATACTATTCCAAAAAATTCAACTAATATTTGTATCTGTAGGAAAGCTATGCCTAAAGTATATTTGAAATGATCACTCCAATATTCCAAATGTGTACAAGAAAACTTCTAAGATTTGCAAATTATTTAAGCTGGGAATATGATTACGCTGCATTGTACAGTAAAACCTTGCATAAAGAGCACCTCACTTAGAGACTAACTTGCTTAAAGAGCAGAATTTTATCTGAATGGTTGCTTTGCTTAACAACTAAAACCAACCAAAAACTCACTTAACAACTAAATTGGAGCTCACAATCCCCCCCTCCCCACTAGAAGTCACAATTGGTCACTTACAATTGTGTTTCTCTTAAAAAGCAAACTCACTTAAAGAGCAATCACATGGAACGCATTATGCTCTTTAAGTGAGGTACCACTGTATATTTGCAAGTTGGAAAAAGTTTATCTGCTCCTAAAACATAAAGGGAAATGTTTATCTAGAAACCTTAAAAAGTCCTTGATGAATAGCAATCGAAATTTCAGGTATTTAAATCATCCCCTTGTGCATCCCCATATTGTTCAATGAATCCATTATAAACTTAATCTGACTTACAAAGGGAAAAATTAATTAAAAATATAAGGACTACTGAGCTGAAATTTAGTTTCCTCTGAGCAAAAACTAAGATGCCTGCAGTGTAATTCACGGTATAAATTTCTTCTCTGCTAACAAGAGGAATGCACAGAATAATGATGTTTATTTGTTGGTATGCCATGCCATCAATCATAATTCATGCTGCTTAAAGGTTTACATTAGAGGATGTGCAACTGTATGGAAGCACAAGACACTCAAAAATAATGCATATCTTGGAAAGAGACTACTGCTGAAAACTTACTCTGTAACAGTTACAGCCTACTAAAACCGCTAAAAATAGAAGTACTGTATCACTATGGTACTTACTGCTTATGGTTACCACATTGTTTTGCAGGCTGCAGTACAAATTCTCAACACACACCTTGACTGTGCGACTGAACAACAAAAAACCTTTGTCTAGACATATATCACTATTCCACATGATAATTTGTTATTTACAGCCAGATATAGAAGAACGGAGGGTGTGTGCACACATCTACACAAGCATGTGCATTATGTATGTGTGTGTATGTGTGTGTACTTACCATTTATTTAAATATACCCTGGGACAGGTATTTCTTTAGCATGTCACACAAGGATGCAGAAACCTTTCTGTCATTCACAGTACAACTCCTGTCTTCATTAGACAAATCAGATAAGAAACAAAACAAAACAAAAGTAAAAAAGATAAACAATGTTTTGGCACCTTAAAGACTAACTCTTATATTTTATGGAATAGTAGCCGTGTTAGTCTGTGGTTCAGGCATATCAGAAAACAAATAATAAAAATAAAACAAAAACAAAAACACTGCAGCACTTTAAAGACTAACTGCTATATTTTTACTGTTAGCTTTTGTGGACCAAGTCCACTTCTTCAGACAAGGAGTAAAACTTCCAGGCATGGCTTATATACACCAGACGCAGGGGTCAAGATGTCACAAGGAAAAAAGGATCACAAAGCAATGAGTAATCAAGCAGAATGACAGACATGCACACATATCAATACCACTTCCTACAGCTAGCAGTAACAAATGATTATTCAGATTAGTTTTAAATGTCCCCCTTTCAATCTCAAAAGTGTGAAGTTGTCAAGCAAAGCATATGCTAATGAGTTTAACCTCTTTCTGGTTGACTTCTTTCTGGTTGACCTTTTACTGGTTGACCTCTTTACTTGTGTGGGCACATCCTGTTGTGTTCATGATGTAAGAGAGAATTTGCAGGAAAGTTAGTGAAGGTGGTATAATACACCAAAATATTGTATATAAAATATCTAGCAGCATATAGCAGTGGTGGTGGTGAACCTATGGCACTCATGCCAAAGGTGTCACTCGGAGGTCTCTTTGTGAGCAGCCATTCAGTTGTCCCAGCACCAAGTTTGCCTCATCCCTTTGCCCAGCAGCCCAATGGGAGCACTTCCTCACTCCCTCAGCAAAGAGTTTGCCCTGCCCCTATGCCCAGCACCCCAATGAGACAGTTTCTTCCCTCCCCTATTGCTGTGTTGGCACTTTGCGATAAATAAGTGGGTTTTGGGTTGCAATTTGGGCACTTGCCATTACTGGCATATAGCAATCTGTGTATTAAATTTGGTAATGTCCCAGAAACCTTTGGCTAATATTTAAGCCTCTGTGATGGGTGTCCAACAGGTAGATGTATTTTATTTCTGCTGTCTCTCTTTGGATCTTAGTCTTGTAATTTCTCTTTAATGTAAGCTAATTCACTTCCTGTCCTTCTTAAGATGTTGAATTTTTCTTTCTTTCTTGTTTTTATTTTGTTTTGCTTTGTTTCTTGTCTGATATATCTGCACAGACTAATATGACTACCACTCCAAAAACTCCAGTTCACTAAACAAGTACACTTTCTCTGTTCTAGAGAAGATTTGCAATGTTAGACTCTTGCTTGTTATGGTCTGTTTCTGATTGGCTCCAGCAAATCTTGTTATGTTCTGTTTCTGATTAGTTCCAGCAAATCGTGTAAGAGCTGGATATTAGGTATGCCAGTACTGGAAAATCTATAAATATTCTTCTTGGGGGTCTAGAATTTTGTCTAATTTTTTTCTTTATAGCAATGGGATTGCAGATTAGACTGATCCTTTGCCTGGATCTCTGAGCCCGGGAAAAGTGTATGCTCCCAGAGTTCATTCTTGTGTACTTTTCCTCATGTTGTGCTACATCTCTGAGCATCTCTGAGTTCTATTCGAGTACTGTATTTGGTAATTGCACACAGATGCTCTTTATCTTACTATTGATCTCCAAGTAAGGGAGAGCTACCTAAATGAGGTTGGAGGAAGATCAAGATAGAATGTTCTCCCTTCTCATGTGTCTCCTTCAAGCTTATAGGTGGAATAGAACTATAGAACTGTTGTAATCCAGTTGAACATAGATTTCTTATCTGAAGTTTGACATAGGGTTGGAAACAAAATGAAAAAATCATCTCAACATTTTTTTTGCTACAATTTTAACAATTTAGTATGACTAGCAAAGTGGTGAAGAGTTTTCAGTGATGTATTAGGAGAGTTATAGCTATTACTGTGACTTATTAGTAGAGGTTTCATTGTACTAGGTCCTTACTTTGACAGCTGCATAGTATTCTGCTTCACAGAATGCCTCAGAACTATATGAGAGTCTCTTCAGCAGTCTGGCTGAGAGCAAATGTGATTTTACCCCTTTCCTTCTTAAACTCTCTTTATCACCAGACATCCCACCTGAAGGCCCATTCCTTCCACTGAGAGACCAGCTTCTCTTTGGCTTGTCATCTCCTTCAATGGAGTTATTTCCATTCAAACTGTTTATCATATGAAACCTAACAGTCCCTTTAAAAACTGATATGGATACGCAAGTGAGGAGCAAAGGTTTCAAGAACCTTTAACAGCCATGTAGCCTTTAAATGTGGTGTTGGAGGAGAGTTTTGAGAGTACCCTGGAGAGCAAGGAGAACAAATAAGTCGATCTTAGAAGAAATCAACCCTGACTGCTCCTTAGAAGGTCAAATAGAAAAGATGAAGCTAAAGTAACTTTAGACATCAAATGAGAAGAAAGGATTCACTTGAGAAAGCCTTGATGCTGGGAAAGGTGGAGGGCAAAAGAAGAAGGGGGCGGCCAAAAATGAAATGGCTAGATGGTATTATAGATACACAGAACTGGGTGAGTTAAGGAAGATGGTGGAGGACAGAGGTGCATGGAGGGAGGTGGTACATGGGGTCGCAAAGGGTTGGAATTGACTGTGCGACTAAACAACAACAAGGCTTTAAATATAAACAAGAGCTTCCAAGCATTACCATCTTTGTTGGCTCTCCGCAGTGAGGGAAGGAGTTGCACTTCTTTCCCCTACACCCCAGTGTAAGAAAACAAAGCTTCTTCCATGGACCATCTGTCACTTGATTTCCTTCTGCTTCAGTTGTATTGATCACTGTGCCTTATTCTTCCTCCTTGACTCACAGGAAGAGATGAAGGAGTTTTGACAAAATAGGAAGAAAACATTATTTTGGAGAATTTTTTTTAGACTTTTGAGCACTAAAATATCAGCAAGTATTTATAACTGAATGATGGGCTTGATGAAAATCAACAATTCTATCTTAGCTATTGTTTTTGAAGCCTTACACTGAAATGCATGGTCTCTCTCTCTCTTTTCCCACTCTCTTCCTCCTGCAGTTTTTAAATGCCCATTTCCTCACAATAGAAATCATTTCTTGAGCCCTTTCTGCCAATTTACATGGTTAAACATTTTCTTCCATGTACTGTTCATTCAACTTTTACTATACAATTTCAGTTTTAAAATTCATTGATATAATAATAATAATAATCCTTTCCATGCTCAATATTTTAAAATATCAAGAGTAAAGTGGATAGGACTGATAATTGGATATGGCTAAAACTTGATATCCTAAATAAGGAGACAGAATTTGCTGCCCAAGAATGAGCACTACCAACCAACATAATTAAAGCTAAAATTTAAAAATTGGAAATAATGGTAAGTATGTGAAAAGAGATAGATGAAACAGTGGGTCCCATTATCAGTGGATGCAGTAAGAACACACAGACTGACTACAAAGGATGTCATAATCAAGTTGTAGTAATGTCAAATTGGAATCTGTGCGAGAACTAGGGAATACCATCTTCAAGTACTGTGAAAAGGTGGTTGAGAATGAGAATAAGATGGTTAAGATCTGTGAAGAAAGATCTCCTAGAACAAAATGCTGATGTGTGACTTTGAATGCAACCAGTGCAATTGTCCAAGATGTGGCTACCTATAGTTCTTATCAGCCCGGACTGGCCAAGCCGTGGCTGCAATTGTGAGCAGCTGAAGAAAGAATTATTTCAAACACCTGGAGGGCAGTTGGTTGCTAGGAAGATTGGCAAGGGTCCCCTGATAAGTGGTTTGGAGGTAGTAGAGGGGAAGTAACCACATGAACATAATTGTTAAGACAATAGACTCTGGCCAGTACTGTGCCAAAAGTTTAGGTTAAGGTTGCCCTTTCTTGAAAGCCAGTCATAACTCCAGGGTTCAGTGCTGATCTTTGTTTATAACCCTTTGGCTCTCTGTGTTTGCAGACATTTCCATGAATATGTGGCAGACACAACTAGACACGTAGTGCATGTTTATCTTCCCACTGAAGTGGTACATACTTATCAACTTAAAATTTCTTGCTTTTGAACTGCTAGGTTAGCAAGAGCGGGAACTCACTCTATCGTGCAGTATTCGGGTCTTGAACTGCTGCCCTGCTGCCCTTCCAGTCATGAAGTTCAGCATCTTACACTAAGCCACTGCAGTCCCTGCCAAAAGTTTCTGCTTGCCTTACGTATGAGCCAAAGGAACATGTATGGCAATGTCCTGTCTTTTCCTAGACAACTATCTGTAACAACCAGCAGCCTCCCCAGCTTCCCACATGTCAATTAAAGTTCAGATAAGACAATGAATTGAGAAGCAAAAATAAGGATCACCTTTGATCATTAGTGATCGGTAGAATCAAGAATCACTACCTATTTAATTAGTGGCAAATTGCTGGTGTGATTTCTGTAAATTCACTGGCACATACATAAATAATCCATAGGGTTCTGACTAATAACCATGAGATGTAAGGTATTTTAAAGAAATTTTTGTTAGGATTTTTTAAACTCATGCTCAGTCTCTTAATCCTACAAAAGGGGAATGAGTACTATAATGATTAAAACAAGCTACTTGTTTTGTACTTTATATTAATTTTGATGAGTCTGCAAGGATTACTTAACAAATTGCTTTTTAAAACTGTGATGAAATACCTATTTACATTGCACATGCTTGCAATTTTTTTTACTTCCTTCCAGTTCCTTAACATTCTGTTCCATTCTTATTTCAGATTCCAATCACATTTGTTATAAAACTTTCAATTAACTGCTGGGTGTCCCAGAATATTAAAAAAAAAGGAAACACACACCTGACAACATAAAACAAGATTACATTTTGTATTCTCTGAACCATCCGGAAAAGTGCATGTCAAGAAAAAACAAAGCCTGGGGCTTTTTTTTGAAGACAAGAAGTTAGCTAACATATACCATCCCCAGTATCACAGATAGTTCCTATGGCTTGACTCAGTCAATTATTATATTGACATTTTACTGTTGATACAATCTATCAAACACAGCTTTAAAAGATGCTTGCTGATGCTATTCTGGGCCATGGTAATTTCCTTCACATGTCTTGGCAGCTTCCCAAAACCTCAGCGCAATATAGTAGCAGCCCTCTCTCTTTTCTCTATGTGGAAAACTTCATCTTATACTTATACACAATCTACCAATTTTCCCACGTACTTCATATCACTTTGGAATCAACACATATTCCCATAATTTGGAATGCATTGCAAACATTCCTGTTCACATTCATCTTTACTTTTAGAAGTACCTTTCTGTTTGTTATACACCGTCAGGTTTTTGAGAACTGTAAAGAACATTACAAGATGTATGAGATTTTTTAAATAAAATAGTTTTAGATGAACACAAACAACTGATTATACAAAAAGACAAGTAATGATTCAACTCTACATGCACCCATTTCCTATGGGACCTCATATACATTTATATTCTTGACTTCGCATTCATCTCAAAAGGACATTACTTCCTGCCCTGACATTCCCCCTTTCCCCTTCACTTTCAATATATCTTAAAATGTATCTTTTGCCAATTTCACTTGTCAATTTATTATTAGCAGTATAATCCAAATCTCTTTATACCATCCATCAGGTTGAAAATCAAAGTTAACTTTCTAGTTCTTAGTTATGGTTAACCTTGTCGCCATGACCAATATCACAATCATTTCTCTTTTTGCCACCTCAACTGTAAATCTCCCAAATATGGACACATATCTAAATTAATAGATATATCTCAATCATATTGTCAAACACCATTTTCCATATTTTCTGTGTTACTGTACTCTCCTACAATAACATAAATGAAAATAGGTATCAACTTCCTGATTACACCTCCAACATTTTTTGAGTGTTTTGAATCATAATTGTTCAAGCTTACTGGTGGTAGATTCCATCTCCATATTGTTTTGTAACAGTTCTCTTATATCCTAACACAAGATATGTGATATACTTAAGGAGTGGCTTTACCATTGACAGTGTCCACGGTCAAGGAAGGATTTGTACCAGATCAATCAAGTTTCAGTTTCTCACGCTATCCATTACACCATATTGACCACACTGCTAAAAACAATTTCATCAATAGCACTACTCTTATTGTAGCCCTGTGTATTCATTTCTCTTGGGGCTCCATCCCAAATCAAGCTGTTTCAGAAGCAAAGGTCGCAATCCTCTGCACACTTGTCTGAAATAAATGTCTAAATATTATTTAAACATTTAGACATTTAATTTTTATCCTTCCATTTTTGTGGCGGACACAAGACAGTTTACAACATATTTACAAATAATTTAAAATATAAAGAGTTACATTTTAGAACTATGTTAACTCTTTAAAAACATTATATAAAAATTAAAAAACAGATTTTTCATCTCTACTGACTCACCAAAAGCCTCTGTAAAGAGGTAGGTTTTTAATTCCTGGCAGAAGGAAAGGATGGGAAAGGCTAACCAAACTTCCTTAGCTAGGGAGTTCCATAATCTGGAACACACAAAGAAAATATCCCCTATTGCTATATCACCAGCTTTCCCCCTCAAAATGGTGGAACTTTCCTGCTGATCTTAATGGTCATGCAGATGATACTACCCTAATGGCAGAAAGTGAGGAAGACCTAAAGAAGCTCCTGCTTAGGTTGAAATAAGAGAGTGCAAAAGCTGGCTTGAGAATCAACATCAAGAAAACCAAGATAATGGCAACAGGCCCAATCAGTCCCTGGAAAATAGATGGGGAAGAAGTAGAAGCAGTGACAGGTTTTACTTTCTTAGGATCAGAGACCACCACAGATGGTGATTGCAGCCATGAAATAAAAAGACGACTGATTCTTGGGAGGCAACTGATGAGAAACCTGGGGAATATAGTTAAAAGTAGAGACATCACCTTGAAAACAAAAATTTGCATAGTCAAAGCAATGGTATTCCCTGTGGTAACGTATGGTTGTGAGAGCTGGACCATAAGGAAAACTGAGTGCAGAAGAATAGATGCCTTTGAAATGTGGTGTTGGAAGAGAGTTTTGAGAGTCCGCTGGACAGCGAAGAGAACAAATAGGTCGATCTTAGAAGAAATAAACCCTGAAAAGAAAATAATGAAAAAAATAGATGGCTAGATGGAATCGCAGTGGGCACAGAGCTGGGTGGGCTGAGGTGGATGGTGGAGGACAGAAGTGCCTAGTTGTAAAGTGCTTTAAAGATCACAATAAACCCTTGGCATAGGGTCTGGAAAAGAACTGGCAGGCAATGAAGCTGTTGGATTTATTTATTTCTAAGTAAACATGTATAACAAGACATGAAGGCTGGGTTCAGTTTCAGACAAGTTTGTGGGGCTACAACCAAGGCAACTCCCAGAATCCAAAACAACTAGTAGAATCTGTGCAAGGAGGAGTTTGGAAAGTTCTGTTTTTGACTGATCACAGCTTGCCACATTGTCTCCAATTGTATTTAGCTATAGACCATCATAAGAGTTAAGACGGGCAAAAATAAGGACTACAAAAGAAAAAAATGATAAGGATGGGTACAGGAAGATCTTAAATCATCTTGGTTGGATTAAACAATAAATGTTGAATTAAAGCTAAAAAGAAGAAGCTGGAATGATTTATTAACATGTTCCACAACAACAGAACAGAAAATTTTGTCTTTTGATCCTTATATAAAGGGCAATTCATCATGCAGCGTATTGCATTCCCAACCTGAGTGCAACTAACAAACCATATTCTTTGTGATGAGAGAACATACTGGTTGTCTAGATGTCATAACCTGTAATCTTAGTGCAGTAAAAGCCCTCCAAGATGGATTTGCATTAATGTTGGAGAAAGTTTGCCATGCAATGGTTTCTTCTAATCTTTACAAACCAGGATAAAAACTGAAAGGCACAAATAGCTTCCACTATCCTTGCTAGCATTCTGACAGAAAACAATGTTTTTTCAAAATGTGGCTACACCCATATGCTATCAAATTCTCTGTCATAAAGCTGAAAACCCTTATCCCATTTTGAGAACGCTGTGCCCATCTTGTAATCTCTTTTGCCGGAGCCCCCATTCCTTGTGCCCTATCATGCAAACCTGAAAAGGAGTTATGATTAACTTGAATGAAATGAACTTTTAAATCATTACTTATGAGGCTGTCTTGATTTCCCTTACCATAATTTAGATTTACTGCAGTTTAGAGTTTGCATGATATGTTAAATTATAGTTAATCTAAAATGTGGCTAAATGGAAGGAGAAGAAGGAAGCGGGGAAAAGATGCATGCTCCCAGTAGGACACTAGGCTCATGGTTCTAACAGTAAACCATGGTTTTCTGGTATGCCCAAATACAGTAAAACCTCATATAACACTAAAACCTGGTTCCACAAGTCTTGGTGTTATATGATTTTTAGTGTTATGTGATACATGTTAAAATCCTATGGGATCCATAGAGATACATTGTAACCACACAGGCTTTAGCGGTTGTTATCTGAAGCATCCCATAGGATCTTAATGTTATGTGATGCAATTCTTCCCCCCAGATTCCTTAATGTTATGCGATTTTAGTGTTATTCGATACTAATGTTATATGAGGTATTACTGTATAGCCATCATTAACAGAGTCACTTTCAAGTGACCCTCGCTCATTTTAAACAAATGATATGCATGTTCCTGTAGCTGCTGTCTCAATGGCAGCAAAAGAAATAATTCATAGTCTTATTCATTAACTTTTGCAGTGAGCTAGACCAGCCTGCATAGTCTCCTCAGAAAAGTTACATTTGTAAAAATTACATTTTGGCCTGCAGCTCCCAGAATCCCTTCAGCTAGGAAGACTAGGGATGTGGTGCCTTTTACTCTTTTACAAAGTTAAGGACCATAAAACGTACTGGACTATTGAACTCTAGATACAGTGGCAGCTCAGATGTTTATTTTTAATCCCCCATAATGTGTTGCTTAATTTTTTATTTTGAACATCTATAAGAATGCTTCCATATATTTTTTTTATGAATCCATTTTAGCTGCCTCAGTGCAAATGCAAAGTTGTGCCCCTGGAGCTACTGAAGAATCACAGGGGAAAGGAGCAATTGTGTTTGAATACTCATTTCCAATCTATGTATTTGGAGGCTGATCAGTTCTGATTATAGCTTGGCTACAACATTTTTCTCTGCATGAGCTGCACTTTGGGATCCAGTGCTACAGAAGAATTGTAGTTAATTTCAATAAAAATAGCAAACATGTAGGAAAAGCGATAGAAGGAAAAATGTTCCTATACCGTATCCAATAAAATGGGGGTTTGTAACCTACAACCCATGGGCCAGCCCCAGCCCCCAACGTCATTCCATCTGGCCCATTGCAATGACCACAGAAGAGATGCCCGCGCATGCACAAATGCACCTGTGCATGTGCAAATGCGCCCTTGAGGCAGGGGAAAACTATGTGTTTGGCCTGCTCAGCTGTCAGAGAGGGAGTTGTCCAGCCCATGGTATGGTAAGGTTGGGAACCCCTGCTCTAAATGCAGTTAACGTTAACTTTAACTGCAGATGATCTCTAAAACCCTCTTCTACTTCTTCTTCTTCTTCCTTGCCTAGGTCAGACGTGAAACCTCCAGATTGAAGGCACCTTTTGGTGAGTTCATTCTGCAGTTCTTTTCACCTGACCTAGTGTGAGAAAGATTAGCCAGCAACACAAATTTGCTGTTACCAGAGTATGCACTATTGTGGTTAAAAAATACCACAATCTTCAAGGAGGCTCTTTCTGTGTACCCCTTAAAACTATTCATATGCAAACACTTGCATTATGTCCAGTTGTGTGGACAGTCACAATGACTAGAAAAACATGTTATCATATCTGTAATCGTACCATTGCTTGAATTTTAATGAAGGAAAACTTCTGTTCATTAGGTTTTGATCATGTTTTGAAGATGTTGTAGTACTGTAAGCCCCTTGCTGATGATAGCGGGGCTTTATAAATAAGTTATTAATTATTATTTATTTAGTTTCTGGAAGGCAAAAGCTTCAGAGGCAGAAATAATCTTCTTTCTCAGAATTACTTTCATAGAAAAGTCATTTTAGTGGAGCATTTAATGTATTTTTTAGCTGTTTTTAATGAGATTTAGCAGCTGGAAGCAAGAACCAGTACTAGAAACACATGACCCACCAGTTCCCAACAGGTTGTAAGAAGTTTCAGTTTGGTGGTTGGTGGGTTGTTGTGTGACAACTTTGGAACAACCGTTCAGACTATGAAAGATATGTTATTTAAAGTCTCCCTGCTTTCCTTCTCTTTTCAGAGCATATATATATATATTGTTGTGCAGTGATATGGTAAAGCAGTTCTCCAAGATCTGTATATAGAACCAGACCTCAATCTACCACAATGCTTTCTAAATATCGTTGACTGCAACTCACATCTGAGAATACATTTTTTCCCTGAAGCAGGAAAAATGTCACTGGTGTGAATTTGTTTAAGGTGGATCCCAGCTTGCCATGATTAAATAAATAAGTGACCCTCACACTATGATCTTGGAGCCATCACCCATGGCACACATGAAACACAACATACATGATTTAACACCAGGACTGCAATGGACCACCACAGCCTTGAGGGTATGTATATTTTTCTTTTAAAAAGTGGGTGTTTTCTCATTAAAAAATTAAAATAAAATGTACAACTTATTCATAATCAACTTTTTTTAAAAAAAAGACAAAGATGGGGGGGAGGGTATAGATTCTTTGATCACATGTAGGCCAGACCTTTCCACTATGAGTGAATCTCACATCAGTGTGCTCTGAGGGTCATAGTGACATTCTCAGTAGTGGGATTCAGCAGGTTCGCACCATTTCACTAGAACTGGTAGTAGAAATTCTGGCTGGCTCCACCCATCCAAGTTTTGAAATAAAGTAGTCCTAATTCGGGTACAACACATGGCTTTCCCCCTCGTCACACCCACCATACCATGCCCACAGAGTAGGTAGTAAAAAAAATTGAATCCCACCACTGAACATTCTCAATGCCTGATGTAATCACAATAAGTCAAGGAAATGTTAACAGTTCATGGTGTTTTAAAAGCTTTTGGAAGGTAATTATGTATGGTACCAATCTAGATGTTTAGCATGGGAAGAGGGAGACCTCTGAGCATAGCAGAAAATAGGTAACCTTTTCTGTGCAGAACCAAACTTGGAGCCTTTTTGCTCTGGGTCAGCAATGCAACTAGTCTGACAAACCAGGCCTTTTCTTGTTCTTCAGACCTTTCTGATAGCTTAAATACTGAACCTTTTCGAGTTGGAAAATATGAGAAATAGGTCATAAAGGTATAAAATGAATACTAAAGTAAGTAATTCATCTCAACATAACTTGCACTAACATAGTGCTATGAAGGTTGTTGGGTAAGAACAAAAATATTTTTTTCTTCCTTTACTGAGTATATTTTGACTAAGAGAAAAAAAACAGCACTATCTCATTATAAGAAAGCATGGATGACTATCCTTAATACCAAGATCACGATAATCATCTTTCTGTCCAGAATCTGAGCTTGTACTGATATATTTTCATCTAGCAAATAAAAATAGTGCCCTATCTGATTCTGAATATTGGCTATCCTCATAGCGATCAGACATGAAGATTGTCCTGGGAACAATATAATTCAGTGGCCTCCCATTTCCCGTCCACGTCACAGTGTGACACCTATACCACTAATCCAGTTCCACTTTTTGGCCCTGAGCCTTTTTGGCATATAAATTTTTCATCAGCCCAGGCCAGTACTGATGAAGCTGCTGCCCTCCATCAACATAGATTCAAATGGGATTGAAGCGAGATCATCACCCTTCCGTGTGGACTTTGACCCCCACCCCCTCTCAAGCCCATTAGTCCTCAGGGTTGTTATGTTAGTTAACTGCCACCTGATGATTGACATTGAGTTGATGACAGTATGGTCTTATCTATTACCATAGCAGGATAATCTGGGCAAACCGAAAACCTACATATAAGAATGAAAACAAACCATATTTTCTTTGCAGCTTGAAATATTTTCTTTGCAGCCTTCTCCGTGTTCGCCCCAGCCCTTTGGAACCTCCTGCCCACCGAATTGCGCCTTCAGACCGAGCTCCTGCCCTTCCGAAAGGGCTTGAAAACCTGGCTGGCGGGACAGATTTGGGGACCCGGGACCATGGGCTCCCATACCAAGTGGCTCATTTAAGGACTGCCCCTCCTGGGTTGGATCATGGGATTTTATTGGTATCTATCCCTGTGTTGTTTTTAATCTTCCGATTTTTTAATTCTGACGTTTTAGTGATGGTTTTATTCTTGTTTTATTCTTGTTTTATTCTGATTGTGGGCCGCCCAGAGTCGGGTTCTCCCGATTGGGGCGGGGTATTAAATTTAATAAATAATAATAATAAATAAAAATTATCTTTTGGTCTAAATTTAGTTTTACCCACTAATCCCAGTACATAATTGTTTCGGTGTGGAAGCTCCTTAAACCAGACACATGACCTGATCTTAGATTTTGTTGACAATTGCAGTTCAATAGATCCCTCATGATGACTAGAAAGTTTTGTCTATAGAAGTAATTCTTCCAAGCTCTATGTGTAGTGCACATGAAATATCTTTTTCCATAAAATAGATCTGTTGTATATTTATTTCCATAAAAGTGGATAAACCATTTTAATTATAGGTAGCTCAGTGGTTTAGGTATCTGGTTGAAGAGCCAGAGGTTTGATTTTTTAACCCCAACTTGGCCTTTTCAACAGGAATTGGACTCCAGTGTTTCAAAAACTTCCTTCCAGTTCTGTGATTCTAAGGATCCTGCTGATTATTATAGAGGGGCATTTGAGTTGTTTTTATTGAGAATATTTGTGGCTTCAAAGGTGATTATATAGGCTCATGATGGCAAACTTTGGCACTCCATGTGTTCTTAGACTTCAATTACCAGAAGCCCAAGTCAACACTCCTACTGAATGGATCTTCTGGGAATTGAAATTCAAGAAGTAAGTGTCGCTCTATGTCTGGGCAGGGCTTCTTTGCAGAGGTTTCAGATTTGCCGAGCTAAATTGCAGCACATTATCTGTTACCTGAAATGTGACCTCAAAACACTAATGTCATTTTTAAGGAGAAAACATTGTTCAGGAATATTTGGTGAAAATCTTGTTGCAAGATGCTCTTGCTTCTCATCTCAGTTACACAAATCCCTATTTTAAAAAAACACTAAAGCAGTCACATGTCTATTGGATAAGTAAAAGGTAAAAATAACACAAGTGGATTAATTCTTCTAGGCTCTGCATACAACACACCACCATTGGATTCAAAATGCAATATAAATATGGAGGTTTTCAAAGATTCTAAACTACTCTTTCCTAAGCTTAAGGAGCTATCTGGATTGTGCCCTACCATAAGAAGGAGACTGCCCTGTATTGAGCCAAAATATTGATCCAGTGAATTTTCCTTTTCTCTTCAAAGCCAAATTCTGATCATCTTCCTAAAATCAACACAAGTGCCAAGCCTTCTTTGTCATTATAAACAAAGGTTTCTCTGGTCATCATAGTATTAAATGCTAGTATGTTTAGGTTCTGCTGTATTATACTTATTTAGTAGTAAAAGTTTTCTTTACAGAGACTTTGTGAACCCTTATAGGAAATGTTGTTTGTAAAAGTAACAAAATAAATGGTTATTCCCACTGAAAATAACATGAGAGGTAGGAGACAGTGCTTATCAGCTTAAAATGTTTAAAATGTTCACTTAGACAATTTACCTTCCACTTAACTCAAATGTCAGCAGTCTGAAAAGCCACCACAGTAAATGTTCAAGTTGACAACAGCAGAATAAGCAATGGTGGAGAATACAGCTTAAATCTTCCCCAGTTTGTCAAGATTAAAACAAAAGGATGGCTCCATAAATCTAAATGAAGGAGGGAAACAAAAGAAATGTGTCAAAACAATACAGTTTGAATAAATCCTTTTGCAAAGGTATAAATTGCTGATCTTGACACAGCTGCCTGTCGGAGATGCTTTGTTTAAACAATGAGGTTTTGTCCTAAGAATTCATTCCTGAAGCATGAGGATAGATGTGCTCCTAATTCTCAGTCCTAGCAGAATTTTTCTCCCATTATAAACTTCACATAGCATCAATGATGTACCTTTGCTTTCTTTGTGAGGAACTGCCAACATATCCAGTTTCAATTATCCAAATTTTAATACTCCAAACCGTGGCTTTCAAAGAAGGCTATGCAATGGGGCCCCTGTACACCTGGCTGCTATGCAGCCTGGATGAATGGGGGATTTTATCCACCTTCATTACTGAGAGGGCAGGTGAGAACAAGGGATGGGTAGTGCTGGGTTAGGGTGGTAGCGACATTCCTTATTGCCATGTATAGGTGGATGGGTAGTTTTTCACCTATCCCATTCTGGCACATAGGGATGTTGAGTCTTAGGGGGGCAGTTGTTAATAGGTCACATTTAGGCGGGTAGTGTTGGGTTAGGGTGTTAGTGGTGAATTCCTCCGGGCTTTGTTAGGTGTGGTGAAACTTAGGTGCCAGGAACAATTTGAGTGAATTGGGGAGCAGGATGCCATGAGCAAGCTCTGCAGTACATCCAACATCCAATCCTGTGAATAGAGCTGGAAATGCCGGCGGAGATGCCTCCCCAAATTAGCCCACCTGGGTAGTAGCTGTTGAAGGTATAGCACTGCCTGGGGACAAGGGGTTCACCCGTCCAGTCTGGAGAGGGGACAGTGAGTCTCTTGCTCTGATATCAGGTTTAGCATTACCAGCCCCCTCCACAGGTCAGGGGATTCAATTCAATAAATGTGGCCCAAATGCCTTTCACCACAATGTGGCCCAATGCCTCTTTATTTGATGGGTAGGGGGATAATAGTCCACTTTATTACTAAAGCTTAATCCAGGTGTTACACCTGAAAACATGAGCCCTAGTCTGTCATTACCCTTCCTTTTCCAATGTCACTTTTTCTATATGGAGAGGGATGTGAAGAATACAAACTCCTGCCTCACATAAAGGTGTAGCAGTTTCCATATTTTGAGAGTATTAGAACAGTTTTGAAAGGTTCAGTTTAATAGGTATGTTCTCACCCATTTTCTAAACTTCTTTTATTCTTGCTTAAAATATTTATTTATTTTATTTATCACATTTATTACATTTCTTTATTACATTTCTGACTAAACTGTCAGTCCTTCGTGAATTCCTAGAAAGGCAGGGCATAAATATCAGTATAATAAAGAACAGAATCCCATACAGAGGTGCACCCAACGCCTCCATTCCTGGGACCCTTCCTGGCCTACTGAACCCTCTGCAAACAATGTTTTCTTCAGGGAAGAGGAAAGGCAATGTGTGTCCCAGAGAAAAAAGCTTTTCCTCTTCACTTAGTCCAGGGATTCTCAACCTGCAGCCCACAGGCCAGATGCAGCCCATGGCACTATTTCATGTGGCCCACCACCACCACACCAGGAAGTGTCATGTGGTGGAGCAAGGGTAAAATGGCCATTGAGCCCCCAAAGCTGTTTGAGGTAGTGTGACCTGGCCCCCTGCTTAAAAAGGTTGAGAACTCCTGATTTAGACAATACTGATGAAGTGGGCTATAATCCACAAACATTTATATCACAAGACCCATCTTTGTTCCTGTTACAACCTCATGATATGGCTGACACTCTGAGAAATGTGCAGTGATATAGATCATTGGGATCCAAAAGATCAAAACAGTCTGTAGTGTGATATGTTTCATTATTTTGTGGCTAGGTGAAACTTTCTCAGTTTTGTTCTACATCAGTGTAGTTGAAGCATTAGTTTGTTCTCCTCTGCTACCTCTGCAGAATAATTTAGCTTTTAAAAAATTATCTTTCTCAGGTTCAGTAATGGTTTGAAAGATCTAGGAGTCTAAACAATGTAGAATCACTACATTACTAAATGCAGTATAAATGGAAAACAAGGGAAACAAGAGAGTATGAGATGAGATCTAGTGAGAGAATAAAAAGGGAAAGCCTTCAAATAAAGTCTAGTAGCACTTAAGGCTGTCCTGTGGGCATCACTAGACTAGAAGTGGACAGACATGAACCTAATGGGATCCATATTTTCATTAGAAATTCCAGATTTATCAGCCACAGCCAGGTGGCTGCTTATCTTAAATGGTCTTCATTTTTCAGAATAATATTGGTGGTTGCTGTTGTTTAAACATTTTGTTTGGTTACTAAAAGGTGAATATCAGAAATCCATGCCAATCTTCTTTTTGCCCAACTGATCACTCAAATGAGTTTTAGAGCTTTCTTTTTTTATACAAAAATATGCAACTGTTTCTGGGACTCAGCAAAAATGGGCTGCAGTCATAAATATGGGGCTTACATCAGAGTAGATATGTATGGGATTACACAGATTGCTCTTCCTGATTCTGCTTCCTCCATGGGGATAACACTTGTTCCATTAATATGATCAACAGGGTGATATGGTTCCAAAAAAAGGTCATTGCTATTTTAGGCTGCATTAACAGAAGTGTAGCTTCCAAAACCCATGAGGTACTAGTCCTCCTCTATTTGGCACTGGTTAAGCCTTATCTTGAGTACTATGTCTAGTTCTGGGTATTGCACTTTAAGAAGGATACCAACTAATGGAAATAAATTCAGAGGAGGGCAACAGGATTATCAGGGGAACATAAATCAAGTCCTATGGGGAAAGATTGAAAAAAGAGAACATATTTAGCTTTGAGAAAAGAAGACTGAAGGGACATCTGTTAGAATTCTTCAAACACTTGAAAAGTTGTCATAGAGTAAAACTCCTAAGAAGAGCATCAAGTTACAGAAAACCAGATTTCAGTTGAATATCAGGAAAAACATCCTGATGATTAGTGCAGTTTGACAATATAACCAATTACCTCAGAAGGTGGTGAGCACTTCAATGCTACAGGCATTCAAGACAAAATTAGACAACCATCTGTCAGACATACTTTGATTTGGATTCTTGCACTGAGCAGGAAGTTGGACTCGATGGCCTCATTCAACCCTTCTAACTCCATTATTCTATGATTTTATGATTAAGACTGCAATCCTATGCATATTCCCCTTGGAGTAAACACTATTGAACTTAACATAACTTACTTCTGGGTAATCATGATGGTTACTTAGATGGACAGCATGGCTGAAGAACCTGAGTGACTGGTGTGGGGTGTCCTTTGAAGAGTTAAGAATGTGAGGACTATCACCATGATGATAGCCAACATCCAGAATGGACACGGCACGTGAAGAAGTAATAAAAAGTGGGTGTTAACAGTGGTACTAATGAATCTACACATTACAGCCAATATGGCTTAATGGTTAGAGTTGAACTGAATCTTGGCAGACCTTGGACTTCTCCCTCTCTTTTTCTCTCCCAGACTCTCTCCTTGCTTCAGACTGGTTTACCACACATGATTGTTGTGACAATAAGATAGATGGAAGAAGTACACTGTTGTGACGTTTTTGGTGGGAAGGTGGAGTAATGCAGTATAATGAATAAATGACTGAAATTCTGTTGCCTTTATACACATGAAGAAGGCAAATGGCGTAACATTCACTTGCACCTGGCTGGTAATTAACAAGCTCCTGCTGGAATTCTCAGCTGTACACCAAGCCAAAAGGTAGAGGCACAGTGGAAATCACAGCAGCAATTCATTAATTATCAGCTGGAAAAGAGTGGACAGTATGACATTTGCCTTCCACCTGTGTAAAAAGGCAACAGGATTTCAGGCAATGTGTAATAAATAATATGATGGAAGCCATTTCTTCAAAACTGAATCAAGACTATTAAGTGTTTATATTTTTTTAATCAGCTCAAATAAAAGGATGGAACTTTTGTTGAAACAAGTTAAGATCAGTTCAGCCCATATTAACAACTTATAGGTGCCTCTCAATTGCCCATGAAAATGTTAATTCTGATGTTTTCTGTTTTGCATACTCATCACATTCTTTCCATAAATAACAGCATCTCCAACTTTTATCCCCTTACCCCGCTTTTCACATGTTGTACATCATTAAATCCCTCAAGATATAAATAAAGAAAAGGTTTATCCTCACAAACTGTAATTACTTTAATTACATGATAATTATATAAGTAATGCATTTGAATACAGGCTCCGCTTGCTGTGGTTTCTAAATATTATTATCTTTCAGTGTTTTCAGATGCATAAATAAAAACCATTTAAGTTTAGCTGAAGAGCAGATTATCTATCATACAAGACAACGTAAAGATTACATTGCAATAAACTGTCCAACATGGTGATTGTTTTAACAAGCAGGTGTCCAGAGAGCCTAGAGTTTTCAAATAAACCGAGCATTAAGAAATCCCACTTTTAAGAGTTTGGAAACAGTACCAGTGGTTTTTTTGTACTGCCCATGTATTGGATTTGAAAGCATTTTGAAATTTTGAAATTCTGTGATTCTGTTTCCAATGTTTTTAAAGTGCAGAGTATTCACTTTGTAAAGATTGCAATTGCTATTCCTTTCTTCTGGTGGCACTTTGGAACTATGTGACCATGGGTAAGCTCCGAGCTATTTGCCATGATTTCAATATGTTCAAACCTGCTCAAAGGACCCCCAGAATAAGGGAAGAGTAAACCAATTTTTGAATAATCTATACCTAGAAAACCCTAAACAGAGTCTTGGAATTAAGCTGATGGTATTTAATTTATTAATTTTAAGGACCAAACTTGAGTATATCATTTTGAATGAAAAATTAAATGAATTGACCAACTGATATACTTGGACAAATTAATCTTTTATCCACACAATTCTATGACATAAATTGGTAATTATTTTACATGAGTGGGTTTTTTCTTTTATTTTCTTTAAAAAAAAAACACCTTACAATTTTAGCCATAAAAGTACTGTATTTTCTTCACTGTGACCAATCAGGAAGGGGCCGGAATGTAATATGCTGTATAATGTTGTTATGAGCTGGATGGCTAATTCTATGGATACTTAAGAGACCGCATCGTCCCAAGGACATCTGTCCGTCCCACCAGAGCGGACCGGAGAGGCGCTCTGGTTGTGCCATCGGCCAGAGAGGCGCACCTCTCTGGCACTAGAAGGAGGGCCTTCTCAGTGTCCACTCCGGCCCTATGGAACCTCCTCCCAATAAAACTACGCCTGCAGATGGAGCTGCTGTCCTTCAGGAAAGGAGTGAAAACCTGGTTGGCAAGTCAGGTCTGGGGAATGGATGGATCTATTTCCCCAGCCGGCTGGATGGTTTGAACAAATTTACCCCCAGTGCCTCCTAGCTACAACACCTAGTTTTTAATGATCGGTTTTAAAACTTCTTTTAAACTTTTAAAACTTTTAAATTTTTGAACTGGTTTTAAATTGTTGTCGGTGCTGATGTGTTGTGAATCACCTTGGGTCCCCTTGGGGAGGAGGGCGATAAACAAATTTAAATAAATAAATAAATCTTGCCTCCGAGACAGAGGCTGGGAGTTCAATTCCCCTCTTGTGCCTCCTAGGAGAAGAACCAGCTTGTGTGACCTTGAGCAAGCTGTCGAGTTCCAGGGTGCCCTCAGAATGAGGGGAATGAAAACCACTCCTGAGTAATCTCTGCATAGAAAACTCTAGAAAGGTTGCCATCAGTCAGAACTGACTTGATGACACACGATTATTTTAATGTTGATATGATGAATGAATGAATGAATATATGTTGCAGAGGAGATGATGTTATCCAGTGATGGACATCAGCAGGTTCCCACCAGTTCACCAGAACTGGTAGCAGAAATTCTGGCTGCCCCCACCCACCCAATGTTTGAAATAAAGTAGAAATAATTTGGGTGCAATGCAAGGCTTCCCCCTGGCCATGCCCATCATACCACACCCACAGTGTGGTAGTAAAATTTTTTGGAGGCCACAACTGATGTTATCCCTAACAGCATCTACAAGGCAAGGCACTTGTCCTCAGTTGTTCTGCTTCCACAATTCAGCATAATGTGAATCAGGTATCTACCAGCTAAAACATGACACAACCTGGAATAGGTGAGGGATGAAAAAAGCCAAACACGCTTTTAGTTTTAAACTAAAGTGTAATGTGCCTAGGTAGGAGGGGATTGCTCAGTTTGTTTTATAACTATAGGATTCTGTACTCCTGATTGTGCTTTTAATTCTGATGTTTGTAAGCCGCCCAGAGTCGGCTTCGCCTGATTGGGGCGGGATATTAAATCTAAATAAATAAATAAATAAATAATTGATGTCCTTATTGCATTCTCTCTGAGCTGGCAACTTGAGACCAATTCAGGTACCATTACTAGAGAAGAGTAGTTACATAATGAAATAATTAGAGGCAAGAGGAGGCATTTTTATTTGTTAGTGATACTCCACTGGTTTGAATGGGAGCCCAGCTGCACAATGCATATTTGCATAATCTTGATCAGCTCCAGGGGAACTAGTCCTGATTCACACAATGTAACGAAGAATATGCTGCAGCTCTTCACTAGGAGTGTAAACACACACACACCTTATTTTGGTAAATGCAGCTGCACAATTTTGCAAATTAATCTTAACCATGCCTTTTACACTAATATAGGTCAGGAGTGTAAAACCCTGCTATAAAGCCTAGCAGTGGCTGAGAACATTGCCCCCTCCTCTGGACCCACAACAACGGCCTGAGGGGAGTTAGTCTGTGTTCTAGTTTGGTTGTATTTTGTATTTTGTGAGGTTATATTTTATAATTTTCATTGTACTGTTGGTGTTTTGACTGTAAGTCACCCTGAGTCGCCTCGGCGAGTGGGCGGCAATATAAATCTGAATAAATAAAATAAATAAATAAATAAATAAAGAGCAAGGTTTCATAACATGAATAAGAACAGATTGAACGTTCATACTAAATTCATTCTAGAATGACCATTCCATTGGAGAGTTGAGCAAATTGAAATTAATTGAAGATAATGAACAGGACCTTTCTTTTAGCTGAATTCTACCTATTATGATGAAAGGAACTGGTGGTGCATCTGCCCTGGTTGCTGCTGCTTCCCATCTTCTTCTGTAGCCCCTTCTGTATTCTAAAAACCTACTCAAGAAGGCTGGGAATGCCATTGGATGAATTGGTGCCATGGGAAGATGAGGGAGTGGAAAGGAAAGTTTCAATTCTGTTGGTACTGTACTATCTACCAGAATACATCCAACAGATCTCGGCAAAAACATTGAGTGCTGTTGTTGGTAGACATTTCTGACTTAGGAATTGGTTTGAGATGCCTCTGTACATGAGTCAGCATGGTCAGCATGACAGGAGCAAGATGGAAAGCAAGTCTCAAGCTCACAGCTTTTTCTTTCTTCCTTGAATGTTGCAAGTAAGACATTAACAGTTTTCATTTCTGCTTTTAGATGGGCTTCAATATTAGCCTTGGTTCATCTTCTCAGTAGTCAATTGAAACACATGCAGTGCCAGAAAGTTCTCCCAAGAAAAGTCTTGACCATTCTCATTCAGCTTGACAGAGAAGAAATTTCCTTTGAAACTTCAAATAAACATTCACAATGGGGTCTGGATACTCATGCTTAACTTTCCTATGAGATTGCTGGAAATGTATGATTTGCAAGCATTTCTGCAGCAACCAGCAGCCTTCTAGCCTGGACAGTTCACTTAAAGCCAGAGTTCTCAACCTTTTAAAGCTGGGGGCCAGGTCACACTACCTCAAACAGGTTCAGAGGCTAGATGGCCATTTTGCCCTTCCTCCACCACAACACACTTCCTGGTGTGGTGGGGGCCACATGAAATGGTGTCGTGCGCCACATCGGGCCCATGGGCCCCAGGCAGTGATGGGATGTCAAAAATTTTACTACCCCACCGTGACATCATCACAGTGTGGGCAGAGCTAATGTCATGACATCGTGGACAGAGCCAATGTCATCACATCATGATGTTGTGGGCAGGGCCAAAGAATTGTTTTAAAAAATAATAAAAAATAAAATAAAAATAAACACACACACACCTCAACCAACTCACCCACCCACCCACAACACAAACCCATAAATAAATAAAAAATACATTAAAACACACACACACACCCCAAACACAAATCAACCAGAGCTTTTAAACCAGAGCTTAAAGCTTATTCTGGCTAATCTTTCTCACACTAGGTCAGATGGAAGGAACTACAGAATGAACTCACCACAAGATGGCTTCATTTTGGCACTTTTCAACTTTTCAACAGTTAAAGAAGTTAGGTACTGTACTAAGTCTTTGCCTAACCAGTTCTCTAGGATAATATCTAGAGGAGCAGGCTATAGGGAGCTTCCGGCTAGCAGCTTCTCTTCCTCCTCCCCACTTGGGAGGACAGCAAGGAGGCCGTGCATATGCGCCAAGCACTGTAGGAGTGAATGCACACCAAGTGCTTGGTGCGCATGCGCAGTGGGGGAACCAGTGAAAAGGTAAGCCCCGAAGGTGGTTCCCCCCAAAAGCTGCTACCGGTTCTCCAGGACACTGGGGAAAGTTGCTACCGGTTCTGGCGAACTGGTGAGAACCTGTTACATCCCATTGCTGACCCTAGGTTGAGAATCCCTGACTTAAAGGCTTGGGGGGAAATGCCATAAAGTAACTCCTTCCCCAGGGTTTTCTCAGATCAAGAAGTGCAGGCAGATGGGGATGATGGGGGGAGGCGGCTGGAATACCAGCATGGACCTTTTTGATAACACTTGTGGGCATTTGGATTTTTCTTGGACTATTCTTGTGTAATAATTTGAGCATTGAAAGCTTCGTAACCTTTAGTTTTTGGTGATGTGTGAACATTGTAATCTCTTTATTTTGATAATGTAGTGTAATTTCCTGCTTTGGTGACATTACCTGCCTCGCCTCATGAAAGATGAGGCAAGCTCCCCCCCCCCCCACTTTGTATCCATTGTGTATAAATATTCTTGATTTAAATTGTGCGGGGCCAATTTTTCACATTAGAAGGGTGGCCCTGTGAGGTGATTTTTACATTAATATCTTGGTGTACTTTGCAATAAAATCTTTTTATTTTTCTCACAGTCCTTGCATCTGTTATCTTCTCTGCCAGAGGTTCCTAGTGTAAATTAAGCAGGAAATACTAGGGTGCTTCCTTTTCATGTGTTCCAGGGTCCACCACCCCATGTTTTGGGACACATGGACCGACGACTTCACCCCTGTTTTAGGGTGCCCAGAAAATTCAGGTATCAACATTATAAAGGTGCTTTCCTAATAACCAGAAATCTGGCATTAGCAGTCCATGCAATCCCTGACATATGATTATTAGAAATAACAAACTTTTGAATACCTAGTACAGTAGTATATAATGTAATGCTTACATTAGTCCCACCTGAAAGGAGTGTAATCAAGGCTAGCCAGTCTCACATATGAATGAATGCAGGGAGAATAATATATTTTTCCAACGTATGGCAGAGCTCAAATAATCTTTTTTTTTTTTAAGGAACATGTTCCATAAATGTTAGAAGCCCTATTTTTGATGTCATTATGCTTACTTCAACTGCTAGAGTGTTCAGTTGTGTTACACTTTATTAATATGGTATATTTATCTGTTATCCTTACTAGCAGGCCAGAAAAAATACATATAAATACTCTTTGGTTGTCCAAAAGTCAGGTTCATGTTTTTCTTACTTTCTTCTTCAGGTACTAACAGGCTGGTGGTCATTGTAAGAAACACTCTTAATAAAAAAATCAATAGCTAATGAAAGGCAATCTTTCCCGGATCATTGTAGGACAGCTTGGATTTAGACAAATTAAGGAAAGAGTAAAGCTAATTTTGGGTCAATCCAAACTGATTGGTACTTGATCACATTCCAGACTAAAGTGCCAGTACATGGCAGAGATGAGTCAAAGACTTTCTGACCATTCCACTACTACCCCAAGCTTAGATGTCTGCGCACAAAATGCCAATGTGAAATTTTGTGGATCATCAGGTCTGATGAAGTGGACTTGATCCACGAAAGCTCACATTGAAATATAACAGTCTTTAAAGTGCCACAGCATTTTTCTTTTTGTTTTCTTTATTATCTGATATAGATTCCAGCACTTTCTGTTACTTTTACTTTACTTTACTTTTACTTTACTACTCATATTTGCTATCCCGCCCCAATCAGGGAAACCCGACTCTGGGTGGCTTACAGCATAGGATAAAAACATATCAATATTTAAAATTTTAAAAAATTCATAAAAATTCATAAAAATTAAAACAGTATCAAAGGTATGGTCAGAGAGGGTGGATTACCTCTAGATTAGCCACCCCACATGGGACCCCACATTCATGGATCCCCACACATGTCCTGCCAGCCAGGTTTTTAAGCTCTTCCGGAAGAGCTTAACCTCAGTCACTCTATTCAGTCACTCCAGTGGTAGGCTGTCAAAATCTTTACTACCACACTGTGGGCAGAGCTGACGTCATGGGCAGAGCCAACATCATGATTTCATGACATCATGACATTGTGGGCGGAGCCAAAGTAAAAAAGTTTTTAAAAATTAAAAATAAAATAAAAATAATATAAAAATACAGTACACATAAAAATAGAAATAAAAAACACATAAAATACAAATTAAAATAGACATTAAATAGAAATAAAACATAAAAATACAAATTAAAATCGACATTAAATACACATAAAAACACACTACATAAAACACATGGCACGATGGCACGACGCAGCCAAGCCCAGCCCGGCCTGACCCATCCCAGCAGCACAGCCTGGCCTGGCCTGGCGGTGTGCCAAAAAAAGGCCGCCACCGCTACTCCAAAGAGCCAGCCACTGCACCCTTTCCAGGCAGCCGAAAATGGCTGCTCGGAAGTGTGCATGCATTAAAACACCATTTGATGCATGCACACTTCTATTTTTCAGTGTGCATGCATCAAATGGTGTTTTGACACATGTGCACTTCTGAGCAGCCATTTTCGGCTGCCCGGAAGAGCCATCTGAAGGGTGGCCGGAGAGGCAACCGAACCGGTCACCCGGGGGTTTACTAACTGCCCAGTGATCCCCGCTGGATTTCTGCTACCGATTCGGTCGAACTGGTGTGAACCGGTAGCAGCCCACCATTGAGTCACTCCCATTGTATTCTTTATTTTCAGTGTAACTCAATGGCTTATATTATTTAATTATTTTTAAAATGTTTATTGTTTTAAATTACAAACCAACTCAAAGTGGTTTACAAGTTGTATGAAAGTACTAAAAGATTATGAATTTGCAGGGCTTTGTAAGCTAAAACTTAAAACAAGTGCAAATAAGTAAACCTTCAATGAATATCGAAAGCACATGATTTTATCATTTTTGATCCCAGGTAAGGACTGCAGTGGCTCAAGTGGCTAAGGCACTGACTGGAAAGCAAAAGGTCAGCAGTTCGATACCCAACTATTGCAGGATGGAATGAGCTCCCGTCTTTGTCCCATCTCCTGCCAACCTAGCAGTTTGAAAGCAAGAAATTGCAGGTAGATAAAGGGACCAATTTGGTGGGAAGGTAAACAGCATAAACAGCATTCCAAGCGCTCTGTGTTTAGTCATGCCTGCCACATGACCACGGAAATGTCTGCAGAAGCAGACAGTGCTGGCTCTTTGGCTATGAAACAGAGATAAGCACTGAACCCTAGTGTCGAATACAATTGGCTTTCAAGCAAAGGTGACCTTTGCCTTTACCTAAAGACACAATGGGCACAGAGCTGAGCGAGTTGAGGAGGATGGTGGAGGACAGAGGTGCCTGGCAGACAGTGGTCCATTGGGTCATCGCAAAGGGTCGGAATCAACTGTGTGACTGAACAACAAACAAGGGCTCTTACCACAGAGGAAGATAGTTTCTTAAAAGGATAATTGAACAAGCTGCAAAATACTGTACCTAATTTCTCCAAAATAAGGAGCACTGCATCACAGAGGAGGGCTACAACATTTTGTTTGTTTTGTCTTTGTGTCTGCATAGAAAGGATTGGAAGTGTATAATTACATCAACGAATGATTGTGCCCAGCTACTGTTCAGTCATTAAACTGGCCTCCACTCAATATTGCAATGCAATTTAGAACTTAACAAGGTTGTTGCTTTTTTTTCTAAGATTCTCGCAACCTGTGAAAAGACCCCAGGGGAAATTCCTTCAGGAAGGGCTGCCATAGCACATCTTGTATAGCAGTGGAGTTCTCGCATTCACTGCATGTAATGAACTCTTCTTTCCTTTTACTGTGTACTTGTAAACTGAAAGCTGACTGTGTGAACTTGACATAATGAGGACCCTTGCAGTTGCAATTCAAACAACACCAGGTGAAACAGGTGAAATTCAAGTTATGCGGATTTTATATCCGATGCCTTACAGAGATATGAGCCATCACTTAAACGTGGCAGTTATTGAGTGATGAGGCCACTTATATAATCTATTCCAAAGATAAAGTAAACTGACAGCTTTGGAAAAGAAGAACAAGAACCTTTCCTTTGTCACACACACACACCCTTCATCCAACAAGCAATGTAGCCTGGAAAATATTTTCCTCATCTTCAAGTTATGAGGTGAGCTCAGAACCAACTTCACTTCTAAACAGTTTCTTAGCATTTCTACTAGCTAGAAATAGAGATTAAATTGTGTATTCCTTGCCTTCACCAAGGTCCCTTAGATAAAGATCAAGTGGCAATCACAACTGTCATTTATTGATAAGTGGACTGGCCTCTTGTGATTTCCTGAGGCATTAATAATGTGGAGTGTCAAGATGGAACTTTTAACCCCTGTCCTTTTACACCAAATCCAATGGTGCCCTTAGTCCTATAGGTAAAAAGGAATATGGGATTTGCTGCTGAAAGAATATACCGGTACATTGTCTGTAGGATATATGGACCTTAATTAAAGGTACAGTTAAAGACAGAGGCTTCTGAAAGGTGGATTCCCCCACTCCCTGTATTGAGAAGTTGACCATATGAATAAGGATAAAGAAACTACAAATACAAAAATGCAGAGGGCTAGAATATTTCAATGACATCAATGGTAATTAAAAATAATTCCCTTATCCGGGAAGCAGACGCAAAGGGGAGGGGTTGTCCTCGTATGTGTTTCTGGATCTCTCTGTAGCTTTTCATACAGTCAACTGCATTATCCTTTTAGAGCAGTTAGGAACTGGGGGCATTGCTTGAGTCCTTCCATGATGGCTAATCTCAGAAGGTTTAACTCGAGAAGGCTGTTTCTTCTCTGTGGATATTCTGCTGCCGGGCTCCTCAGGTGCTGATAATCTCCCCGGTGTTATTTAATATCTATGTTAAATCTTTGGTGGAGGTAATCTGGAGATATGAAAGTAAATGCCGTCAATATGCTAATGACACACAGCTCCATCTATCCTTTACATCTTCTGTAGTAGATACAGTCCAGTGCCTTGAGGACTGTGCGGCCTTGATAATGGAATGGATAGAGACAAATTTGGTTGAAGCTGAATCTGACATGATGGAGGTCCTGCAGTTGGGTGGACCCTCTGCCCAAATAGTAGGGCCTGGTTCTCCCTTTGGATGGAGTGGCTCTCTATTTGAGGAGCCAGGTTTAAAGCTTGGGTGTCATTCTGGATCCAGCACTTAATATAAAATTTTAGATTGCTACTGTGACTAGATCAGGATTTTTTTCATCCTTGCCAGATGTCCAGCTGCACCTCTGCTTGGACAGGTCTCTGACAACACTGGTCCACACGCTGATAATCTCAACAGTTTACAATTGTAATGTTCTATACATGGAGCTGCCCTGGTCCCTGATACAGAGATTGCAAGAGGTCCAGAATGCTTCCTGATTTCAGGAGTGAAAAACAGCAACAATCATATCATCCCAATGTTGTCCTGGCTATACTGGTTCCCAGTGGTACACCTTTGTCAGACACAAAGTATTGCCATTAACATACAAAACCCTAAATAGTTTGGATCTCTCCCAAAGATCTACTGCCTGCATCACTGGGTCCTCTCAAAGCATTCAGCTCTAGGTGCTAATAATACTGAGAATGGCAAGGAAAACATAACTAGAAAAAGATCCTTCTGTGACAGTAACCACCCTGTGGAAGAACTTGCCCATGGAACAACAGCAAGCCCTCTCCTTGGATGCCTTTAAAATATGGAGATAATCCAGTTCACAGCAATAAGGCTTCCATGTATACAAGGGCTAGTGAATATTCCCTTGGACAAACATAGGAAAGCAACACATGCAACAGGCCACTATGCATACAGTAGAAATGAATATGATTTTGACCATTATGTTTTCTGCCTAAGTTGTTTCTAAGAAGAAATGTAACCATACAGGAATATTGTTGTTGCTATTGCGGTTGCTATGGGATCCCTCTTAGATTATTTGGATGAAAGGAAATGTTGATCCATTGATACAAAGAAAGATTATTCATGCTGAATTCAATGCCAATGCTCCTTAAGTATCCTTTGAAAATGCTGATTAAAGAAATAAGATAGTTTCCCCTTGTAGGTAAAATGTACTATTTTAGATGATATCATAAGTGACAATTCTCCACAGTATTGAAGATAAGTACTGTAGTTCTCCTTGCATAAAGGACATAGAAACACTTCTTACCATGACTGAACATTTCAAGCACTTCTGTGTAGTGTACCAAGAGGTATATAATTTTTCATTCAAAAACCAGGCAGGGTTTTTTTAGATATTGTTCCAACTCCAAGTCACTTCCTATTTAACCTAGAAAATGTTGAGTATTCATTCTAGTGCAACTCCAGCATGCAGTGACCAAAGAGACAGGAAAGAATAGCCTGATCGAAAGGAAGTTATTTTGCATTGTTTGCCTGTAATTACAATTAGAAAGGTTCTTTCCTGCTAATAGATCACCTGACCCTATCTGTATGTGTTAAATAAATAAATTTAGTGTCAGAAATTACTCTGGGTTGAAAGGATTTTTGCTGGAGAAACTCCGCTCAGGGGATGCCCGAATGAGGCTCCTTTTGTGTCTCTAAGATCCATTGTGCAACACTCAGGTATCAAACCCTGATCTTCCAGTCTTCAAGCTCAGCATCTTAACCACTAAGCCACCACATGTTTTGCTCTAGTCTCCAGTGTAATCATATAACTTTTAAAAGGGATACCTAGTGTGTCCAAACCATGGATCCTCAACCTATGGCCTGCAGGCTGGATCCAGCCTGTGGCACCAAATTATCCAGCCCACACTCTCGCTCCAGCCGCCGCTTCCACTGCTGCCACCACCTCAATCTTTGTCCCCTCCATTTGGCTTGGCATGTTCCTGCCAGCAATCTGTAGCTGGGCAGATGTTGTAAGCCTTACAATTTCTGCCCTGCTACAGAGCACCATTAGGGACACAGCCAGCCAAGCGGAGGGGACAAGGATTGAGTTGGTGGAAGTGGAAGACGCACATGACTGTCCTGTCTTTCCCAGGGGCCTCTCTGGCTGAGCATATCTTTTCTGGGGGCCGCTCTGTTTGAGTGTGGGTAAGAAAGACACCCCTCCTTCACCCACACCATGCAGCTCCTACAGCCTAGTCAGCAGGGAAGTAGTGGGTGTGGAGTGGGGGTTGCTTGGGGTGATCCCAGAGGTGGTGGCAGTGGGTGGAGAGGTGGGGGTTTGGAGTGGTCCTGCCGCCACTGCTGGTGGTGTAGGCTCAGGATGATCCTGCTATTGCTGCAAGTGGTGGGGGGAAGTAGTGGGGCTCGGGGTGGCAATGGCGGGACCACCAGTCCGGCCCATCAACAGTCTAAGGGGGCATGTACCAGCCCCTGGCTTAAAAAGATTGAGGACCCCTGGTCTAAACTATAGAATTGTAGCAGTTTGATATCACTTGAACTGTTATGACTCCAGCCTAGGGAACCATGGGATTTGCAGTTTGCTAAGATCCTTGGAATTTTCTGCTACTGAGTTCTAGTGTACTCCTTGAACTACAGCAAAGAATTCTAAACTCCTCAACAAATTGCAAAGCCCAAGCTTCCGTAGGATGGAGCCATGGCTGTTAAATTTGTATCAAACTGCTGTACCTGTGTAATGTAGAAACACTCTCGTGCATTTGAGAAAGGGAGACATGCAGGGGAAAATATTAGGTGTATGAAGATATATGGCCCACAGCATGTGACCTTGAACCATTTTGTAGTCTCACACTGTGCAACATTGAACATATTTTGAAATTTTCCCCAAAACTCATATGAGATGCAAGCTCATTTTCCCTTCAAATATGAGAGGCCTATTTTAACCAGTGAAACAGCAAGTATAATTCTTAAACTTTTTAACTGGGGAAGGAGATGAGGTGGAAATGTGCTTCTACTGGTAGGGTGGTATCACCTGCTCTGGTGGCCCTCCAATCTCAAACAACTATTGACACACAACAGACTACACAAAAGTGAAACAGAGATGGGAACTAAACCCTGCTGCAAACCCAGATGTCAACTATGCCCCCACATTTGCTCTGGAAACAGTATTACTGGACCCAACGACACCACACACAACATTAAAGGCAGTTTTACTTGTGCTTCTGCCAATGTGATTTATGCCATCTCTTGCCAAAAATGTCCTTCTGTGCTTTATGTAGGACAAACAGGACAATCTTTACGCAAAAGAATTAATGGATACAAATCAGACATCTGGAATGGCAACACAGAGAAACCTGTCTCAAACCACTTCAATCTACCTGGACACTCTATCAAAGACCAGAAATTTACAATTCTGGAACAGAGAAATTACAAGGCTAGGATCGAAAGAGAGACAGCAGAAATAAAATACATCCATCTGTTGGACACCCATCACAGAGGATTAAATATTAGCCAAGGACTTCTGGGACATTATAAAATTTGATACACAGATTGCTATATGCTGATAGATATTTTATATATTATATTTTTTTGTATTATACAATCTTCCTGCCATTTTTTAAAAAAACTTGAGCAGAACAGGAAATGGCCAGGTGGCAGTAAACAAATGAGAGGTTAAATCAGAAACTAGACAGGGCTTTACTTCATACCTTTGAGAGTGAATGGGAGACATTTAAAACTAATCTGAATAATCTATTGTTACTGATAGCTGTAGGAAGCTGTATTGTTATGCTTGCTTGTCTGTCATTCTGCTAGAGCAAACCTTTCTCCCTTTAACCCCTGCATTTGGTGTATATAAACCATGCCTGTAAGTTTTAATCCTTGTCTGAAGAAGCGGACTTGATCCACGAAAGCTACCAATAAAATATAGCAGTTAGTCTTTAAAGTGCTACAGTATTTTTGTTTTATTACTTTCTGCAGTGCAATTACTTTTTATTTATTTATTACTTTTTATTACTTTTTTGTTTTTGTTTTCTGATATGCCTGAACCACAGGCTACTATTCCAAAAAAAAAAAAAATACAAGTTAGCTAACACCTTCAGCCCCTAGTGGATTTTTGCTCTTCTCCATTTCCCACTAACTTGGGAATGAAAGCGAACAGGTTTGTATTTATTGCATTCATAGCCTCCCTTTCCTTCAGTGTGCTCAAGGGAGCCTATATGACTTTCCTGTTCCTTTATTGTGACACACATCAAGTAATCTTGTATGAATTCTCTTCTAGGAAGCAGAGTGGAGATTTGAACTCCCAGCCCCTGGCTCCACACCAGCTGTTCCAACCCACTGTGCTGTACTAACTGTTTTTTAAAAATATAAGGGGGGGGGGAGAAGGATATACAAAGCCATAGTGGTCTTGCCTCTCTCAACTGGATCCACTTCAGTGGAGGGGGCGAGGAGATCTGCATCAGTCACAAGAAGCAATGATACAATGAGGATTTGAAGCACAAATGGCAGCACTGGGTCTGAAGCTCAGAAGGGAATGGCAGAAGCCAGGGAGGATAAAGGGAGCCTGACAGATGCACTGGCTACTTGGCCAAAGGAACGGTGCCAAATGAGATTTTTACAACAGAAACAACTATTTTCAAGGTCAAACAGGCACTGGACAACTAATCTGAAACAAACAGAGCCTGAGGATGGGTCTGTTGAGAGCTGTAAATTCTGCTGTGTTATACAACTCAAGTGTTGACAACAACGGCCTTATCTGATCCATATCTGTTGCTGCTTCTGCTTGTCTAAATTTCTTGGAACTCCTTCCACCCTTGATTTGACTTATGACCATGCCTCAACCTGTCCTGTGCCTGACTGATGGTTTATTAGAATGAGCTCTCAGCTTGGACCTGGGGAATCCTGGATGACAGCATGGTATCTGGAACATGATTGGTCTTAGCAATGCAGCTGCCCACAGGTGGTGCCTGCCAACATTACAACTTATAAAATGAGGCTGCCATATTTCAAGATGGGGGGGCTTTAAAAAAAAGAATGGAGAATTAGGCACAAACTAAGAAATTTCTGATGGATCTCCCAACTTTAAAAACAAATCAGAACCCCACTAAGCCATTTTCTCTTCTTTGAATGGCTACTTGGATGTATTGAGGATTGTCTTTTCACAACATGATACAAGCATCTGTTTGTTCAGTGCCTTAAAATAAGCAACTGTTTCTTTCATTCTTCACCTGCATCACAGCAGACCTGCTATATAACAGAAGTAGTTCTAACCAAGGTCATGACATTTCTCCCCAACACTACAGTATTGATCTCTGGCTTAATTTTATTTGGAAACTGTACCAGCACACAACTCATTAAACATCAATAGAATGAAAAGTGGAAAATGGCAAGCAAAAGCTCTTTGCAACTTTCCCATCTGCTTCAAAGGGTTCAGTACCACTCAAATATTAACCAAGGATATGCTGCTGTAGGTGGACAGCCAATAAATTATTGAGGACGGGGAACATTTTTCACAAAAACAGCAACATATGCATCAAAAGCATCAACCAACTGATGAAGATAGTTGATGAGTTCTCCCTGTAGAGAGATGGCCCTTTCCAGATTGAAATACAGTGGTACCTTGTATAATGAACACATTGTATAGCAAAAAATTCTCACAATGAAGTGTTCATTATGCAATGGCGATACACTACATAATGAAAAAAAATCATTATCTGGGATTTTTGGTAACCGAGGTATACCCGCTTAATGGGAACCCCAGTTAACAATTTTCCCCCTGTTTTGTGGGGCATCTCCCATAGGGAACCACATAGAAAAAACCGCATAGCGAAGAGCTCCATGGAACGGAGTTCTTTTGTTATGCGGGGTTCTACTGTACTTGGAACCATATAAACTTATGTATATGTTTCTGGCACTTTCTAAATAGTTAATGTGTGATTACTGGAAAAGCAGCTGAGCTTCTGATTGGAATGTGTTTTTTTTTAAAAGAATTACATGTAAATATTAAATCAGGGATTAATATTTATCACAGGGGGTAATAGTTCAGTGATAATGTATGTTGTAGAAGGTTCCAAGACCAGTCTTGGGTGTCTCCAGTGGAAAGGATCAGGTGACAGATGAGGATCTTGGAAGGCCTCTGGAGCCACTGTCAAGGTGTCAATACTTGGCTGAATGGAGTAATTATTTGAACTGGCTTCCATCTTTGTACCTCTATGGCATATAAAGAATCAATGATAAAATTGCCATAGCTTCTGGGGTTAAATTCTGACAAAGGCGACCTGAGTATCATTTGCAAGGACAGAGCTAAATGTTGTAAGATACCCAGGATTGTTGCAAAAAATGGCTGCATATTTTATTATGTTTTGGATAGGAATTCTGCTTTTGTCATACAAAGTATGTGAGAAATAAAGGTAAGCTTAAATGACAACCAGCAATTTACAGAACAATGTACAGGAACAATTAAGACAATGGACAAGAGATCAAGACCATATTGAAGCATACTGGAAATTTCTTTGTGGGCCAGTGATATTCTCCTTGGAGAGTCTAGCAGGAGAAATGTTGCACTATAAGACTCTTAGAATGTTAACAACAGCTCCAGAAGATGAAGAAGAGTAAATATATTTGTATTTAATTCTTGTATTTGGAAGCATTTCTGTTTCAGTGGAGCTTCTAGTGATGGACACGCAGTGTTATATCAACAGCTGCAAAAGTGGTTCCAGATCATGTTTATCCAGAAGCAACACCTTTCTTTTCTCTTTCTATATTGCCTTTTATGTACACTGCAGCTGCAATTCTTATAGATGCATAATATAAAATATTTGTATTCACAAATAATCCAACTTCCAAAATATGGTACTTGGTTATATAAGATGGGAATTAAATGAACTGCAAACCAGGAGATAAGTTTGTGAGCAAAGATTATTTAAGAGCCTTAATGAGTGTTAAGTGAAGCTTAATTTTCAAACTGCCACCTGAATTTGCAGGAGGAGCTGTTGCATGCTGGGAGTTGAATTTCAGTGCTATATATGATGTTTCCAAGTCCTTTTAAATTCACACATTGGATTTTATTGCGTTTATTCTGCTGATAAACTTTTACCCAGCTTGGTTCTTGAGGATGAACAAATCTGCCGCAGAGAACAAACGTGCATCCCTGCTTCTGTGGTGAAATTAGGTCAACAACTGATATGAATAGCTCCTAGACTGATATCATTAGAAAAATGTGTATATCTCTCTCTGTGTGTGCATGCATGCACAATGTTGGTTGAGTTGGAGCTTACACTTGTGTTTCCACCAAATGTGGCATCCTATTCCACCCCTTTCCTGAGATGCATGTCATGTCAGTATCAGTCAACTGTTGTACCCAAGTTCCTGTTGGGCAAACGATGGATACCTCTGTGTTAAAAAATAAATCCCCACATGAATATTAATAACTTTGATAGAAAAGAAATATCCTATTGAAAAAATTCAAAAGAAGGAAAAGGGAATTTTAAAAGGGGTTCTTGTGCTTATCTTTCTTACTAGATGGCCTAAACATGTGTTCATAGGGGCTGCGGGGAATCTTGACTTTTACTGTGCTACTACCACCACAGTATCCAGCAAATTCATTTTCACATCTCACCCTACTGTTCCATACTTTTGACAAAGCCTAGGGAAAGTTTCATAAGATAAGTCCTTCCAAGAGCTTTTTCAGTTCAGGAAACAATAGCTGCAAGGTAGGTCAGGGATAACGAGATGGGTAACCCAATGGAAGATGGAAGAGGAATGCAGCAACCAACAATTTTATAAAAAGGTAAATTTTATAGTAAGGTCAAAAATACAGCTAAAAATGTATAGGGCCCTGAGCATGAGACAGAAAAATGAAAGCTCTCTTTTATGGCACAATAAAACTGTGGGGAAATTGGAAAGCAAACTATACCACAGCACAAGCTTAACCTTTTCTTCAGACATGACACAAGCCTTAGAGGAGAGAAAGTGTATTATAAGCATCTTCAGTTGAGGGGGAAAAATCTATATCTTCTTGAAATTAAAAGAAATGGAAGGACTAGGGAAGATGCAGAATCCTGAAGAATGAAAACATACTAAGCCAAAAATTTTCAGAAGAAGGTTTTTTCTTTTCTTAATAAGCATTGTGGTATTTCCTTGCAACTTCTCAGATTTCCAAAATGTCTCAGTTATTTCTGAGTTGGCTACCTCACATCTATCCTCTAGAATAGTGGTTCCCAACGTGGGGCACAAGTCACACAGGGAGACTTCAATTCTCAGAAGCCTAAGTCAGTACATTGGCTGATCAGTGCTTTCAGGAATTGACTTAGGCTTCTGGGAATTGAAGTCCAAAAACCAAAGGTTGGGAAACACTGCTCTAAAATGATACTAGGTTGGTGTTGTTACGAAGTCTCAAAGATGGTGGTCAGCCTGTCAACACATTTACTGTTGTTGCTTACATGCATTTGAAGACAAAAATATTTTAGTGGGAAAGAAAGAACAAGGCTCTGCTTCAACATCTCTGAATGGTGAGCTGCACCCCAGAAGAACCATTGGTGAATTTCTCTTCCCACTTGAGAGAAACCCTGACAAATAGGGTAAAAGGTCTCCCTTGCTTTAAAGCCAGTCATTTCTGACTCTAGGGTAGTGATGGTGAACCTTGGCACACCAGCTGTTCTTGAACTTCAATTCCCAGAAGTCATGAACAGCAGGAGTACTGACTTGGGCTTCTGGTAATTGAAGTCCAAGAATACCTGGAGTGCCAAGGTTCTCTATCACAGATCTCGGGAATGGTACTCATCTCTGTTTACAGACAAAGAGCCTGGGCTGTCTGCGTCTGCAAACATTTCCATGGTCATGTGGCAGGCATGACTAGACTTCCAAGTGCACACTACGCTGTTAACCTTTCCTGCCTATTTATCTACTTGCAATTTCTTGCTTTCGAACTGTAAGATTGGCAGGACTGGGACAGAGACAGGAGCTCACTCCATCACACAATACTTGGGTCTCAAACTGCTGACCTGCTGACCTTTGGTTATCAAACTCAGTGTCTTAACCACTAAGCCACTGCAGCCCTTTACTCAAATAAGTTAGAGAATCTCAAAATACCATTTATACACTGATGTAATTGGAGATGTCTATGTTTGAACATGTGTCTAAATATGTGTAAGTTTTGGCCCTGACTAATGGACGAATATAGAATAGGTACAGTAATGTAGTCATATATTTGAAGAAACTGCTACAAACCTGCCCAAATATTAAGAAAAATGTTGAAGGTCTCTTTCTATCTACCTCTGTCTGTTCTCATTATGAAGAGCCATTGGGCTGGTTGTTTCCAGTATTCCTGTTTTAGTGGTGCCATACAACTGGAATGCTCACCCGAGGGAGATACAGATATCATCAGATTCATTGCTGCCAGCTTACAAAAACAATGAAGAAATGTTTCAGCCCCCAACACCGGCTGGGTTCAAAAGAGCCTCCGCAGCCCAGCGGGAGGCAGGACTCGCTGCTTCGGACCCAGATCCCAACACCAGCTGCGTTCAAAAGAAGCCTCCGTGGCCCAACGGGAGGCAAGACTAACTGCCTTAGACCCAGCCCCCAACACCAGCTGGATTGAGAAGAGCCTCCACGGCCTGGCCGGCTCCAGCTCAGCCTCGAGGGATACAGCCATAGTGGGTGGGGTTGAGTTTAGGAGGTTTTTGTGTATTATTTATGAAGTATTTTTGAAGTATTTTTTAATAATTTGCTATTGTAATATGATTAGGGATGTTTTGAATTGCCTTTGAAATGTTTTTGTGATGCAATATCTTGTAATCTTGTAACTGTATTATACTGTTCCCCCCCCCCTCGGTTATTATATACTTTGTATCTTTGTTAACTGCTGTAGTTGCTTGGCGAGTGAGGCAGCATACAAGTCGAACAATAAAATAAAAATAAATAAATTTAGCTGAGTCCATATATGTATATGTTTAATTTTAATCATACTTTCATGATTTTGTAATCTTTTCAGTTACCTTATGAGGGGAATGCATTCTGAGACTCAAGTTAAAATTCTGTTAAATAAACAATTACAAAATAAAATATACGTTCTCGTGTTTTTCTCTTTATGAAGGTGCTACAATTAAAACTACTGGTTGGGTAGCTCGGTGAGTTATATACCTGGCTGCAGATTTGGAAGGCAGAAATTCATTTCAGTCTCCATAGTCTTAGGCAAACTTTACTGCTCTAGAGGAGCACCAAAAGAAAGGCCAAGGAAACCCTGGCAAGGGTCACCATAAAATTGGAATTGACGTGACTGCACATAATCATTATTATTCAATTAAACCGAGTGGCCCATCACTGGGAAGTCTTCAGTCGCTCCTTTGAACAAAGCTTTTAAAAAATCATACATAAGGCAACAAGAGTTTAATTTTCCAATACTTGCTGAACATTATGTGAATTAACAGAAACGAATGCCCTACTTTAGTGTTTTATTTTAAAGAAACTGTGTAAGAAAGTGATTAAAAAATGTGTACCAAGTCACTCTCTTGTGAAGAATAACTCATAGTAAAAGAAAAATTAAGAGGATCTGCCCCTAGTTCCATCCAGAAGTGTTTTTATTTTAAACCAACCTACAACTGGATACCCTTGAGGCCACATTTGATTTGGAAACTTGTTCATCTTAGGCATGGATTAATTTTGCCTAACTATATGGTGCCTGTGAATTCTTAGGCTAATTTTGTTACATTATTCCAATATTCATCAAAGACTTGAGGACATTCCAAGTCTTCACAGTTTAATGTCTTCATTTCTAAAAAACAGGTAGAGGAATGAAAACTAATTAAATGATTTATTAAAAACCTTTAGTGCCCCCCCAGCCCGGCCCGCCATTATTTTCTCCCAAGTTTTACTCATTGAATAAGCTCAGCAACACTAGAGGAAGCAAAGAAAGCTTTCGTAGAAGAAAGCCTGAATTAAGTGATAGCTTGACAATTGCTGGTCTTTGGAGTGAGAAAGAGCAATAAAACCTTTAGGAACAAGACTCCATTTTCAACACTGAGACCTGGCTGTAAATAGACATCTCTATTTAATGTCCTATATATATATATATTTAAAAAGACAAAAACATTCAGAACAACTAGACTTCATGCCAGTGTATATTTTTCTTCTGTTGCAGGCCACATTCCCTGAAGTACTTTAAGGACTGCTAGAGATCAACAACAACTGGGTTTCCTCGGTGAGTGGGCGGTAATATAAATCTAAACAAAAAATCAAACAAACAAACAAAATAAAGTAATATAATGGGTGTTATGTTGGCTCTGTATGTTTGGCTAAAACTTGATTGTGGTGTTCAGTGGAATGGTTTGGGCTCATATTTGATGAAACTTTGTGAAAAGTATGCTTTGAAAATGTCTATTATATTGCAGGCCTACCTACTCAGTGTGAGAAAATGTGCTTTAACAATATAGTTTGACTCAGAATTATGTGTGTTCTGCCCCCCACTACATACTCCATTTAAATCTCAGCTGGTCTACTTGCACTGGTAAACGAAACAAACAATGCATTAGATTTAAAGGTAAATGATAAATGGATAAACCAGATGTTTTGTAGCACAGAAAAGGAGATTGAATACTAGGGTTCCTGAAATACCTCATATTGATTTGATGGCTATGTCAGTTATTTCTACTACTCTGCTTTCCTCAGTTCACTTCTGAATTGATCTTTTGGTCATGGGTCTTTGCTGTGCATTATTTGGCATTTTGATTTTTCCCAAAGGTGGAATTGTAGGCAAGAATTTCCTTTTGATGGTAACTTTTGTGAATTTTATGCAGATTGGACAAGACTGTGTTTGATGGACTTCTCCTAAATAGCAAAGACACTGAGAGTAGCCATTTTCCTAAGGTATTTTGATGTTAGATGATTGGAAATGTTTAAACAGAGCAATTGAGGCCATAAAAATAAATCTAAATTTTTGCTAACAGGCATTAACAAGCAACATCTATGTAAGATATTGTTGTTATTATTTTAAGGAATTGTATATATCAATAAGTAAAAAGTATGCAGCTATGAAATGTGACTATGAACTATGCAAAAAAAAAAACCCTTCAAAATTATCAAACTATTTAACTATTAACTGTGAAGAAATATTAAACTCTCAACTTTTGGGCTACAAAACTATTAACCATTATTGAAAAATAGCCCCGGGGTGGCCTGCGGTGCCGGCCCAGCTGGCCCCCCCGGGCGTTGCCCAGCAGCCCCCGGCCCCTGGGTGGCCTGGGGCCGCTGGGCTGCAGGCCCCGACCGCTTTGTCTGCCGGGTCCTCGTGGCCCTTGCCTGCGGTCCCGCAGGCACCCGCGTGGCGGGCACCTTACCCGCCTCCTCCCATGGATGGTGCTTTCGGCCACCCGACCCTTCCGCCGGCCGGATGGCCCTATGGCACGGCAGGCAATACGGGGTACAACTCTGTACCCAGAGCTGCCATGCCCTTCGGGGACCAATCCTTGCCCCTGGGTGACCACCTGCTCCCGGCGACTAGGGATAAGATATGGCACCGGGAGTACGTGGATTTTTTTAGCCTCCTGAATAGGGATTCTACCAAGGAGGAACGGGACAAGGAAGACGACCGGGATAAGGAGGCGGCACGGCGCAAGAAGCCCCCGCGGACCTGGGCCAACTGGCTCCCGGGTTTCTTGGTTTACGCGGGGGTCCTGACGAAGGCTTACCCGGATATGGCCATCCCTTTATTCCAGTACCTCGATATTATATATCGGGCGTACGTCGATTTCCCGGGCCAAGCATGGCTCGTTTATGACGAGACTTTCAGGATGCGCGCGGCCATACGCCCGGCGATGCGCTGGGATGAACTCCATTCGCAGCTCTGGCTCCAGGTGATGACCCCGTCGCGACCTGCCTCGGGTGATCGTTACGATTGTGGGCACTTGGTTCAGCGCCCTGGACCGGCACAGTCTCCCCGCCAGTCGGCGGGGCAGGGGGTTCCAGCCCGCCTGCTGTGCTGGGACTTTTCGTCCACGGGTCGTTGCAACCGAAAGCCGTGTCGCTTTCGCCACGAGTGCGCGGTCTGCGCCGGGCCGCACCCCGCCTCCTCCTGCTTTAAAGCGGGCGCGTCACGTGGACGGGGCAGGGACCAGCCCGGCGGCAAGCGCCCTGCCCCTGACTCAACCGTTGCCAAAGGGGCCCAGCCCCATCCGGCTGGAAGTTCTCAGTAAGTGGCTGAGTGCCTATCCCAAGCGGGCCGATGCGGCCTATTTGGCTGACGGTTTTGCCTGCGGTTTCCGAATCCCCTTTGTTGGTCCCCGGTCGCCGCAGGATGCACCGAATTTACGGTCACTCGTTGGCCTCGAACATGTGGCCAGGGCCCAGATTTTTAAGGAGGTGGGTTTGGGTAGGGTGGCTGGCCCCTTTGACCGGCCACCGTACCCCAACCTCAAGGTGTCCCCGTTGGGGCTGGTGCCTAAGAAGGCCCCAGGTGAGTATCGCCTTATCCACCACCTCTCCTACCCTGAGGGATCGTCGGTCAACGACGCTATACCGGACGCTCTCTGTTCTGTCCGGTATACTTCGTTCGATGAAGCGGTAAACATGGTTCGGTCCTGTGGCCCGGGAGCGTTGTTGGCCAAATGCGACGTTAAGTCCGCGTTCCGGCTGCTTCCGGTGCACCCTGATGATTTCGAACTACTGGGCTTCCGGTTCGAAGGCCAGTATTTCGTTGACCGGGCAATGCCGTTTGGGTGTTCCATCTCCTGTGCCGCGTTCGAGCGCTTCAGTACTTTCCTGCACTGGGCGTTGGTACGCAGGGCGCGCTCCGACAAAGTCGCGCATTATCTCGACGATTTCCTCTTGGGGGGTCCGGCGCACTCTCCAGCGTGCTTGCGCCTCCTGCACTCTTTCCAGGAGCTGGCGGACGAACTGGCTCTGCCGCTAGCTCCTGAGAAGACCGAGGGCCCGACCACTACCCTCACGTTTCTTGGGATTGAGCTGGACACGGTGGCTCAGACGTCCCGGCTCCCGCCCGACAAGGTCGAGAGGGTGACCGCCTTGACCCGTCGCCTTGTTCGACGGCGTAAGGTTACGCTCCAAGAGCTTCAGGAGCTACTTGGGCATCTTAATTTCGCCTGCCGGGTGGTGGCACCGGGCAGGGCCTTCTCACGCCGCCTTTGTGATGCAACGGTGGGCCTGACCAAACCGTTTCATCGCACACGGATGACCCGGGGGATGCGGGCCGACCTTATGGTGTGGCTTGAGTTCCTCCGGGATTTTAACGGCGTTTCCTTTTGGCGCAATGAGTTACCATTGGCCTCCAGGTTCCAGGTCCATTCGGACGCTTCCGGGGCCTTTGGATACGGCATCTTTTTCGACGGCCAGTGGTGTTGCGGCGAATGGCCGCACAGCTGGCGGGGCACCGAGCTCCTCCGGGACCTGACGTTCCTGGAGTTCTTTCCGATTCTGGGCGCCATCACCCTGTGGGGATCGCAGTGGTCTGACTCCGTCGTCACCTTTTGGTGTGACAACGCGGCGGTGGTCCAGATTGTGAACACCCAGACCTCGCGTTCCCCCAGAGTTATGGCTTTGGTGCGGCCCTTTATCCTGGCCGTGCTCCGGCACAACATCGTTTTCAGGGCCCGCCACGTCCCGGGCGTGGATAACTCTATTGCTGACGCCCTGTCCCGATTACAGATGTCGCGGTTCAGGGCGTTGGCCCCCGGGGCGCAGGCCCTCCCATTACAACTGCCGGAGTCGCTGTGGAACCTTGGCGGGCAGAGGTGAACAGAGCCATGGGCCTTTCGCTGTCGGCCCGGACCCGCAGGGCGTATGAACAGGCTAGCCAGTCTTTCGCCGATTTCCGGACCCGTTCCCACCTCCCTCATTTATGGCCGTTGCCGGTCGACCATGTCCTTCGTTTCATGGTCTCCCTGCATGACGACGGCCTCGCCCCCCGGACCATCGGGGGGCGCCTGTCCGCACTTTCATTCGTAGCTAAGGCCAATGGTTTTCGTGACACGTTGGGGGACTTCCGCATTCGACGGGTGTTGGAGGGGTGGAACAGGGAACGGGGCCCTAGTGTCGATTCCCGACACCCTATTTCTCCACTGGTGTTGCGGCGGTTGGCTGCAGCCTGGCCCCGGATCTGCACAGACTCCTATGAGTCCACTCTTTTCCATGCGGCTGCCTCGGTGGCCTTCTTCGGGGCCCTCCGGGTCGGGGAATTGGTGGTCGCCGCCAAGGCCGACTGTTCGGGTCGGGCCCTGGCTTTGGCGGATGTCAGCTTGGCCGGGGAATCGGTCAGGCTGACGATCCGATCTTCTAAGACGGACCAGCGGGGGCGGGGGACGTCCTTGTTGCTGCTCTCGTGCAGTTTCACCGATGTCTGCCCAGTGGTGGCGGTGTCCCGTTATTTGGCGATCCGCCCGGCCTCCCCTGGCCCGTTTTTTGTGTACGCGGACGGCTCTCCATTGACCCGCTTCCAATTTTGGAAGGTCACAGGTGCTGCGCTGTCCATGGTGGGGCTCCCGGGGGTCCGTTATGGTTCCCATTCGTTTCGCATAGGGGCTGCATCCACGGCGGCAGCGTTGGGTTATGGGGAGGCTGACATCATGCGAATGGGGCGGTGGGTGTCTTCCCGGTTTCGGAACTATGTGCGACCTCTTTCTGTTTAACAGTTTCGCTGGCACAGTTTCTGTTTCTTTTTCAGATCGCCCCCCGCTGCCGGTGCCTGCCCGCGTGTGGATCGTAGGGCACAGTTATGTTTTCTGGGCCGCCCGCCATGCTGCAGCCTCCTGCTGCGGAACCCACCTCGGCTTCCGGGGCCGCGCGTACCTGCTGTGGCGCGGTTTCCGGGGCATGGAGTGGAACGACCTCCTCCAGTTTGTGGAGGCCTGCGGGAGGGCCCCACCGCCTGATGTCCTGGTGATCCATTTGGGGGGCAACGATCTGGGGAGGCGTACGGGCATTGACCTTGCCCGGGCGATTTGCCAAGATCTGGAGTACCTCCATGGTCGGTGGCCGTATACCAGGTTCATCTGGTCGGCCATGGTTCCACGAATGGTCTACCGGAGCGCCGGTGACCCGCGCCGTATTGATCGCGCCCGGCGGGGCGTGAACCGTGTGGTGGCCCGCTTCTTCGCCAGGGAAGGGTTGGGCACTGTGGTTGAACACCCTCGTTTGAGGGTCGAAGCCCCGCGTTTATACCGCCAAGACGGGGTGCACCTCTCGGCGGATGGCCTGGCAGCGTTTATTGAAGCCCTGCACCTGGGCCTTCGGGCGGAATTATCGCCCTCTTGGGGGTGGGGGGGCGGTGAGTAGTTCGCACTCCTCCCCGTGTGGCGGGTAGCACTGGTAATGATATTGCGTGGATCCCTGGTGAATCTGGTGGGGACGCAGTTCATCAGTCAGCCTGGGGCGAAGCATAGAGAGAACGACACCACTGGCTGATGAAAGGCGGCCCGGGGACAAGGGACTGCCAGTTTGGACAGACTGCAGTCCCAAAAACTGTCCGCCCGATTCGGAGGTCCGAAGCTCTACGGAGACTTCGGACAAAGGGATCATCAATTGGGTAAACTAATTAAATTTAATAAGTAAAAGTTATTAAGGTAAATTAAGGTAAGTATGCGATTCAATCCTTACCAGTGCTACTACGGCCCGTTGCAGGGCAGTTTAAAGCGTTAAGCGTTAAAATGAGTTAAGCTGCTTCAAGTTAATAAAGTGGCCCAGTTTTCAACCAAATGACGTTGTCTGACTCCTCATTCCGCCGTACCAGGGCAATGACCGCGCGCCGGCGGGACATCCAGCCGGCGCGCGCTTTGCCCGGGCGGCGGGCGAGGAGGAAGCGTCAGACGCGAGCTCCGTGGGCGGAGCCACGCGCACCCCTTAAAAGGGGTGCGCGTTCACGGAGCTCGGCGTCTTCGTCGCAGGGCGACAGCCGAAACGGGCGCGAGTTGCCCTCCCTCCCTCCCTTTCGCCGCAGTGTGAATTTTTTGGTCGCTTCGGGGCCGGATGGGAATTTTTGCTTGAAACCTGATTGGCACCTGGTTTCTTGTAGTTTTCGCCCATCCCACACTGCTTGCGTATGGTTGAGCTGGAGTTGTGTCACCGGTCACTTTGGCGGGTAGCACTGGTAATGATATTGCGTGGATCCCTGGTGAATCTGGTGGGGACGCAGTTCATCAGTCAGCCTGGGGCGAAGCATAGAGAGAACGACACCACTGGCTGATGAAAGGCGGCCCGGGGACAAGGGACTGCCAGTTTGGACAGACTGCAGTCCCAAAAACTGTCCGCCCGATTCGGAGGTCCGAAGCTCTACGGAGACTTCGGACAAAGGGATCATCAATTGGGTAAACTAATTAAATTTAATAAGTAAAAGTTATTAAGGTAAATTAAGGTAAGTATGCGATTCAATCCTTACCAGTGCTACTACGGCCCGTTGCAGGGCAGTTTAAAGCGTTAAGCATTAAAATGAGTTAAGCTGCTTCAAGTTAATAAAGTGGCCCAGTTTTCAACCAAATGACGTTGTCTGACTCCTCATTCCGCCGTACCAGGGCAATGAACTATGCAAAAAAAAAACCCTTCAAAATTATCAAACTATTTAACTATTAACTGTGAAGAAATATTAAACTCTCAACTTTTGGGCTACAAAACTATTAACCATTATTGAAAAATATGAAAAATCCACTAATTTGTGTTCAAAGGGTGGTATCAAAAGACAACCGAACTGTGCGGTGGCAGCAAAAATAGAACTGAGGGAGAATTTGTGCTAGGCACAATGGGTGGAATCTGATGACACTGAAAAGCTGCAGAAGATTCAAAACATAACTGCATTTGCACAGTTTACCCATTAGGAACCATGAAGAAAAACACCTTCACCATCTTTATTGTACAGAGGGAGGGGTTCCTGAGAGCTCACAGGATCATCAGTGAGGTATCACTGCAGTCATAAGTAACTCTGGTGAAAGAGAGTGGCATTCAAAAGAATAGAGATAGATTAGGAGTAATGCCAAAGTGAATTAACAGGATTTTGCCCATTTCTGTTTGGGGTAAGGAAAGTCAGTGGTATAGCATGGGTTTCAGCTGCCCAGGGTGTAGGCAAAATTCATTGTCATGCATGGATTTCCCCAAAGGGACTTACCCGCACCGTAGGCAGGACATGTGTGGGGTTCCAGGGATGTGGGATCCCATGTGGGGTGGTTAGTCTAAGGATTTTACCCTTCTGACGACACCCCCAGATACTGTTTTAGTCTATGAATTTTTAAATTTTTTATTGATGTGTTTTAACTTGGGTTGTAAGCCGCCCAGAGTCGGGCTTGCCCGATTGGGGCGGGTTAGCAAGTATGAAATATAAATAAATAAAATCCTAATTTGCAGGTGTTATTAGACAATATTGAAATCTTTTCTTTATATGAAATAATTAATTCTTGCTGAATATTTGTCATGAACAATCCAAGCACAAAATAAAACACGGGTAATTACAGCAAGGCAACTGATTAGTACAGACAGTGTTGCCAGTCGCTAGAGCGATCGAGATGACTACACTCATTTAAAGAAAGGGGATTCCCTGGTTCCGTCACAGATTAAATAATAAAAAATTCTGTGCTCATTTTAATCGGTCCGAATTGTAGGTATGACAAAAAATATGAAATGAAATAGTTCAAATTTTTAGTTCTGATTACAAGATATTATTATTATTTATTGTGAAATTTTGCTGCACCCCTAAAGTGCCACCCGGGGCAGGCCGCCCCCACCGCCACCGCTATGCTACACCACTGAGGAAAGTGTAGGTTCCCACTGCCTGGCTGATATCCTCTGTGTCTCTATCAGAATTCAGTGCCTCTTATATTTTGCCTTTATGTCCCCCCATTCTTACTTTGAGAGGTTTAAGAAAGGCAATGTTGATTACTGGTCTACATTTAGATCCATGGTTTCCAACGTGAGGCATGTCCAAAAAAAGGTTGGGAACCACTGGTTTAGATGGTTTGTGTATCTCAATCAAATAATTCAATTCTACTTTAGTAGTATTATAAACTGTGTACATGCATTGTAACTTTTTTATCTGTTTTCAATCTGTACCGACAACTTTTGTTTGTATCCAGAGTGGCCACTTATGCAACTCCAACAATGACTTGGATTGTGAAAAAGGAAGGCAAAAGAGGACACTGATTATAAACAGATATATCTGCTTACAGATACAAAATCCTTCCCCTGTCACCATTTACCCTATCTGCCTGCTGAGCTGGCTGTTCACTGTGGATGAATAACTTCAAGGATTCTCTGACCTCTTTCATTGTGGTTCTGTACCTTTAAATCAGATTTAGTTGGGAGAACCCTTCATATGCAGGACCTTGACAAGCCTTCAAATGAAAGACAATCTTTCCTTTTAAAATATACACCTCTTCTGTACCTGTTTTTGAACTTTGTCAAGCCCTGGTCATTGGAGGAAGAGCAGATATAAGTTTTTTAAAATTAATGATCAAATAACGATTTCATCCAAACATAGAACAGAGCCCCTGGAGAGAGAGAGAGAGAGAGCACACGCACACGTGTGCTAGGGGTAATTCTTGTGAATCTGCTGGTTTTCCTGGAAGGCAATTCTATACATATTTACTTGACAGTAAAGCTTGTTGAATTTAATGTGTTTTCCTCCGATGAAGGCTATAGCTTTGATCTACTCTGTTTCTTTTTACTATCCCTGTTTGTACTACCACAATTGTTTGAGAATCTACAACTCCATGTTCTCCGTAAGGATCAAGGCTTTTTCCCAGAGCAGAAAGCTTCATTTCACATATGCTGAAGTCTTCTATCTCTCTTAATTTTCAAGATGAGAGATAGATTCCTCATAAAGCAATCACAGCTTCACTTATATATCACCCAATAGCAATTAAGCAATTAAGACTGAGGCCCATCAGGATTGAACTCACAACATCAGTACTTTTGCCTTTAAGACAGCAGATTGACCACTACACCACTCATCAAGCCTTACCTCCATTGACAAATGTATGAAAACAGCATTCCACAATTCCACATAAACCTTTTTTAAAATTTACAGTGATAAAATTGCTGAACTGGTATTTGTTATCCAGTTTCACCTGCTATCATGAACTATGGGATAAGACAGACCGTGATGAGGAAACTGTCTCACCAGGACCTTCTAATTTGAGACCCAGTAAGTGTTAAGTGAAATATTCCCCATGTTTGAGTTTGTTTGTTTATTTATTTAAATTTGCATACTGTCTTTCTGCAGAAAAATAGTAAGGCCAAATAGTGTTGCTTGACTTTGGCAAAATTAAATCTTCAGAGGTTCTAATTTCCCACAGCAGTGGTGGTGGGATAACAATGCTCACATTTTGTTTTAAATGTTCTGTCCTTTGCAGCAAAGCAACAAATCCTGCTTTTGGCCCAGGCACATTCTTGAGAATTTCTGCTCCAATTGTCTTCCTTTCACCTCACTTGTGAACAGCCTATTATCTTTATGGATTGTGGATGCTGGCTAGAACTCCAGGGTCCCAAAGCGATGAAGCATATCAAGGTCTCTTTTACTTATTTATTTGGATGTTTTTAGCTGCTAAGAGATGTAAGAGTGTGTTCTGTTCTGTCAATCAGAGTTAATTACTGTAATGCTTCTCTGGCAGTTCTTTCACAAAATAAGTTGTCTCTCATCCAAAATGATGTTGATTGTTACCTGTGCAGGGACTTCATCAGCACTTTGCTTCCACTTTATGCAAACTGTGCTCTTCTCGCTTTAAATGGATATCAAACAAACCAATTTTAGACCAATCAAACAGATTGAATGACAGGATTTCCCTCTCTCTCTCTGACAGTGGTCAGGATTATTGACTTTTTGCAACACCACTAGTTTAGATCTTTGTACATTAAAGCGCCAAACACTTCCTCACAGGTTTACTAAAACAGGTTGCTTCCTTTTGGAATGAATGGCACAATAACATATTTTTTAAAACTTTGAATTCTTATTTATTTATACCCACAGGTATTTGATACTGTTTGTCTCATTAAAATAAATATGTGACAGGAAAACATCAGCTGATTTCTCAAATGGGAAAAACTGCCACTACAGATCCAATACCAAAAGTGATACTAAAAGGCCACAATTCTTGTTTTTGGTAAGACAAGTAAAATAATGTGCTCTCCACTGAGGGTGGTTTTGAGTTATGCCTTACTGTAAGCATGAGATGAAGAATAACTACAGAACAAGGGTGTCAGAGATGGGCTTGACACATGTCATCACGCATGTCAAAACACAGATAATAAGATCTTGTGAACTCACATGTAGGGGACTTCTGCAACTTCATCATAGGACAGTATCTTCCTGCACTCTGTGTTCTTCCTGTACATGAGTGCATCTACTGGCAGTGCAGTGGAACATCGGAAAAACTGGCAGGTATTTGAGCAGGTATTGTCATCTCTCCCTGCATCTCTATTACAAACATGCTATAACTGCTCTCATACATGTGCAGAGACCAAACAAGGGAACAAGACTCTATTTGAAGATTCTCCATGCATGGATTCTGCCCCCACAGTGCACTGAGATATGTTAAGCTCATAGGAAGTATTTAAGTCTATATTGTGCCATCTACACAAGCTACATATGTGTTCTCACAAGTAAGACCTTTTAGAGTCATTGAGATTTACCTCCAGGTAGATTTGCAGCTGATATGGTATAGTGGATAGAGTGCTGGAGTAACAGACCAGGGAGGTGATCATATGGGCATTTGTCTCTCTGTTTGGTCCACTATGTGAATGAACTTGTTTGCTCCTTTTGCTGGCAATTAGATGACACATAAGCTAGAGTGAATGAGAGCTTTCCTACTTGCACAGAGGCTACTGAATTTTTAGGTGCAGCCAGGATCATTCCATTTTTGTTTGTTTCCAGCACATGCAATCACAGAAATAAATCAAAGTGGAGCTTGTGGCTTTAAATTTCCCTTCTGCTAGCAATTTCCCAATACTGTTTAAGTGGCTTGAGGAGATAGCTTAACCATTTCACAATATTGGGAAATTAAATGTTCCTCTGCTCCTTGGAAGCTATTTTTAAAAAGGCTATTGTAACAGTGTTTACCACATAGGAGAAAAATACCTTCCAGAATTGGGAAGATAGAGGAGGAGGCAAGGAAGGGGATTTTGGTTTTGTTTTGTTGTTTTCATAAGAGAAGCAGACCAAATAGGGTTGCCTGAGGTGCATATGCCATTTAGATACAAAGATTGCACCGTAATTAACCTACTCCAATCAGCTCCAGTTGTACCCATACAGACAGGGCCATAGCCAGTGGGGTCAAAAACCCTCCTGAGCTAAGAGCCCCCCAACAAACTCACCCACCCATTTTTGCCAATGTTATATTTGTGAGTGTGACATTGTTGCCCTCTTGAAAAAATTTCGCCCCTCCTGAAAAAAGTTCATCCCACCCCCTCAATCTAGAATCCTGGCAATGGCCCTGCATATATATAAGCCCTAGGACTGAGGAAAATTAGGTTCAAATCTACAGTGGGCCAGAGAAAATCAGTTAAAGCAGTAAACCCACTCTTTAAATCTCTCACTTACCTTGAAAGCCCTATTAGGGTCAGTATATGTTGGTTCTGGCTTGACAGCACAGTATATATACAAATTTGGATAGCACTGTAGCCTTGATATTTGACACTCACTTTATGGACAGCACTATCATAATTGACTCTTGATCTGGGCAAGTTTGTCAAATCTTCCTTTCTTCCTTTCCTAATTGTCTTTTGATAGCCTTTGGGGACTGAAATACCTTCTCAATAGCAGAATTTTAGAACAGGAAAACTAAATTTAGCATCAGTGGCAGTTTTTTAAAAAAATCTACCCACATTTGCTAATCTATCTTCCTTTCCTCTTTCTAACATTTCAGGAAACACTCCCTCCCTGGCATCTAAACTAGAGGTCACAGGTTGTGTTGAATCTGAGCTAAGAAACTAATACGATGACAAACTGTATCTTTTTTATTATTATTATTTATCAGAAAATGATTCTACAGCTATAAATCATCTTTTCAATTTTGTTTTCAATCTGATGAAAGGCTCTTCCATAATGCATTAAGACTGACATTTACACAATGATAGTATATTTTCACAGTGCTACAGTCTTAGAATACATTGCCAACATATTTTATCTCACTATTAAACATGCCCACAAATATATATATATTTTTTACCTCGGTATTGTTATTCTCTCTGTGTTATTTATTTTCCCATCCTTTGGGAGGAGGGAAAACACACAGCAGGTTGTCTCATACAAAAAGTTGTTTCTATTCTTTTTCCATTGGAGAAATTCATGATAATTATTCTTCTACACCTGCCTAATGGGGCTGAAGTAATTCAATTGTCATATTGGTGTAGATTGTTGCTTCGTGTAATGTATCACCCCTGCTGTTTCTCTTTTTAAAAAATTCTATACTCTTCCATTATTCAGCAAAGCCTAATGATTACTCCTGCTTTTCCACAGGCTCCACTATTTTGATTTTAATTGACTTCACTCTTTTAATTAAATACGTTTGGTTTTTAACGCTCTTGTTGACATGCACAGTTTTGTCTTTATCAGTTGTTTATTCCATTTGTTTCTAGTATCTATCAAATTTTGTTTAGGTTCATTTTGATGAAGAGGGAGTGAAAGAGTCTCTTTTTTCCTCACACACACCCCATGCAAACTTTTTCACTACTGGAAGTCTTAAATATTTTAAACTTTGAATTTTAAACTTAGAGACTAACTCGCTTAAAGAGCAGAATTTTCTCTGAATTGTCACCCTTGCTTAACAACTAAAAACAACTAAAAACTCACTTAACAACTAAATCAGGGTTCACAATCCCCACCACCACCAGAAGTCACAACCAGTCACTTACAATGGCAGTGGTGGCGCGTTTTCCAAGTGTTTCTCTTAAAGAGCAAATCGCTTAAAGAGCAATCCTGCGGAACACATTATGCTCTTTAAGCGAGGTACCACTGTACTTTTCCTGCTAAAGCAGTACCTATTTATCTACTTACAGCTTCTTCCTTTTGAACTGATAAGTTGGCAGGAGCTGGGACAGATAACGACAGCTCACTCTGTCACACGGCACTTGGGTCTCAAACTGCTGACCTGCTGACTTCCGTTTGTCAAACTCAGTGTTCTAACCACTAGGTCACTGCAGCCCCAAACCATATTATACAAGAAGCATAATCAACACAATGTAGATACTTGGGATAACATGATTAAAGGGCTGTACCTAAGATTACCACTCATTTATTTTAAAACAATTTAGAAAATCAATACAAAACTATTGTGATTAAGTCTTAAAACATAGTCTATTATAGCCAAAGAACAGTTCCCTATCATATAATTAAATCAGTCCAAGCTGTCTTTTAAGAAGATGGTATTTAATTAATATATCACAGGTATTACACCATCTTAAAATGACAGGTATTTTTCTTTTCTCCTCAGATTCCACTTACAGAACCTGTGTGCATATCTTCTATTAAAAAAAATATATCTCTTCCCCCGCCTTCATGAGACAATAATGTACATTTGCAATAAACAAATAAAATGCTGCCCAGTCAATTCAAACTTACAGTGATCCTTTCCAGGGTTTTCAGCAGCCTTCATTTACTGCAATGAAAAAAATAGTGTTATCAGCTTCAACAATGACAACCACGTGTTAAGTTGGAGTGAGTGAACATTTCATTTTAAGTTTTTTCATACACATTTACCAGCTTACCCAAAACCACATGGGTTGGTTCTTCTGGGATTCAAAGTGGGGATCTGAACTGAACTTCTAACATCTGACTTCACTGTCAGATAGCTTACTCACTGAATTATCCGGTTAGTTATCAAACATATATATATTCCCCACTTTGAATCCCAGAAGAACCAACCCATGTGGCTTTGGGCAACCTGCAAGAGGAAGGGAAAGGTAAACCTTTCCCTGGCTGCATGAGTGGTGTTGGGGTGTGGGCGTTATGCCCGTGCCTCACCGCTGCTGAAGGAGCTCCACTGGCTTCCAGTTTGCCTCCGGGTGCAATTCAAGGTGCTGGTTATTACCTTTAAAGCCCTACATGGTAGTGGACCAGGATACTTAAGAGACCGCATCATCCCAAGGACATCTGCCCGTCCCAACAGAGTGGACCGGAGAGGCTCTCTGGTTGTGCCATTGGCCAGAGAGGCGCACCTCTCTGGCACTAGAAGGAGGGCCTTCTCTGTGTCCTTTCTGGCCATGTGGAACCTCCTCCCAATAGAACTATGCCTGCAAACGGAGCTGCTGTCCTTCAGGAAAGGATTGAAAACCTGGCTGGCAGGTCAGGTCTGGGGAATGGATCAATCAATTTCCCCAGCTGGCTGGATGGTTTGACATCCAGTGTCTCCTAGCTATAATGCCTAGGTATAATGCCTGGTTTTTAATGCTAAGTCTTTAAGCTTTTTAAAAACTTTAAAAACTTTTAATTTCTAAATTGGTTTTAAATTGTTGTCTTGATGATTGTGTTGGGAATTGCCCTGGGTCCCTTCGGGGAGGAGGGTGATAAACAAATTTAAATAAATAAATAAATAAACCACTTCCAAATTTTCTCTCTAGCAGGGACAGGAGCGCCATATGTCAAAATTGGCTTGATCACACACAATTATTATACTAAATTTAATAACATTCATGATTATATAATTTGAAATTAAAAATAATTACAAGGAAGTACGGCCCAAGATGAGATGGCTAGATGGTATTGTAGAGACAATGGGCACAGAGCTGAGCAAGTTGAGGGGGATGTTGGAGGACAGGAGTGCCTGGTGGACAGTGGTCCATGGGGTCACAGAGGGTCGGAATCGACTGTGCGACTGAACAACAAAAGGGAGAGGATGAGGAGGTATGGTAACAGTAACTGATTCCTGATTCCTTCATCCATGCCTAGTGCTTTGGGTATTCAATTCTAAAAAGTTTGGTTGTGATTCACCGTGTATTCATGAATCCTGAGACAGCTCCACTGACTACCACTTTATTCCTGGTCAGAATTTAAACCAGTCCGCCGACAATAATTTTTACTATTAGAATGTTGACATTATCATCAAATTTGATAGGAAATTGTTTCCTTTAACTTCTGTTTTAGATTGTTTTAATTTTTCTTTCTGTTTTAATAGTTATGCTTCTCTGTGTTTTTATTTTGTTCAGCCTTGTGGGATGCCTTCATTTCCATTTTGGGGAGTAGGCGAGGATGTAAATTGAACACTACATACATGCATATATATATGCCAACTGGAGCTGAATTAGTTTCTCATCAATAAGAACTGTGTGACAGGTAATTCAATGAGATCCTTATCATGCTGGCAACAGCCTGGGTTTACTGAATTTAACTGCTGCAAATCTAGGGCCTATTTATAATATTGCAGAATTTACCAAAACTAACTGTTGGTTTATATTTAGGATGGAACGAATTTCATGATGTTTAAAAATATCAGAATAAAAATTGAAAGATATGCTATTGTTATTTTCAGGTGCCTATTTGATGAGAAACTCTGGTCTTGATTTAGCTCTCCAGCTCATCATGACAGTTCTAAACAGGTGATTTCCCCCCCATTCTTTCTCTGCTGCTAAGGTCTGAAAAATGCATTGCAAGGAAAAGAACCTTGTGAGTCAGAGCTGTAAATAGTCATTTTGGCAACTGGTCTTTGTTGCCCTGCTCATTAAGCTTGGATTTTACAAGTTTCAGTGAGGGGAAGAGAAGACTGGGGGAAATGCTTGGTTCTGAATGTACAACAGCTAGAGGTATATTGCTTCAGCATAGAGCCCACCTTTTTGTGTTTGCTTCTACCTGGAGAGAAGCAGCTGGAAGTGGTGTATCTAATCAGAGTAGGTAGGTTCCTGCACTTCCATCACTCAAGTTTTGCAATCTCAAACTATGAGGGTTTTTAGCCTTAATTTAAAGCCCCATCTTAGTTGCAGCTCTGAGGTGAAATGTTAATGTGGGAATATGGACACAGAGCCCCACAGTCCTAGCATGACCCCTGAAGAAGGAAAGGTAAACCACTTCAGAGTTTTTGCTCTACCTAGAAAACCTTGGGAAGGGTTGCCATAAGCCAGAATTGACTTGGTGCATTATTATGATTATAAATGTGATAATATCAAGATTGTATTGGACAACAAAGAGTGCTGCAGTTTTCAAAAGAGCATGGAGAGCACTTTCAGAAAAAGAAGCCATCTCTTAACCCCATGGTAATGGCCAACTACTGGCCTGTCTCTAACCTGCCCTTTTTGGGTAAGGTTTTGGAGAAGGCTGTGGCATGGCAGTTACAGGAGATCTTGGATGAAGTGGATTATCTGGAACCCTTCCAGTCAGGATTCAGGCCTGGATATGGTATGGAAAACTGCACTGGTCGTGCTGCTGGATGGATCTCTGGAGAGAGTGGGATGGTGGATATCCATCTATTCTGGCTCTTCTTGACCTCTCAGTGGCTTTCGATACCTTTGACCATGGTATCCTTCTGGAAAGACTCTGAGGATTGGGGATCCAGGGCACTGTGTGGTCCTGGTTTTCCTCATTTCTAAAGGGCTGGACCCAGTTAGTGTGATTAGAGAGCGAGAGGTCCAGCCCTAGGCCCCTCCAATATGGGGTGCCTCAGGGCTCGGTGCTCTTGCCTCTCCTACTTAACATCTACATGAAACTGATGGGTGAGATCATCTGTTCCCACTGGGTGAGGTATCATCAATATGCAGATGATACCCAGTTGTATATCTCAGCCCATGGAGACCCAAGCAATGCAGTGGAAGTTCTATCCAGGTGCCTGGAGGCTGTTAGAGTCTGGATGGGGGACAAAAGAGTTTTAATTGTATTTTATATGTTTTATCTGATATGTTGTAATCCTCCCCGAGTTGCCTATGTGAGTAGGGTAGAATAGAAATTTGAATAAATAAATAAATAAATGGGCTACAACTGAATCCTGGCAAGACTGAGTGGCTGTGGGTCAGAGGTCCTGCATTTTCTTGGTAGCTATCATCTTTGGTTCTGGAGGGGGCGGTTTTGCCCCATATAGATCCGGTGCATAAGCTGAGGTTCCTCCTGGACTCACAAGTCCTGCTCAAAGAGCAGATGGCAGTCGTGGCCAGGAGGGCTTTTGCACAACTTAGTGTTATACGCCAGTTACACCTGCTCCTAGATCGAGACTCCTTGCTCATGATCACACACACTTTGGTCACCTCTAGACTTGATTATTGTCCCTTGGTGACCATTTGGAGACTACAACTGGTCCAGAATGCGGCTGCTCGGGTCATGATGGGGTGCGGACATTATGCTCGCACCTCACCTTTGTCCCAGGAGCTGCACTGGCTGACAGTATGCCTCTGAGTGCAATTCAAGGTGCTGGTTGTTACCTTTTAAGACCTATATGGTAGTGGGCCAGGATACTTAAGAGACTGTGTCACCCTAAGGACATCTGTCTGCCCAACCAGAGCAGACCAGAGAGGCTCTCTGGTCATGCCATTGGCTAGAGAGACGCATCTCTCTAGCACCAGAAGGAGGACCTTCTCTGTGTCCGCTCTGGCCCAATGAACCTCCTGCCAACCAAGTTGCATCTCCAGACAGAGTTGCTGCCCTTCAGAAATGGGGTTGAGACCTGGCTGGCAGGGCAGGTATGGGGTACGGGTCAGACAGTTACCCCGACCTGTTGGCTCATGTGACTCCTCCCCTCTCTCTCTGTGAATCTTCAATCTCTTTTAATCTCTTTTAAATCTTTTAATTCTAATTTTTATTCTGTGTTTTAATTGTTGTTTTTAAAGCTCTGTTAGCCGCCCTAGGTCACTTCTGAGGAGGGCAGCATATAAATATGATTAAATAAATACATTAAAAAAAATAAACTGAAGGTTTCATGAAATCTGGTGAAGCAATAGCACTACTAGAATAGAACTGCATACATTTAGAAAATATACAAGCTGAAATCCTTTTGCTTAGTAATTCACAGCTAGTGTAGGCCCATGAAATCAATTGAACTTATGGAGTTGTCTTGCCACATTCTTATTGATACAATAGTCTAGGCTAGTTGTGATTTATTATAACAGCAATAAGATTTCAGCCATGCTCTGTTTGGATAAAATTTTCAGGTTCACCTGTTAAATTCCTATTCCATAAGCAAGTTAAACTAAAGTTTTTAATTTAGTCAGTTTTGTCAGTTTTTACCCTTGATTGGAATGGGACCAAACTGTCTGGAACTAATACTTCAGCTTAGTTGGTCTATTAATTGGGATGCCTGTTCTGTTCATTAAAAGGACAATATTTGGCTTTGGTCTCCATTCTTCATTTGAGGAACAAACGATGAGACACTTTACAGTCTTTTGCTAAATGTCGTGCTCCAGTGCCTAGGAGATCTGGGACCATCCAGGAAGGAATGTCTATGGCACATGGCCAATATGTTCAATAACTGTGAACAATCAAACTAATTTCATCTGCACAAAAGGCATGAATCCATAACAAGAGTGCCTGGGCAGGCATTGGCAGCTAGCCAGTGAAACATTGAAGTTGGCTGGATCTTTCTGGTCTCTAAGGGCTGGGAGGGAGAGTGATGGAAGAAGTGGAAAATAGAGAAGGTGGTCAGGATATAAAAAATATTTAACCATTATATTTTTAAAAAGGAGTTGAAAATTAGCCATCAAACCAAATGAATTGGAGATAAACATCTTGAGAGACATGCTGTAAACAATCTTATACATATATGGGAATAAAAGGGAAAGTTTGCCTACATGAATTTGTCTGTCTGGCTAGCATCTCAGAAAAGTTACTCATTTCCATCGCAGAAGTGAATTTGCTGGCTAGGATTCTGGGAGCTCTATTAAAAAGTACAAAAATAAATACTAAACTTTTATAAATGCAAAAGAAGTAATATTTCTACAATTGATGTAGCTATTGTGGGGTGGGCTACTGCACCCTGGATGAACTCTTGAAGGTTCTACAATGGATTAGGAAGTTGCCTAAAATGGATTTTATCATGCAAACTATTAGTTTCTGACAGAAACATTTCTTTCCTTCATTTGGCATAAGGACAAATTTCTGCCTACAAAGCTCTTTAGACTGACCAAAATCTCTGGAAATGTTAAAGATGTTGTTAAAGGCAAAAGGTCATGGCCAGGCCTAGGATTAGGCAATGGGTAATAAGGAACTGTTTGCAACTATTTGAACTTTTTTGATTTTTTTTTTACAGTTCTAATAAGATATTAAAAATTCAGATGTTTGGATTTTGGACCAAGAGGGTTTGTGACATCTAAATGAGTCCATGCCTTTTACCATCTAATAGGATGGTTTTGAACTGTAGGAAATAACAGGTGTAGTTTTTCTAGACCTCACTACAGTTTATGATACAGTCAACAATGAAAGTCTCCCACATCACAAAGGACTTTAAATCCACAAAAATCATAGGCTGTTTATTGAGAAACCATAGATTTTTTTTGTGGATTTCCAAGGACAATGCAGCCGATGGGGTTTTTTTTTTTTTTTTTGTTATGCAGGGTTCTACTGTACCTCATTTTACAGTCATTGAGAGGCAATGAACATGGTAAGGAGAAAATTCCTCTTTAACATTAATTTAACTTGAGCATATAGCAGGATATATAGCATAGCTAATTGTTTCAAAAGCAAGGTTTCATATAAATGACAAATAACAGTACTTATAGAAACTACCTATTGCTTAAATTAGTTGCAGAAAGAGAAAAAACATGATAAACACTGAAAATGTAGCTCTTAACAGATGTATATTATAGCATAGAGATATAGTGTAATTACTAAATTCACATAAGTGTAACAAAATGGCTTAACATACAAAATGGCATTGCAAACTACATAGTAACAAAACAGAGAAAATCTGTAAATTTCTTCAATGCAATGCTCTGAGGCAAACTTTCAAGTTGCAAAATTAATCAAAAGGAAGATTAAAATGTGTTTTTGTTGTTGTTCAATTGCACAGTTGAGTCTGACCCTTTGCGACCCCACGGACCACCTCATGCCAGGTTCCCCTGTCACCTACCATCCTCTGCAGCCCACCCAGATCTGTGCCCATTGTATCAGTGATGCCATCTAGCCACCTCATCCTCTGCTGCCCCCTTCTCCTTCTGTCTCCAATCTATCCCAGCATCAAGGCCTTCTAAAGTGAGTCCTCTCTTCTCATTTGGTTGCCAAAGTACTTAAGCTTCAGCTTTAGTATTTTTTACAAATGGCCAATAATAGCACATAGCATTTAAGGTACCTATTACTTATATTAATAACACACAGAGAGAAACAGAAGGGAAAAAACACATTTCAAATGCATCACTATCTGAACTCTCAGTTACACAGTTAAGATAAGTTAACAAAACATCCAATTCACAGCAAGTTAACTATGCGTTTACAATCAGAAGTGAAATTGGAAGAAAAAATGCTCTTGATTGAACAATAGGTTCAATTTGAGAAAGAGGCTTAATATTTCTAATACTTAAGCTATAAAGAAAGCATTTGACCTATTTTAACTAAAATAGAATGCATTAATATTGTAAAAATACAAAAGAAATGGAATAATAGAATGATTGGGTGAATTAAAAGTAATGCTGTCTCTGCTTTCAGGAAGACCCCTTAGCCATTGTTTTGGAATGCATAATGTAAACATATCCTCTCTTGATAGAGTACCCAGAAGATCTGTGTCTATAAACAGCAGCCCAGGTCTTTAAGCAAAACTGGCAAATAGGTTCCCATTAGATGGTAAAAGGCAAGGACTGATTTAGGTGCCACAAACCGACTTGGTCCAAAATCCAAATATTTGATTTTTTAATATGTTATTAAACTGTTCTTTTTTAAAGGACAAAAAGAACATGAAAAAACAAATAAAAAACATTTGCAAAAGATTTCAAAAGCACCGTGGAACAACTAATCAGTAAAAGTCTGAGAGCAAGTTTAAAAAAATTATGAAAGCTAGCTAAACTATTCTAGCCTTTATAGACCAACACAGCTTCAGCATGGTTTCAGGAGCATGGTTTCAAGAGCATATACAAAGTCCTCACTGTGTGACAGTAAATGAACATAGCATCTTCTAAGAGGTAACTAAAGCACTGAAATAACATCTGATCTTATTTTTATACATTAAGTTTTCACTTCTGGACTCTTCCAGAGGGTCTTCCAATTGGGCCTTGAGTTCCCTTGAACATTCAGGAAGACCGGAACAGTTTCTGTCCCCTTCCATCACAGCTGACATCATCTCACGATTAACAAAGAATCCAGGAACAGGCAGGCCTGGCCTAGAATCACACTGACAAGTTGCAGTTATTTTCCCCTAATTACCCATGACTTTTCTCTCTCTCATCTCTATGCTCAAACAGCAAAGCCAAAACCCTCTAGAGGAGCATCAGACTCCATGATCCCTCAATTATCCAATCTCTTGACAATACTCTGTTATATTTTTAGTCGTGAAATAATTTTTATTTCTGTAACACCATGGCAACCAGGAAATTCTTACATTGCCACTCAATTTGGCTTATGTGCTCAGGTATGGGGTGGATCTAAACCTAGAGAGATTACAGGTGGAAGATGATGGCAGCTCCCTCCTCCTGAAGAAATTTGTATTAATGAGGTAGGGACAGTACATAATCTACCCTGATAGCAAGGGAAGTAAGAACTAGCCTGCTTTATAGAAAACTGCTTCAAGAAAATGCCATGCATTTTGCACAATGATTTTGGTTTGTTAGTTATAGTGCACATTTAAATATTAGCATTATCTTTTTGTCTCAGATGTCTCCTGTGTACCATTTTCATTACCTAGGATGTCACTTTTTGACTATAGAGAGGTGTGTTAAAACATCTCCCACAACTACCTATACATGTATATTCAGAAGCAAGTCATACTGTAATCATCCACAAAAAGGTGCACAGAATCACAGTTGGGCAGCATTTAAAAATACACAATTGGCATTATGGTCCTCGGATGTCTTCCTGAATCTGAACAATTTTTTGAACAAATCTTTCCCCAAGGTGGGCAGAATGATCACCCTACCATAGTCTTTATTTCCCGTTTTTTTTTTTATTTGGGGGTGGGGGAGAGAACTAGACAATTTTGCTGATTGATTCTGGGATTGACAGTCCAAAACTAACTTTCCCAAGATCTGCTCATTTCATATGTGTGTCTTGTATGCTTCCTATACTGACCCTAACCTTGTTTGGGACAGTCTCTTGATAGTCATTAAGGATATCACATTATAGGTGAATGTATTACATAAAATGTTTCAGTTTCAGTGGCACAAATGATCAGCATATACCTTCGAGTTTAGGAAGGATATTTTTGGCATCACAAAGAGGTAGAGCAGAATACAATATATCAATAATGTCACATGCTTTACACACAGATTTACTCACAACTGCTTTTGACTGGACTCATACTAAGGAGATGGGGAAAACGGTGGAACAAATACATGCTGTTAACAGCTTATGCAAAAATAAATATACAAAATTAGGTAGGGTAGTAAAAATAACACAATTCTTGTGTAAGCTAGATAAATATGCTGTGGTGATTCATAATGTTGAGAGTGTCACTGTAATTTAAGGTGGCAATATAGACGAGCAGGCCTTTTGTCCATTTCTTCCTTACATTTAATTTACAATTGCTTTTTTGGATCTATAGTATTTCTTGTTGGTTTGTTCCCCTTCTCTTTCATTTGGTTCAAACATTGTTTTCATATGAATCTGTCACTTGGTTCTCTTGCAATCAATAGTACCTGAGTATACTTGCTACAAGATTAATGTATCTATTCTTTTGCACTGCAGCCAAAATGAACAGGCCAGTAACTCCATGGGCAAAATCTTATAATAAATTGTGTCAAGTTAGCAGGAATCATCCACAAAGAACCACTTCACATTCAGGGCCAATGGTAGGAACATACTGTATATTCAATTGTATGAACAGTGTGTGTGTGGGGGGGACTCACACTGCACCATTCTGTTTGGGTTTTTTGGGTAGAAAGAACAGCAATGTATAAGAACACAGATGGGTCACACATATGAAATGCACTATTTATCTAGAACACAGAGGAAATGGTGGGGCACGCACAATAAAGCAGCAAAATGAGAAAGTGTGTTTTTCCAAAATTGTGGAAAGAATGGGATATAAGAGAAATTATAAGACCAATGATGATAATGTCATTGGGAACAAGGAGCAGGAGACAAAAATATTCTATTCTATTCTATTCTATTCTATAGCTCCTTAATCTACAAATCTGTGAAGTAGGCTGCAATTCAATAAAAAACAATTTAAATAAATAAGATATGATTTTAGTAAAATGATCTCTTCAATAATAATAATGGTGATGGCTTTCTCCTAATAGAAAGTACTTCTATAATATTAGAACTTTTCATTTTTTGATATGTAAGTTCCTTGGTAAACAATGGGAATTCTGTAGACATAATATAACTTGATTTCAGCAAAGTCTTTGATAAAGTGTCCCATGACATTCTAATTAACTTCTTTCCAACTCAATTATTCTATGATTCCATTTTTTCCAGTTTTTCCTACTTTTACTTTACTCTTCTACCATAGACTTCATGACTGGAGAAAGGAACATTTCCCAACAATACAATGAAACAATAAAATGTCTTTGTTTAAATAAAAAAATATATATCTCTGCGTATTGCCAATCAAAACCATACATACATACATACGCTCTCTCACACACCATTTTTTTATGTAAACAAAGTGATGTATTGCTTCACTGATGCTTTCCCAATTATTAAAGGAAATCATTTCATTTCCCCTCACCATTCTTAAACAATCAGGGGAACTGTTCAATTAAACTTCAGAGGGTTCCCATTTTGTTTGTTTGTTTGTTTGTTTGTTGAATTGTTATTGCCGCCCACTTGCTGAGGCGACTCCAGGTGGCTCACAACTATAAAACATATACAGCATAGAATCACAAGAACCTTAAAACTTTAAAAACATAGAAACCACTTAAAAATAACTCCCAACTCCCAGACATTAAAATTATAACTAAGAGCATGGTTGACCCTTATTCTATAAGCCAGTGAATGGGGGGGGGGGGGCTACCTCATGACCAGTGCCCCTCACCTGCTTTGCTAGCCAGGTTTTAAGATCTTTTCTGAAGGGTAATAGCTCTGCCTGGAGACGGAGCTCGGTTGGCAGGATGTTCCACAGGGCTGGAGCAGAAAGCAAGAAAGCCTTCCTTCTTGTGCTAGAGAGACGAGCCTCTCTAGCTGATGGCACATTTAGGGAGCGCCTCTGGTCTGCTCTGGTGGAATGGGCAGATGTCCTTGGGGTGATGTGGTCTCTTAAGTACCATGGCCCACTACCATGTAGGGTTTTAAAGATCATTACCAGCACCTTGAATTACACCCAGAGACACCCTGGCACCCAATGCAGCTCCTGCAGCAGGGGTGAGGCATGGGCATAACACCCATACCCCATCACCACGCGGGCAGCCACATTTTGGACCAGTTGCAGCCTCCTAATGGTAATCAAGGGGAGCCCAATGTAGCGTGCATTACAGTAATCTAGTCTAGAGGTGACCAGAGCATATTTTGATAGAAGCGCACCAAATGGTACATTCCTTCAACCTCCTGAACATGTACCAGGGCTTTTATGGACAATCCAGCTACTCAATGTTGTCATGCCATCAATCAAAATAAAAACTTAACTTCTTCCTAATAGTACTAAATTTATCCTGCCACTAACATTTTATTGTAAAAGATTTCAGCTAACTATGAAGTAAAATCTCTCTCTCAATTTTTTAAAATTCATACCCATGTGCAAATACAAACAAAAATGTTTGCTTGCTTTACGTGGTAATATAAAAATAAAAGTACAATTTTGATCAAAACAAGGATAGTGGATTTGAATTGGATTATTAGCTAAACTTGCAAAAAGCACACATGAACGATTCAAAGTGAAATGAAGTGATATAAACATTGAAACTTCACCCTTCATTTTAAACCACATGTTGACAATATCATCCTAAATTGGAAAAAAAGTTTCTTTTTTATAATGCTAAAATTGGCAAAAGGTGATTTTAGACATTAAATTCATACAGTGATGTGTTCATAATGGAATAAAGAGAATAATGTTTTATTTCAGGCTTTTGCTGCTATGTCACTTTTGCTTATTTCTATACATGATTCGGAAGAGTTCTGCTTGTCTGCAGTCAAGTGGGTGGTGCAGCCAACATACTTTATTGTGATCACCTAGAAAGCATTTTTCCACTTGGGACTGTAAAAACTGTATTGTTGCTCATTTATTCTGTTATTATGAACATTACAAGCTGTCTTTGTGTGTCTGTGTTATCTTCTTATCTATCTATGCATATATGTATCTAAGCACACATACCCATGGCCACACAGTTCATTTTCTAAAAAACTTTGCAGGAAAATCAATGTACATTGCTTATGAAAGAAATAGTTTATACTGTACTTGTTTTACTAACCTTTCAGGTTAGCCAGAATGTTATTAGTGATTTTGCAAGGTTGTTATAACCTTCCATTGCAAATCTAAAGTAATCTAGAAGGTGCTCAAGTAAACCTTGGATGTGCAATTGGGCATGCTACTAGGCATATGATGAGACAGCATCTCCTCAGTTAGATGGAATTAATCATGGAAAATTACAGAGACCTTATGGGGATCTGAATAGGATTCTGACTATTCTATTTTTATTTTACTCTGAGTTTTAATATTATAATATATAATACAATCCTATAAATGTTTAGCAAAAAATAAGACTACTATGGTAAGTGAAAAATATTATTTATTTATTTATTTATTTATTTATTTAAATTTCTATACCGCCCTCCTCGCTGAAGGCGACTCAGGGCAGTTTAACACATCCTAAAAAACATAAAAACAGTACAGGCTAAAATTCTAAAAGTTCTCAAAATCCACAGGTAAAACCAATTAAACTATGACTAAAACTTGTATGATTTAAAAACTTAAGAACTTAAGGGAGCAAGGGAGGAGGTCACACCAGCCAGCAGGCTGAGGTTGTTATTCCCTGGTAATTGTACACAGGATGGTGGCCTTACAATTTTAATAATATCAAATCAAAACCACACCCACATGAGACTTTGATTGTCCAATTACACTGTCTCATCCTGAGAATGTTATGATGTGTGCATGTGTCCAGAGGTCAACTGCCATATTTTGCCACTATTTTGTTCATTTTTCCCTGCCAGGAAAAAAAATCTAGAATAGATGGAATAATTGTTTGATGGCAATGACTGTTAATAGTAAGAATCCTTTGTTTAAAAGTACATGGGGACTGATCAAGCTGATTTGCCAAAGGCCACAATCTATCACTTCCATTAGCAGCTATAGGATCAAAGCATTTCATTAGAAGCTGATAGCAACTCTACAGAGATTGCAATTAGTCTTCAAACAAAACCTGTGCTTACAGCCAATGACTAATCACAAAACAATTTGCAGGACACTGGAGGTTAGATAGCTCATGCTATGGCAATCAGAAGTCTTTTGAACCCATAAGACATTACCAACATGCTACCTCCCAATTTGAACTATAGTCCCAAACAGCAATATGTGCCTACAACTGCTTTCTCCATTGAAGTGAATGAAGACTCTTTTGTGCACATAGAGCTTCAATAATATGGTAACTTCCAAATGTAGAAAATGCAGTTGTAAGAGCATGCCTATTTTACTAATATATATGCTCTGGGAGGGGGGAGATACAAGAAATTCCTTATGCTTATTTGGGGAAAACTAGGCAGCTTTGGGGAAGCAAGGTAATACACAATTAAACAATTACTGTGCTCTACTTTTAAAATAATGTTGGACATAGCGGTTTTCCATAGTTGGGATTTCACTTCAATCAGAAGCATGCAAATAGACAGACAGAATGTAGTAAAAAAATTAAAAGCCCGGGGCATTTCTTCTGGTTTGTTTGAAAATATTTTTCCAAATTGGAATTTTTCTAATTGTGTATTGCACTTTATGCTTCTCAGTTATAGGCAGACTTAGAAAGCAAAACTTAAAAGACAGCAAAGCAGTTTCTTATTTCTTATCTTTTAAATGTTTTTTATCTATTAAAGATTAGAATCCATGTTAAAGTTGCTGAAATGATTCAGAGTACCACTAACTCTAGTGAAATCTTCATCCCTCATGCTCTGTTCAAAATGTTGGTAATTTAAAGGTTAAGTAAAGGAGAGAACTGCCAACCTAGCAGTTCGAAAGCAAGAAATTGCAAGTAGATAAATAGGGACCACTTTGGTGGAAAGGTAACAGTGTTCTGTGTACTCCGGTGTCTAGTCATGCCTGCCACATGACCACGAAAGCGTCTGCAGAAGCAGACAACGCTGGCTCTTCGGCTTAGAAACAGAGATGAGCACTGACCCCTAGAGTCAGATACGACTGGCTTTCGAGCAAGGGAAACCTTTACCTTTAAAGGAGAGAAAGGACATTTTTGCATCTTTTAAAGTCAGTCAGTAAGAACAAAGAAATTATTAACTGGCAGGAAGATGCTAAGGTTGTCGTGAGGGAGGAGGAACATTTATAGGATTTGTCTTTCACTAGGACCAAATGATTGCCCACATAATAATCTTTGCAGGCTTGTGCCACCCAAGATGTTAACAAGTTGGCATGGTTTGAGCATCAAAGGCAGAGAGGAAACCACACTTCCATGTTTGGCACACAAACTAAGGAGGAAAGTCAATTGGCCCTTTGTCTTGAGGGTCTGAAGAGCTGTGCTCTAATGTTTGGTTTCTTGGTTGGCACTTGTTCAAGTAATCGCTCATGGCCTGACAAAGCAGCACTTGTGCTTTATTAGTGCCGATGCAGAACTCTCCTGCCTGGGCTGTATTGTCTCTCAATAGAACGCTGCACCAAAGGGCACCCGTATTTGAAAACACTAAATCAAAGCATGATGATCTTTGCCCGGAAAATGCAACTAAGACAACAGCAGAAGAGTTCATGGCAGTTCTCCTTTTGTTGGGCAAGGAGGTAAAAAAGCCACTACTTAGAGGATGTGAGAGTGAATATTGACAGTGTGGTGAAAGAAGAAGTTTCACTGAGCGATTACTGTAGAGACTGTCGGTGCAGGAGGGGAAATAGGCTGACAACTTTCACGTCAACAAAAAGCCAAAAGAAGGAAATTATCTGCATAAAACTGCATATACCAAACTGTATTGTTTAAATACTGAATCAAGTGTGACTTTTATAATTTAAACATATTTACAGTGCATTTGAATGGCATGGGGAAATCTTACTCTGCAGTGAACTGTCTCTCTCCTGAGTCCCTAGCAGCAGTGCCCAGCTGCAGTGACAGGAAATGTGACCCTTTTTCTTGATTAAATTAGACATAGCCTGGATAGCCCTCCACACTGAGGACAACTTCAGAATAAGTATTGTCCTCTTGTAGTCCTTCAAATGGAGGACTATCTATCCTAAAATAAGATGTGGCCATTCAGTCAGCGGTGGGCAGCAAAAAAATTCACTACCACACTGTGGGCAGAGCCTATGTAGTGGGTAGAGCCTATGTCATAGACAGAGTTATGCCTGTCATATGGCGATGTATACATCTGCAAACACAGGCAGCACTGGCTCTTTTGGCTGTAAATGGAGATGAGCACTGCACCCTAGAGTTGGATATGACTGGCTTTTGAGCAAGGGAGATGGTGAACCACTTGCAGGTACAAAACCTGATGGGCCAGAGCAGGGAGGTGGGTGTGGCCAGCCAATTTCACTATCCCCCCCCCCGCCTGAAGGCCACCCAATTTTGCCACCACCCCTCCGGGGTTTTTGTGTGATCCTGTTGCTGCCCACCAGCAACAAATATTATAGTCAGTACATTGGCTGATCAGCGCTTTGAGAAATTGACTTAGGATTCTGTGAATTCAAGTCCCAAAACCAAACGTTGGGAAACTCTGGTTCAATACCTCTGAAAAATCTTAAAGAAAACAACCAACAGCCAGAATAAGTTTCAAATGTATTTTTACACAAAAAAAGTAAGTCAAAATAAACCCTAAGCCATATGGTAGGGGTTTTTTTACCAGCCATATGGCCCTTCTCATTTTTTAACAGCACAGACACTATCCCATTTAGTTCATTTTCAAATCAACTTTCATTACTTTTTAGTATGCTGGATAAATAATTTAACATTTAGAATGTATTAAGAGAATAGGGAATAAAATATATATTGATAGTATATAAAATGTAAATTTAGAATATTTATTTATTTATAATTCATATTTATATAGCCCCCCCACTAGAACTAGAAAACAACAAAACAAGGGCAACAAGAAGGGGAAAACACAAAAGTTTGAGCAATGGGGCAAGGCATCCTTTGCTGCCTGCGCAGCTGGGGCAGTGAAAGCTGCCAGCCGCACGGCCGGGTAAGCATCTCCAGCTGAGGCTCCTGCCAGTGGCCCTTTTCTATCCCCCAGACAGGTGTTTCTAGTCCGGGGGAGGGTGGAGACATCCATAGCTGACCATGCAGTTGGGGTGGTGAAAGTGGCCACCCACATGGACGGGGGAGTGTCTTAGCCCGAAGCTCCTCCCTGTGGCCCTTTTCTATCCCCCCAGACAGGTGTTTCGAGTCTGGGGGAGGGGGTGGAGATGTCCGTGGCTGCCCACACAGCCGGGGTGGCGGAAATGGTCACCCACACAGCCGGGGTAGCATTGATAATGCACGGCCAGTATCAATAGAAATGGTTAAATTACATTAAAATATTTTCCTTGCCATGTATTACCTAAAGATTTTAACTGTTCAACAGTAAGTTATAAAGACTTCATCATATCATAGAAATATAGGTGCAAAATGAGAATTTATTTTTCAAAAAGTGTTTGGTTTGGTAATCAGATCATAGTCGTAAACTTGATTAATATTGAAAAATTGAAATACCGTAAATACTCGAGTATAAGCCAACCCGAATATAAGCCAAGGTACCTAATTTTTACTTGAGAAACCAGGAAAATAGATTGACACAAGTATAAGCCAAGGGTGAAAAATGCAGAACCTGCTAGTGAGTTTCAATAATTAAAATATGGTACATAAAAATAAAATAAAATATCGTAATTGAGACATCTGTGGGGTAATGTTTTTGAATGTTTATGGTACTTTATTTTTTTAAACTGTATTTGAATTGGTGCCATCCAACCAGCGCTCATGCTGCCGGGAAATGGGATGGGTAGGCCAATAGTGCCAAAGCAGAATGCAGGAAACATTGTTCTCTCTCTCTCTCTTTCACTCGCTCACTCACTTGCTGTGAGTGAGTGAGGCTTCCCCCACCTGGCTTGGAGTGCCTTGTAGAGCAGGGATGACTAGGCATGTAAGTGAAACCACAGGGGGTGAGGGGAAGCTGGCTTGAGACGGCAGTGAGGGAAGAAGCGAGTGGCAGCTAATAGTCTTTATCGCCCACTTCTTCCACCTATGCCATTTCAATTCGGTGGCAGCTAATAACCTTTGCCATTGGCTTCTCCCATCATGTTTTTGGCACTTCTCAATCGGGCGTGTAGAAAACTCCTTTCCTGCTGCATCTTGGGAGATGCCAGTTTTCTCCATGCTCAATTGAGACGTGCCAAACACACGATGGGAGAAGTAGATGGCATAGGCTATTAACTGCCACCTGCTTCTTCCCTCACTGCCATCTTCCCCCATGCTCAGTGACCTGAGTATAAGCTGAGTCCACTTTTTTACCTCATTTGAGGGGGGGGCGCGGCAGCAGAAAAACTCAGCTTATACGCAAGTATATATGGTATATTAATTTTGCACTTTCTAGCAGCAGATTTTATTTCCTTTGCTGTATGAGCATGGAAAGAAACTCATTTACTCTGAGTCAGAGTAAATGTTGCCTTCATTTCCATTTACTATCACACTATTATTCACAATGGGATTGCTAACCTCAGGTTGTTTCCTAAATTTGTGGAATTAAGTTTATTTGGTAACACACTGCAAAAACTTTTAGCCTAGCAAACAGTATATTAAGCTACTCTTATATGGAAATCAGTTTCAAAGATTGATTACCCCAAATTTTTAATGTCCACAGGACATGCCACTAGAGATGCTAAAGTTCTGTGTGCCACATCTATCAGATATATATGCACACCCCAATATCTGCAGATTCAGTATCAATGGTTTCAGTTATTTGCAGATCTAAAAATAGTCAACAGAAATCCCTGAAATACATAGCATGCACATATTTCTATGGTACATAACCATAGCTAGCCACTAGAGGCCACTATCTGCAATGTAATATTGGCAAAGAACAGAGGCAGACATTTTGGTAGCTCTCAAGTAGAACAATGGAGGGATTTGAAATCTCTGCCCTGCTTCTATGACTCAGGTATGTACAGTAAATATAGGGTTTATGCTGTGGTTTAATGTAACAGAAAATGCTGGTAGAGAAGCACAACAAAATGGAAACTGAATGAACTGTTTAGCATCTGTTTTTTTTTTTTTGCTGTTTACCAACATGAGGGAATCTGAGATTTTTTCTTAACTACAGAGATTGTTCTAACAGTTGTATTTTCTAGGTTTTTTTTCTGGGGCTTCTCAATAAGGGGGATCAAAATCCTCCCACCTCCTCCAATCAAAATGTATCTTTTTTTCAATTAAGTCACTCACAACAAAAAATAGTACTAAGAGGACCAAATTTTCACAGTTATTTCACAGTCTCTTCAACAAATCATTCCAGTTGTTCAGCATTTCATTCCACTACTCGTAGTGACCTTTTTGGGCAAGGTATTGTATTCAGGAGAGGTTTTAGTTTCTCCACTACTATAATACTGAGTACAAGAGTGTGGGATGAGCCTACCTAGAGATTGAGGGGTGGGGGAGATAGATAGATTAATTCTTCCTTGCTATTGCCAATACAGTTATTTTATGTTTATCTTGGGCAAAGGGAGGGAAAGGAAAATTCTACATGTCAAGTACTGTACTTGAAACTCAGGTCCCTGGTGTAGTTTGGCTAGTTCATTTTACTCTGGAGCCAAATTTGATGATTCTGCATCTATCTGGACCTCAAACAAATCAGACGGAATCAGGTTGATCAGTCAATAATTCAAAATTTGTCCAGAGTTGGTACATAGTCTTAACGACTAACAGTTGCATAGGCACAATTACATTATTGGCTTTTCCAGCATCCAAAATGATGATATGAATATTATGAATTGTTTGGTTGCTCCATTTGTGCTTGGATTTGAGAAAGCTGTTCATTAGTGCCACTGCAGGATATGTCTTTTAAAATAATTAGGTATAAGGATGATAGATGAGATATTACTTCACCCGTTAATTCATAACATTTTTCAGTGCCCCACAGAGATGTAAGATAATACAAATGGACTGAAGCATGGAGCCAGGCTTTGACAAAGAAAAGCCATGTCCTGTAAGTTCAAATAAGCCAGCTAATTTCCAGTCAAACGAGGTAATTTCCAGTCAGATTCTTCTGATGTTTTTCTCTGTTTGTAATTTGCATAATTAAATAGCTTGGTGTTTCAAAGCAGCCACAGTAGTAAGGTCAGAGGGTTATATGTTAAATAGCAACAACCTAGGCTTTTTATATATAAAAAAATAAGTGGAGAGCAGCTGATCTCCTGTCACATAATTTTCTCCTTCTCTCCTCCCTTTTTTTCCTGTGGGGTGAGGGATCACAGGCATTTTACTTTGGTAGCAGAGCTGTAGGCCTTTGTGCGTTTGCAAGCAATCCAGGATCACAGATGTCCTTGATTATTGAGAAATCTCTTTTCATGATTTCTTCTCCCCTCCTTCCCTAAACAGCAGGCCATCGTTTTTGACATGAACATCTCTTTTTAAAAGGCACAACACTGTGTCTTTAAAGAACACTGAAGTACAGAGGAAAATAAGAATAAAACAGGTCACCCACTGAATTTTTAAGGCTAAAATTAAAAATTAAGGATGGATAACTCCAGTACTCTTAAAAGCAGTCTGAGGACCAACTGATTCATATAGATTTCAGATGCTATTTGTGCTGTTTTTCCTCTTATCCAGATTAGCTAATAGATGACAGGAAGGACAGTGCAGGACTGCTGGGTTATTTTCTAAATTTTTGCCTTCATGAATTGAAGAAACATCCTTCTACAGAAAAATTGCAAAGAGCTTTCCTATGAGAAGAAGGGATCCATCTGTTCCATTTTTCAGCTCTTGTTTTTTTTACAGTTGTTCTGTTTTTGTTCCATTTACTTAAAGCAACATTGGGCAACTAGGAGCCCATGAGGCTGAATCCTGAGGGGGAAAATACTTTTTTGGATTATTTTTATGGTATATAAATGCATGTCCATTCATTTAAAGTAGTGGTCTGTGGTCCATGAAATCTTATGCCAAATAAAACATGATAGTCTTTAAAATGCTATAATACTTCTTGTTGTTTCTGACTAAACTTCCCAGTATGCTCCAGCAGGCATTAACTAGGGAATTCTGGGACCTCTAGTTAAAAAAAAAGAGTTTTTCTATGCTTTTTCAACATGTGACACTTAACTTTAAATAGTCTTCCATATAACTTGGAAAATCTTCTGTAAGTGATCAGTCCTGGCCACTGCAAGAATATGTGTCTCCTAACCAGGCTTCTTCTTCCTCCATGTCTAGGCTAGATATGAAACTACCATAATGAAGCCACCTTGGGGTGAGTTCATTCTGCATTTCCCTTTGCCCGACCTAGTGTGAGAAAGATTAGCCAGCACAAGGTGACTGTTGCCCAGTGTACGCCCGATTGTGTTTCAAAATTGCCACAATTCCTAAGCAGGTTACAAAGTGTGAAGGAAAAGATGCAATAGAAAGGGTGGCATAAACGAGGCAGCTTGCCTTTCAGTTTTGACTCCCTAAATGGAGTAGACCTACTGAAGTCATTAGGGCCTGTGTTATTCATGATTGTATTAATTCCATTGATTCCAGTGAAACTAATGTAAGGATGCCTATGACTAGATTCAACCTTAAGGGACTTAAATTAACATATTCTACATTCTGTCTATCTGTTCAGGGAATGTATTTGGCAGTGCATCTGGCCTGTGCTGGGCAGCCAATGGAAAGTTAGAAACTAGGTGGACACTTAAGCCTGTGTGTCTTAGTCAACTTGAGAGTCATAGAAGCTACTACAAACCAAGTGAAACACAGGCGGGTATTTTTTGAAGAGATAGTTTGTAACTGAGTCAACAATACAGTAACAGTTAAAAATTAAAGGAACAGCATCAACTGTGGTACTGACTGCACCTAACTTATTCCTTTACTAGCAGCATAAATGGGAGGATTGCCTTCTTGAATAATAAAAAGTTTTGGTTCGATTCCTTCTCTTTCTTGGAGAAGCTGAAAGAGAGTGAGCAGATATTTTGATGGATTTTCAACTTAGTTTGTACCACCTCTCCAACTTTGCTTCTATGATAAGGGAGAAGGCTTCTCAATGAAGCTCCTTCATATGTATTTTCTTTTAGGTAGTGCATTGATCTTGCCTTCTTCTGGTTCTAACCAAGATGCAAAATATTTTTTGTGGTGGAATATTTTAAGTGATTCTGTTCCTACATTTGTCCAATAGAGAGAAGATTGGCCTTACCATTAGGCAAAACATAAATCCATGAAGTAAAAATATTGTCAAGAGAGATTACATGCACGAGAACTGAGATCTTACTATTAATGGTACTAACAGAGTTAGTAGACATGTCGGCTGTGAGTTTCTTCAAGTTGTAGGCCAAAGATGAAAGTTTACCATCTACAGTTCAACTAGTTGTTTTGATGGTGATGACGATGATGACAAGATGTGTTTTTAACCTTCAGATAGTAGCTGTGTTAGTCTGTGTTTCAAACATATCAAAGAATAAACAAAAAAATGTCGTAGCACCTCGAAGACTAACTGTTAGATTTTAATGTGTAGCACTCCTAGCTTATCACTGCTGTGAGCAGCAATAAGATTGCATCATAAAATAATGAAAAAAAATCAGGTTTTGATAAGTTTGTGTTTCTCTTACTCACTCCATGATCTTTTTTGACATGCTAAATCATCAGATACATTTGTACAAGACATTGATGAAGGCTGAACCTATACATTTCCATCTCTTGGCTGCCTCCTGCAGCTTGAAACAAAGTTGGACTTGACAAACTAAGTTATTTCCTCTAACTTTCAAAAGGAAGAGTACTTAACTTATTCTAAGTCCATGACATCTGGAAGGTTATATGATTAGGCTTTCGTTTTCCCAATCTCAGAGTCTGCAAAGTTATATTTAATATAATGAAGACTATATAAATAATAACTGAACAGTTATCTCTCATTGATGGTTTGGTTTTCTCCTAATTTACACATTGGCTGGGTTATTAACTGCTGGCAGGTAATACACAGATAAGAGTTGGGAAATGGTGACCTATGTTGCACTGTGTCTGAGAGGTACAGTAATGCAGCTCCTTGCTCAACTATTTTGAATTTCTGTGGGTTGGAGCATTGCACTTGGCTTATGTGGGAATCTGCCCCTCATACCTGGTAGGTTAGATATTCCCCTGACCGCTGGAATGAATAAAGACTTCTTCCATACTGTTTCTTGTTGCAGAGATCAATAAAGCACTTCAGATTTGCCAGCTACCAGATAAGCCTATCTTAAAATTCCCTACTACAATAATAGACTGTGCTAAAAACATGTCAGGAACTTCATATTGCCCATCTTAGCAGTGACCAGTGGTTGGGGCTTTGTGCAGTGCTTATCCAGCCACCACTACTTTGGAGTCTCCAGTAGTAGGGTAGCCAATGAACATGTAAGGATTGTGTTGGGTTTTCCTGCTGGGAAGATTCGGATGGAAACTGAATTGTGGATGCGATTTTTCAAGGATGGCCAGTTGAATGGCAATGGAAATACAGTGGTACCTCACTTAAAGAGCATAATGTGTTCCATGGGATTGCTCTTTAAGTGAAACACCATTGTAAGTGACCAATTGTGACTTCTGGGGGGATTGCGAACCTTGTTAAGCGAGTTTTTGGTTGGTTTTAGTTGTTAAGCGAGGCAACCATTCAGAGAAAATTCTGCTCTTTAAGTGAATTGGTCTCTAAGCGAGGTACACTTTATGCAAGGTTTTACTGTATAACCAAATCTCTTACCAGTTCTTACCAAACCAGATTCGTTCCCCCCAGATTCGTTCCACCTGGTTGGGGGGGAAATAAAGGGCCATCGGTAGGAGCCCGGCCGAAGAAGCAGCCCCGGTCGTGCGGGCGGTTGCTCCTCCGCCCTGGCCATGCGGGCAGGTGAGGATGCCTCCGCCTCTCCCTCCCCTGGATTTCTTCCACCTGGCTGGGGGCCATAAAAGGCCATCAGCAAGACCCCGGCCAAAGAAGCAGCCCCGGTGGTGCGGGCAGTTGGTCCACCGCCCCGGTCGTGCAGCCACCAGACTTCCCTCGGCAGGCCCCGGCCTCGAGGGACTAGAGCGCAGCTGTGCGGGGTGGGTGCCAACATAAGAACTTCGCTCCCGCCTCAGAGCGCAGCATAAACTTCATTGCGAATAGACTGCAACGTGGCAAACAGAAGGTGTTATATTATGGTATCTCTGATGTATTTTTTAGGATGTCTTGATGTTTTGTAATTTGTAATTGTTACTGGAGATTTTTTGGGATGTATTTTGATATATTTTGTGATGCTGTACTTGCTATGTGATATTTGTAATTTGCTATGTGATATATGTAATTGTTTTTATGCTATGGAATTTGCTATGTAATTGTAACTGTTTCCTCTGTGAGCCGCCCAGAGTCGCTGTGCGAATGGGGTGGCATATAAGTCGAAATATACAATACAACTATGATAATGGTTGATTTAGGGTCCAAGAAAAAACATAAGAAGAGTTGTACCTTGATAGGTTTCTCCCACCCAACATTCTTTTTCACAGCCAGATGCTGCCAAAAAGCAAAACAACTATCCTTACTATTCTATACAGTTTATCTTACTTATTAAAATATTGATGTATCACCATTTTGTGAAAACTTATCAAAATAGGTACTTTGTGAACACCTATCAACAGCATGGAAGAACACCTATCATCATCTTAGGAAAATATCAGGAAAAACCCTGGTGACCTGAACCTTCCAACCCAAAGGGGAAGGAAGACAAGTCCTGTCATCTCTATTCTTCTGTCTGCCAATGTCACCTCCCAGTTTGTCCTCCTTCTTCTACTCTTCCTTCTGCTGCAGCTATCTTGCTTCGCAAAAGTATATGCCCATCCAGCATGATTTAATGCAAATAAAACAAGTTATGGGAAATGACGATGGCTACTGCCACATGTCCATGGAAACGTTTGCAAATGCAGACAGCGCTGGCTCTTTGACTGTAAACAAAGATGAGCACTGAACCCTAGAGTCAGATACGACTGTCTTTCAAGCTTTGCTGGATAGACTTTTAATGATCAAAATGATCAGCAGAAGTGTCTGCATCCTTTTACCTATCAGCCAATGGTTCTGTGTTTGCTGCGTGTATGTGTGTGCTTCTCTTCGCTAGTTTTGTACAGAGCCAGTTTGGACCAAGAAAAAAATAATAATAGCAATTTCTCTCTCTCTCCTTGCCTGCATTTATCAAACAAACATACATCTTCTTGAAGGATGTAATTCCACCTTGATCCACACCTGTCTCAAGTTCCTTTAGCACTTTACCATCTTTTCTTAGCAAGGCCAGCCAAAAAGACTTTGCTGACTAAGACAGAGCAGCAAATGATGCCCATCCACAACTCAACGAATTATTTTGGCACCTAAAAGAGGGAGGAGGCACAAAATCTCTCCCCTTCCTTGACAGTAAAACTACAATTAAAACAAATTGAATAATTATGCTGCCTTTTTTGTGCCCACTAAAATCTCCTGCCTGAAGCAGCTGCTTCACTTTTATGTAAAGCTAATTCTCAGTTCTTCACTGTACCTACCAATCTTGACAAATGGATTCAGAAACGTCTGCTGATTTTCTCATCCAACTTTCCAGAAAATTATTAATTCTGATTTTTACATAAGTAATATATAAACATTATTTTGTTCATTCATTTTTATTATTTGTACCATGCCTTTATCTAAGGCAGCTTACAATATTAAAAATGACAAGAGAAAGATCAGAACAAGAAACCAGTCCTTCTCAGTAGTGGCCCCGAACTTATGGAATGAACTTCCCTCTCATATCCATCAAAACCTATTTTTCTACGCTTCCCGCAAACTAGCAAACTAGCACTCAAGAACTGACTACTCCTGAATTAATTCTGTTCTCAGGTCAGTTATGTAAATATATATAATATTTTAATAATATATATCTTATATATATATTAAAAGCTTAACAACACTGAACATTATTTAAATAATTCTAAAAATTAAATTGCTATCCTATTAATGTTTGAATGAGTTATAAACCAATGTTCTGATCTGTAATGTTAACGTATAATTGAAGTTGATTTAGGGAAGGATGCTGAGAACATAAGAAAGAGGTTTGAGAAAGGGAGGAGGAGAGATCTGCAGTAGGGAAAGGAAGAAAAGATGATTTGATCAGAGGAACGTCATTTTAGAAAGGTTGTCATGGTATTCCTGGAAAGCACAAAGATGTATGTATCCACATGAGCTAAAAGGACTTAATGCAATGAATATTATGACCTATATCCATGAATAAAAGATAAATGCCAATTTTGGGGTGCAATTCCACCCACTGGTGTTTATTTGGAGAAAATTATGGTTTGGGTTGCCCTGCAATTTCCCTTAATCTGCTATATTATTTACTGCTCTTACGAAAAGAGACTCAAGAAACATGACACTATTTAATTCTTCACACATTTATACATTTGCTTTACAATAGATTGTCTGGAGCAATCAAAGGGCAAAGAATCTTTTCCCTTCCCTTCCATACTGTAGAAGAAAGAGTGGATAATATAGCCATTTCGTAGACAACAAATTACATATTTTTCTTCTTGCCATAAATGGGCCTAGCACAACTGAAAGATAGGGCTCTGAAGACCAAGTGAACAAGGAAACATGCAAGCAGATTATTATTTTGATGTAACATCCCCCCACCCCCAGCACACTATTAGTTGAGATAAAGGCAAACTGCCATTCTATGAACATCAGGAATGTTCAGAAAAGAAAAGAAATCCTTTTGTTGTGTATATGTAGCAGAATAACAAGAATATAAATCAAGAAGGGGAAATTAGAAAAACATTTTTAACATCCAGTGATGGCGTATTATGGTGTATGCAAACATGACATATTTAATTAATAGTGCATTCTCATTTTATAAGTCATCCAAGATTTGAAACTGGGTAATTATCTTTGAACAATGTACTGCTGCTAAATTTCTCAGGTAAATGGTACCCAATGCACCTCACAAAAAATTGCATGCATAGTAAAACATTTGTAACTGACAGGCCACAGGACAGAAAAAAATATTGTGTCTGTGAATATCGTGCATGTGGTTTTTTGTTTAAATAGTAGCTGTGTTAGTCTGTGAAGTGGACTTGATCCACGAAAGCTAACAATAAAAATATAGCAGTTAGTCTTTAAAGTGCTACAGTGTTTTTTATTTTATTTTGTTTGTTTTGTTTTGTTTTGCTTTCTGATGTGCATGTGTGTGTGGGTTTTTTTTTTTTTTGCTTTTCATTTAAAAGACACATTTTGAATTCTTCCAGATAAAGGGAAGGCCTCAGAACCTTACACCTATGCTGTAATCAAACGTGATTAAAGGCAGAACCAGCATTAAATAGATTACAGATTTGCTTGTGGGTCTATAACAGATGCTTTGTTTACCCAGTTGCAAGTCTGTCAAAGAGAATCATTCCTGCAATGCTGCTTATCACACTTTTAATTCTGCTCAGGCGGAACAGTTTGCTTTGAAACGGCAATGTTTTTGCCCCTATTCTATCAGGCAGCCCAGAACTTTCAAAGCAGCAGAATGTGGTTGTGTGGCTGTTGTTGTTTAAAGAAAGCCCTTTTAATCAGATTACCCTTGGCGAAGGTCCCAAACTCAGGCTGAAGTGCAGCGCTTGTGGTTTCTCAACGGCTTACCCTAAGCGCCTGCACCATGGAAATAATCTACTTTTAAAACCGAGGAAACAAATCAACTGCACTAAGGACATAAGTCACTGTCATTAAGGAATGATTAGGCTAAACATTTTTATACACTGTGTAGCCCAGTTTCATGTAGCACATGATCTCTGTGGAGATAAATGGGGAACACCATAACCAGTGATCTTCGTTTGTTCAGTGTCTATGATACCAAAGAATGTTTATATTTTTTGTTGTTGTTCAGTCGCACAGTCGATATATACAGTATATATATTAGGTTCTTTAAAATTGCTATGCTCCCCCATTTTTGTGGGGGAAATTAACAATTTTAATGAATCTAATATATGTTAAGCCCTGTACAACAGAAACATTATTAACTGGTGCTCTAGTTATCCTGATCCACAACAATGCATTTTATTTCTAATCTTTTTTTGCTAGGCAAAAAAACTACTCTGGAAGCCACATCAACATTTTTTCCATTTATCATTCTTTATTTTGTACAAATGCTTACTTCAGTTCAAATTTGACCTGTGAAATAGCCTTGATGTAGACCAACTCCCACCATGTCAGTTTTTTAAATATTGCATCATCTCCACTACCACCCTGACCAGAAGAATGACAATGTTTATGTAGAAATCCCTCACCTCTCCATCTTTTTAAATATTTCTGAAGGAAATGGAAATCAAAGGAAACCTATGGCTGTGTAATCTAACCATGTGGCATGTGAAGCAGCCTTGCTAATTTTGTGCATACATGTCATAAGAAGAAGGAAACCTGATGGCATGTAGGAATGAATGATAGGAACCCTTATTTTTATCCTCAAAACTGACTTTGAAAAAGACACAGGCATGGTACCACTCTCCTAGTTCAGGGAAGCAGCCTGTTCCACCATGGAGTTTGAGATTGGGCACTCAGCAGAAAGGGGCATTCCTAATTCATGAAACATGTCATTAATCCTCAGTTTGTCAGAATGGTGTTGACAGTAATGCACCCTGACACTTGAAAGCATATTCATTAAACACCCTGCTCCATAGATATTGCAGAAGTGTTCCATATCAACAACAAATACATTCTAAACCATCATTCCGGCTCAAGCCCAAGGAAGAGAGAAGGAGAGGAAGGCAGAAGGACAGCTAGGGAGACAGACAGAAAACACCAGTGTCCTCCACCCAGTGAAAAGGATCAAGAGATGCAGCTGCACCATTACATGGTGCAATCTTTGCAAAATACTTGGTGCTACCATGTATACATGAAATACTCTTCTTTCCGGTCGTGGGTTGGTTTCTTTCTTTCTTTCTTTTGCACTCTTTCTATCTTCCCCCTCCCCCTCCTGATCTCATAAATAATTCACTGGCTGATAAATATGCAATTTCAAAAAGTGCAGACACCGCAGCACATTTCCAACCTTCCCCCACCCCCAAGTCGGTTTATGCTTTTCACACAGAAGACCTGAACTGCACTTAACGGATGACATATTTTCCAGAATTCAAAAAGATTTAATATCTGTCTATACATATACATGCACACACATATGCAACCATGCTGCAACCTTTTGACTATGACACATACACACATTTATATCAGGCCTACTTCTGGCTTGACACGTTGTGAACGGTATGTGTAAGATGCAAAGGGAGGGGGGATGCCATTCTTTTTAAAAACAAATGGTCAAATGGAAGCTTAACCTATATTTTCAATTCATTCCTATGCACCTATTCTGTGTGCTGTAAACCATTCAACAGAAGAAATGCTAGGCAAGTCTCCTTTGCTTTCTTACTAATAGCCATTAATTTAATCTTCCTTGAAACTAATTTCAGAAGCAGCTTTAACATGAAACACACAGCATGGTTATCCTTGCTCTTTTCAGACAGGCAAAAGCCATCCAAGTAACTGCTATAACAAAACAAGGAAATGGGGAGAGGGGGAGGGGGGACAGAGAGCTTCCATTTTGTAGACTAATTGCTTGATTACGTGGACTAAAACAAAATGGTGGATCACGTTTTCTACCCTAAACTAGCTTTGTGCTGACATGACAGAGAAAAATAACATAGAAAATAATCACCATAAATAGAAAGAGAAGTATATATGCATAAAAATAAATACATATGAATCTCTCTGTGTGTATAAACAATAAAACTGAACAATAAGAGATAAACCACACAGCTGCACTGTTGATGTTGCTATTTTACTTTTACAACCATTAAACATTTTTTTTAAAAAAAGGTTTCATTCTGTGATGTGTACCCTTCTGGATGAATACTTAAATTGAAACACCATGGATAAGAAATAGACCACAGCATTTAAATTGGACTGGCTACTTGGATGGCTATGTGTACTGTACAATAATTTCAAATTTAATTAAATCACTCTGCTGATGCCAGTCGTCCCAACACTGTAAAGATGATTAATTGCATACCTAGATGAAATATAAAAGCTGCCTTTCACATGTAACATCAGTGCAGTACCCAGAGAAAGGCAGCCTGGTGAGAGATTCACAAGGAGGCGCCTACCTGGATTTCTTGTCACTGTCAGGAAAAGGGCCCTGCCTAGAAATATAAGCACGGCACCAAAAATAATATATTTCTGGGCATACATCTCTTGATCTGATGTTCGATTTTGCAGAAGAAGTTTTCCTAGTTTGCAATGTCATCGTACAGAACGGCCTGCACTCAGTATATAAACAAGATCTGATGCATTCTAATGTGGGGACTCTCCCGTCACAGCAAAGAGGCTGACCTGTAATATATACCACTTTTCTTCCATTGTATTTCCATTCAAGGCAGCAAGAAGACAAAGAGCCTGACAGGCCTAACCATGGATTGTCACCTTGATTTGTCCAGTCTAGCAGATAGGCAGAACTGTCATTGTATTCTGCCATTTTTGAGCACTGCATAGAAGCAAAATATACTCACAGGCAACGTTTTCCAAATTATGACCTTTGAGAAGCCTTAGCCCTTGTTGCTGCTACAGGCAGAAAGGCTCAGAGCAGAATTTACCAAGAGACAACATAATAGTGACCTATACTAGCTATAGTGACATTAATTAATACATTTGTTGGGACAGAGGGGAAACCACACAATCATCAGTTAACTTTATGATGCATACATTCACAGCATTTTACCTCAATATAAGATCTTTGAGACAGGCTTTGCCCATAAACCAGACAACTATTGAAGTAGCACAAATGCATCAAGTGTGTTTTCCCAATCTATGCACACTTGCCCTGCTTCTGGGTGATTCTTCTCCCCCCTACACAACAAATTGACATATGATTTTGCATGGAGAGATACACTTATATGCATTGGAAGCAATTCATCATTTCCACACCAGGATGAGACTTTCAGATTATGATATGTGTCTTCTACTCTGCACTAAATGTGTATGGTTGTTATCCCAAATCTCCAAATAAAACTTGTTGTGCATAGCCAGTTCACTGCATGTACACTAATTCACATATGAGCCCTCTGCCTAAATACATGGTGAACATTGTTACCCTTGACAAAGTGAGTCACTTACCACAAGTTAGTACAAAAAGGTGCTTGGAATTAGTTGCTTCTCTCATGGTAAATAGCTATTTAGCATTGTATGTGAATGCTGAAGCACTGTTTGTGCAGTTCTCAAGTGTGATCAACACAGAGGTGTACTGCACAGCACTCTTAAGCTGATCCAGAGGAGTTATCTATGTAGAGAAACATGTTTCTACTATTTAACCACAGATGGTAGGTCAGAGCCAAAATATCATATGCAAACCCCACATACATTATGCTAAGTGGTTTTGTAAAAGGAGTAGCACTATCTATGTAAAATTATATTACCATCATACTTAATATTTTGCAGTTATGTTGTGAACATGTTTAAACCAACTTACAAAGAATACAATCAAAATCAATTTCTATTCTATCCACTGCTTTCTCTCTCTCTCTCACTTACTTCACACAGAGAGAGGTAGAAGAAGAGAAGGAAAGAGAGAGAAACAGGGTTGTTGTTGTTGTTTTTTAAAAAGACACTGCATTTTTATGGGGACAGGATCCCAAAATTCCAATTTTGTAAACATGCTTATTTTCAAAGTATTTTAAAAATTGTACAGGATTTTAAAAGCCTTGTTTGCGCAGATTGCATCTGCTGCCTTCTTAATAGCATGCATTTCTTTTAAAAATTGTGTGCCTCCATACAATTTTGTGACATCTGAGAGCATATTTGGGGAATCACACCATCACCATTTAGTCTACTCAAGGCCAGTGAAATAAATTGGATTACATCAGAGGAAGCATTTATTGAACTGCCATTCTGAACATATGAAATGTGGCTTCTACTGTTAATCAACTAAGGACAGCTACATGCAATAAATAGGAGCTATATCAAAATATGGAATCGGGGGTTGGGAATGAAAGGCTATTTTTTCAATATAAGAGATGTTTTAAATAAATAGATGAATAAATAAATGTGTTTCCTATAAAGAGACTTTTGTTAATTTTCAAATATATACTGAAAATTCACATTTAATATAGAGCTCTCTACTTCAATATGCAGCACATTTGTCTCTAAAGAAATATATTTACAGAAAAACCATATTTATACATTTCTGTTTTTAGATAAGCCTCATCTGAAGATCCCCTCTTTCACATTACAATAATGCATTTGTTTCTAAGCATGCAGTATTTCAAACAGGCATGGAAAGCTCAGCATATGTAACATTTGCTGCGTTTCCACTCTGAATTGTAAATGGAGCGATGTTGCAGATGTATACCCATTCAGTTCCTCCCTTCCATGTACACCTAGTTCTATTAATAGCAGTAAACTATATACCAAAAATCTTTCATGCTGCTCTTACGTTTCTAAGCCATTCAAGATGAGTTATAGCATGACAAATAAAAATAAAAGCTTACCCAGATATGGTAATGCTAACGTGTATATCCATCAAAGAGCCTATATATTCATAGGAAAAGAGTTCAGCCCAAACAATAGCCCTCCACTACCTTTGTTGGCAAGCATGTTAGAAAGTCAACGGCAATAAACACCCTTATTATTTTTAGAGCAGAAATGTTTAAGGAAACCTAAAAGCACCAAAAGAACCATTTATTGTCCAAGAAAAAATGATACAGATTTGTCTTTCCTTGGATTTCTAGGCAGCCAACCATAACGGCTCTTTGACAGTTCACCTGACTGCAGCAGAAATGGGGTGTGTGATGGTTATGGGGGATGACAGAAAGGGGCCATCTGAAGTTCTCTTATGCCGTTTACATAAGACGATTTCAGCCGACTTCAGCCTTATCTAGTTATGCCATCTATATGTGGGAGGGCTTATCTAATTGTGCATGGCTCACGAGAAGAAGGTGGGGGGAGAAAAGTTGCATTTTTTCCCTACGATTGTAACATTTTCTGTTGAATGAAAGGATTTTCTAATTGACTTTGGCAGCCTGCTCCCCTAATAAGAACCAAACAAACAAGCTTGCCTAGAGTCCTTGTTTGAAAAGGATGGGGTGTTTGTTTTGACCCGTTTGGTCGATGGTGCAATTTCCTCCAGATTTCACTGTAAATTGACTCCCTTTGATGCTTAATTCAACACACTAGCCACAGAATATGCAGCATTTGGGGTCTAATGGAACCACAATTTTGTTTTTAAAACACTCTAATCGAAACATAGGACAAAGAATTTATAGTTCAATTTCACAACAGACATTTGCGATCCATGATAGTTCTTTCAACAAATTGATTTGGATTTCACACCCTTGTGAGATTTCTGATAAAAGTAGCAAGTTTTTAGATAATTTAATATTTGGAGGACCACAAGATGATTAATCCTAGATCAATTTTAGCATAATTTGATAAGCACTTGCTCCTTACTGCATTGCTATTGCTACAATAGGAACACGCAACTTAGAAAAAACAGCTGAATAATATTTGTATTGTTTGAGAGAGTTTTTAAAAATAACACTAAAGGAAGAGTGAGTGATTATGGTAAGAAAAAAGAGGAAAGCTTTCACCCCAAATATTCTGTGAAGTGCAGTAGAGTTCAGCCATATACAGTCAAATCCTATAGAACTAGATGTAGAATTTATTTCGTGTATAATATATGCAAACATTTATCTCTACCGTTAGCTTGTTTGCCAGAGCGTACAAAGCAGGGAAGGGAAATGTTATAGGTACAAGGTGCATAAAGATGAAGAGAAATCAGTCCCCATTAGAGGTATGACAAACTACATTTTAAAAAAACAACAAGAAAAATACAGGTTCATGAAAAAATGGCAAGACACCTCTTGCTGATGACAACATGAAAATGAACACTTAATAATCCTGTGTTTTGAAAATAGCCATTCAACAGTGTTATAAAAGCTATTGAATAAATCTAAGTCATTGGGGGGGGGGGGATGCCATTGAGTGTAGTTCCATTTAAAAGACAGTTTTCCTGTAATGTGATGTGACTTTAGATGGATCAAGAATTCAAATAGAGAACACATGGTTCAGAAAGAAATAATGTGAAAATTATGTTATCTGAAAGCTGTTCTGTAGTCTTTCTAAAATAGCATATTTTACAAGTTAACAGAGTCATTGAGCTCAATGGACAGCATAATATAGTAGCATGGTGCCCATGGTTTGAAAACTATTCAAATATAAACAGCTCTTTTGAAATGCACAGAATCTGCATTTTGGACTTTCCAGCTGCACCAATTATACAATTGAAGAAAAATATTAAATCTTTCATTTTAAACATTTTGTCACACCAAGAAAAGAAATTGATTTGACCACCTTACTTTTCTTTCACCAGTATACTTTTCTTAATTTTCATTCTAAATAATCCTTTCTTCTTTTTTAAAAAAGTATTAAAACATTAAACTCAGACTGATTTTATTCATGGTTATGCAATAGTTTACAAAAAATAGAATGATAAAGCAAAGCATTATTTCTAAAAATAATAGGTAAAGGTCGCCTTTGCTCAAAAGCCAGTCATATCTGACTCTAGGTTTGGTACTCTTCCCCATTTACAGCCAAAGTGTCAGTGCTGACTGCATCTGTAGATGTTTATGTGGACATGTGGCAGGCATGACTAGATACCGGAGTGTGAAGAATGTGGTTTACCTTCCCACTGAAGTGGTACCTATTTATCTACTTGCAATTTCTTGCTTCCAAACTGCTAGGTTGGCAGGCGCTGGGACAGAGATGGGAACTCACTCTTTTGAGGAGCACTCAGGTCTCAAAATGCTAACCTGCCAACATTCCAGTCATCAAGTTCAGCGTCTTAAACATTAAACCACTACAGACCCATTCATAAAATGTAGGGATGTCTAAATATATAAGTTCTCTGCACAGGGACATGAAAGGAGCTTTGCACATAAGGCAAGGTTGGTGATCGAATGGTCATCTTGATGCTGTTCACTTGCAAGTCCCGCTGTTTCAAACAATGATGAGATATCTTTCATGTAGCATATCCTGTTGGGGTAGGCTGAAGATACACTGGGATATCAGATGCAATCTATAAAGTTTACACCAAACCAATCTTGTCATTTTTTTAGATGCCACAATATGCTTTGGTGTCTTGGACTATTTGGACTCAGTGCAATGTACTGTTAGATTTCTGGGTGATGTATCAGCAAGATTATTTTCTCACCACTCATACTTTCATTTATGTCAGGAGTTTGCAATCTATGGCCTGTAGGCCGAACCACAGCACCATTTCATGTGGCCCATTGTCCTCTCTCTTGCCACTGCTGCTGCCAGCAGAAGCAGCGGAAGTGGTGAAAACAGCCAAAAATGTGCCACCCTTGCTCCTGCCACCACCACTGCCAGAAGCAGTGAAAACAACTGAAAGCACACTGTAAATGCACCCCCCGGCTGTTGTAAATGCATTTGCAACAGCCATGGACATGGTTTATGACATTGTTTATGGCGGGGGAACCATGTGTCCAGCCTGCTCATCTGTCTGAGGTGGCATGGTCCAGCCCACGTTGGGAAAATGTTAAGAACCCCTGATTTATGTGCTAAAATGTAGCAATCCTGGCGTAGCCATGAGAAAACCTCTGAGGGGAAAATCTGTGAGTTCAGTCTGCCATTCAAGCTTAATCTCTGTGATCAGAAGTGTTTAGTTCTAAGGTTATTTGGTTCTTCTTGGTAGATCTTGGTTCTATTAAGGGGGTGGATAAATAAACCAGGCTGCATTTTCTTCACGGGACGATACATCTTACTTCTGATTACAAGGGCTGACTCTTCTAAACAAGAAGCACAGTGAGGAATCAAACTCCAAACCTTTGGCTCTTCAGCCAGATACTTAAAACACTGAGCTATCCAGTCACCTGTCATATCTTTGGAATGTGTTAATTTAAAGTAAGAAGCACTAAAGATAAAATGCATGGTGCTAAATTGACTGAAAGGTGTCTGGCAAAAAGAAGTACTTTTTCTCCATGTTTTGAAAACCTACATATTTTAGAATGATGGCAAATTTTAATTTGGTGAAAGACTTACGGAGTTTTATTTAGGAAAATGCCCTCATAGTGATGCATGTAAAATGTTAAGGCTCTTTTCATCTTTGCTGCAGGAAATGATACATTTTTCAAAAATAAATACTGGATTTCAGCTAAGTAGTTTTATATGGGCATTTGGTGGAAATATAACACTATTAAGAAATCATGGTTGGATATTATCAGGATGACATGTGAAATAGTGGATGATACATTTGCTACCAGTGGCATCATTGAGTTATCATAGAAATTATGTACAGAGAGAGATAAAAAGAAAGTTAGTGGGGGGTATATTAATGATTGCAAACAAGTTGATAGCTAGGAAAAATAAAAGTAAAAACATATATTGTGAAAGACTGACTTTCAGAATGATTAGAAGATGTGCTTAGTCGCACAACTGTATAGCACTACGACATACACAATTGAGACTCAACAATAATTTACAAGCTACATCCTAATGTTTGGAGTGCTTCTGTTCTGCTTCCTCAATCTTTGTAGTGATATGTCTGACAATTTTAATCCATGAAAGCTCACAGTGAAATACATGTCTTAATTTCAAATGTGCCACCATAAGTTTGTTTTAGTTTCTGTTGTTGCTCTTTTTGAAGATGTGCTCTGTTCGAAATGCTGCCCATCCAATGTTCCACCTCAGTCAGGCTTCCCTTTCCACTAATTTTCACACTAGCAGTTCAAACAATCCTTAACTTGCCACTAAAACCTCCCTGACAACTAGACTTTTATCTTAGCCACCTCTTCTTAATATCCATCATGTAAAAGGACAACCACTCCACAAAAACTGTACCAAGTATTTTGAGGTTACCTCTTCTATTCTGCCTCAGCAGAGTATCTTTTTAGATCCAGGAGTTGAGTGAAAAGCTAGTTCTATGATTTTAGACAATCTCTTTCTTCCTTCTGGTAACATGTAACCTGTGTGACATCAGTGTATCATTTTGTTTTTGTGGTTTGCTTAATCTACAGTTATGTTGCACATAAAATAAATAATGAGAACTTGGTTCAAATAAACAAAAGGCATATTATTAAGGTAAGATATGGAAATGGTATAAAGGGAAAAGTTGGTTCTACAGACCATAAACAACTGTTAACTACAAATATTTTCTTTCTGTATTTCAAGCTCAAACTATTTTCTTTACAGACTGTCTAGCTTTCTGACTTCTATACGTTATGCTCACAAGACAGACATTTTCTATTAGACTCTAGTATAGACTACTACTGCTGATTCATTCTAAAACAGAATTTTATTTTCTCTGTCTCTTATTAAAAAGTCCTTTCCACTCTTCTTTTAACTGACACTCAAACCAGAATTCTTCTTACAAGATTGCAATCACAGGAACCAATCAACATTCAGTCCTGCACCCAGGGGTGGGATGTCAAAAATTTTACTACCCCACCGTGATGTTGTGGGCGGAGCCAACATCATGATGTCATGACATTGTGGGTGGGACCAAAGAAAAAATAATTAAAAATAAAATAAAAATAAGCACACACACACCTCACCCCACCCACCTACCCACAACACAAACCCGTAAATAAATTAAATAAATAAATAAAATGAAAAATACATTAAAATACACCCACCCACCCAAACATACACCCACCACAAACACAAATCAACCAGAGCTTTTAAACCACAGCTTAAAGCTTATTCTGGCTAATCTTTCTCACACTAGGTCAGATGGAAGGAACTGCAGAATGAACTTACCACAAGATGGCTTCATTTTGGCACTTTTCAACTTTTCAACAGTTAAAGAAGTTAGGTACTAAGTCTTTGCCTAACCAGTTCTCTAGGATAATATGCCGTAATGTAAATGTAAAACAGCTATACCTCCTTAAGGGTTCTCCAATTGGAACAGCAATTGGAACAGCACAGGTGTAGCTTATTGATGAGGTAACTCTAAGACTTTGCTTAAAAACTCCAAGCCAGGCCACCAGGCCTTTTTGGGAACTGTGGTAGTACGTCAATATAGGTAAAACTATTAAATACACATTAAAATACACACAGAAACACCACATCAAAAGGTGAGTCACTTACCCTGGGGAGCAGGCTATAGGGAGTTTCAGGCTAGCAGCTTCTCTTCCTCCTCCCCACTTGGGAGGACAGCAAGGAGGCCGTGCATACGTGCCAAGCACTGTAGGCGTGCATGCACACCAAGTGCTTGGCGTGCATGCACACCAAGTGCTTGGCGTGCATGCACAGTGGGGGAACCAGTTGAATGGTAAGCCCCGAAGGTGGCTCCCCTCAAAAGCTGCTACCGGTTCTCTGGGACACTGAGAAAAGTTGCTACCGGTTCTGGCGAACTGGTGATAACCTGTTACATCCCATCACTGCCTGCACCCAACACTCCATCATTTAACTGTAAATCACACTAACACTCTATCCATGCATATATACAATTTTAGCCATTCACAGCTATTCAACATACAAGCCAAGCACTGTTATTTATACATACAGAGTGTGCCAAACTTGTATACACATTTTAAGAGATGTTATCTATGTCTTACTTTTCAAATTTGAATTGAATTACAGCAGTAATGTTCAGTAGGATGTTCACTCAAAAGAATTAATGCTAACATCACTATGCAACAGGCAGGACAGCAAAAGTAAATGGCGTAAGCACCATTGTTGTTTGAGGAGCACAAGACCATTTTGAAGAAGTGCGGTTGAGTTTTCCTCACATCCCCCATCTTAACACCCTTTGACTTCTACCTATGGGGGACCTTAAAGGATGTGGTGAACTGTAGAAAGCTGCTACATTAGTGATACTTTGGGAAGGAATTAGAATGGCATGTGTAGCGATACAAGTGGACACTTTGGTCAATGCTTCTCAAGCAGTAGATTGCCATAATCAGAAGTGTCTGAACACTGATGAGAACCATTTTGAGTACCTCTTGTAGTTGCAGAAGTCAAATGTGACTTGTATTCATCTTTTATTATCAGTATATATTGAGCATTATAATTTTTATACTTCCCCCCCTTTCTTAACATGTGTATACATTTTGGTACCCTCTGTATAAACGTAGCAACCCTAATAGGGCTTTCCAGGTATGTGAGATAGTGGTTTTACAAGTTGCAAACCCCCCCCCCTTTGCCCAGTGAGCTTCCGTGCAGGTGGGCATCTTCACTCTACTAAGACACACTTTCCTCTATGTTTTTGGATACTGTTTGTAGCAAATGAGTATTCCTGGGTATGCTACTTCCCACTTGCACGGAGGTGGTGCTGTTTTGGCTTTATACAGCATAGCACTTGGAAAACTGAGTTTGTGAGTGGGAAGTATACTCTCAGTGTGCAACAAAATGTTGCAAGGTGGAAAGCTTCTATTGAACACTTTTCCAAAGCTAGCCATTCCTGTTTTTCTTTTTTTGAAACACACTATTTTCCCTTTTGATGTGCACTATAACCATTGCAAAGACACAGATTATAAAGCAAGATGCACTCCATTTGGTGGGCAGTTCCAGGAGGCACAAAATGGACATGTAAATACGGAAATGCAAATCCATAGATTTGTTTCCTCCTTCCTTTCTCTTGTAACCCATTTGTTCCAAGGTCCTCATTGGGAATCTGCAAATATGTGTCTCCAGATGTTGTTATACCTCAACTCTTTGCATTCTTCATCACAGACTATGCAGCCTAGAGGCTGATGTGACTGCAATCCAACTTCAGGAGGGATATATTTTGTTCTCTCTCTCTCTTTTGTACTGAATTAATGTTTTTCCATTGGATTTGTTAATGACAATGTAGTATAGCCCTATCAAAAAGTCTACACTGAAAACCTAACTGCCCCAGTTTAAGAATATGTCAACTACTTCTAATTTTCAGCTCAAATAAAGCTTAATATTTTCAACATATCATTTCAACATATAGTAGGTAATAGACAAAGTCTTCTGAACAAATGCTTAATTTGAAAAACAAGAATATTACCCATTTTGCTTAAAATGATCACACCCGAATTTGTCCTTTTACTGCTCCTGCAGATTTATTATATGAAAAAAGAATCTAATCTTTGCTTATAAAGCAGATTATGGATGTATTACGTTCTTTAAAATTAGAATATATTCATTGTCATGCTTGTTCCAGATATGCAGCAAGGACATCTAAACAAAAAGATTTTATTTCTTGGATTCTGTTTTGACTCCAATTGTAATTTGGAAAAATAGAAAGAGAATCTAACATTTAATGAAAGACACTACAAAGATTTCCCTTTCCAGTGCAAATCACCAAACAGGAGAATTTAAAAAGCTTATTTAATCGCTTGAAAATAGCAGGGTATTGTTCTTTGTACCTCTGGTACATTCTCGTTTAAAGAAATCACAAGAAATGCTTTCAAAGGTTTGATATCTATGAGGGGAAACATTAGATCCAAAACTTAGGGCCTGTCTATAGAGAGGAATTTGGAATGGTCTTTTTCATGCTGAAGGTTTTTAAAAATCATTTATGTTTTATTTTTACTGTGATTCATTTTATCTCTCACTTACAGTGACCTTTCCGAGGTACCTAAAAAGATCCTCCTCAAAGATTGTGGTATTTTTGAACCACGACTTGGTGTACCTTGGACAATAGCAACCTTCTTGTGCTGGCTAATCTTTATCACACTAGGTCGAGGAAAAGGAACTATAGAATGAATTCACTAAAACGTGGCTTCAGTTTGGCAGTTTTACATCTGTGCTAGACACAGAAGAAGTAGTAGTGACCCTTCCATCCACACTGACACTGTTTATACTCCCATGAGAGGGGTCCACACATTATTTTGCTTCCATTTTTCTCCATTTGATTATTGACAGTCCCCTTCTCATCCCCTTTCTCAACTCTCTGTAGGGAATGTATGTGGGGATGTTCGTTTTCCAACATGTTTAGCTCTTCTGGTGGAATTCCCCCCTAGAAACCTTTTCGCATGCTTGAAGGAAGTGTCATGTATCTTTCTTGGGGGAAGAATGGGGAGCTTAAGTTAATGTTTTTTTTAATGCTTCTGTCTTCTTTCTTTTGGAATTTTCTCTAGCCCCAATGTGTGTATCTGTGGGGGATGGAGAATGATGCAAGTCTGTGAGAGGACTTTTTTGTCGGAGGTCAGTCCAGTCTACCTGCCAGACACATAACATGAATCAAAGTTCATTCTTGCCACTTCTCAGCTTGTTGTCCATCCCCCCCACAAGTAAACTTTACCTGGTTTATTCACGAATAAAGTTTATTACTTGTGAGTAAGCAGGCAGAGGCAGTGATAGCTGTACATCAGTGGGCCAGCACTATACAGTTTAAAAATAAAATACAGTAAATGACACAGAAAAGCAGGAATGTATCTGCCTAGCAGATACATAGTTAAAAGTAGAGACATCACTTTGCAAATAAAAATTCGCATAGTCAAAGCAATGTGAGAGCTGGACCATAAGGAAGGCTGAGTGCAGAAGAATAGGTGCCTTTGAAATGTAATGTTGGGGGAGAGTTTTGAGAGTCCCCTGGACAGCAAGAAGAACAAATAGGTTAATCTTAGAAGAAATTAACCCTGACTGCTCCTTAGAAGGTCAAATAGTAAAGATGAAGCTAAAGTACTTCAGACATCAAATGAGAAGAGAGGATTCACTTGAGAAAGCCTTGATGCTGGGAAAGCTGGAGGGCAAAAGAAGAAGGGGGTGGCCAAAAATGAGATAGCTAGATTGTATTGTAGACACAATGGGCACAGAAATGGGTGAGTTAAGGAAGATGGTGGAGGACAAAGGTGCATGGAGGGAGGTGGTCCATGGGGTCGCAAAGTGTTGGAATTGACTGTGGGACTGAACAACAACAACAAAGCACAGTATACCTAGAATTGTGCTATTTCAGGTAGGGAACTAATAACAAAAGTGAGACAAAAAAAAATAGGAAGGGGTTTCTCCATGATCTTTTTTTTTGTGTCACAACCTAAAGCATATATCACAGCACTGTCAACTTTGATAACACCATGTCACTCAGATGCTTCAAGAAACAAGGAAGTTCATAAGAAAGTGCCTCGTGTTGTCTAACTAAAGATCTATATTGCTCATCATTCTCTGCTGATTTTTAGTGGATGTTTAGCTGTTGTTCTCAGTTTTGAATGGAGATGGTTGACACTTGAATCACATCCCTGCCACTGTAAATTAGGGCGTTGGATATTGAATAGCATACTAAATCCCTGCAAAGCCCTCCCACCTTATCTGCACACACCTACCACACATTGGTCTGTATTGGCTTGAAGAAGGAGATGTGAAAAACAGAATTTATCAAAGTCAATGGGACTATGTCCACAGCTGGCAGGGTTGAGCCATATTGTCAGAACCCCTCAACCAGTATAGAGACCAGCCGACTGGGCAATTTATCTGACAGATTCATTTCCAGACAAAATAATTTCTCCAAATGTGGCCTATTTTATATTATATGAAAAGTCTTTGTCATTAAAATCCATTATAGCTTAACAACAGTAGGGTCAGTTTCAGTAGTGTAAAGAAGAGGTGAGCAGGAGCAAGTAATAAAACAGACCTATTTAACATTAATCATGTTAGAAAGCATTTTTAGTTAACTTCAATTAGACTAGTTTAAAGTCTTAAGGAGAAAGATGTTCTTTACCTATTGCAATGAATTAATTCAGAAGGAATAGAACAAATATAATTCATGTATGAGTTGGCTAAGAAAAAAATGGCATATTCCTTAATCAAGTAACTAATTAAATATATACATTCAACAAACACAATCTTAATAGTAAGACAAAAAAAAATCCTTTCTTATCAAGCTCAGCAATCAAAAGGAGTCAGCAGATTACTTTCATGGACCTGACCCTCAGAACTCATTTATCACTTTGTGAACTTTAATTCAGAGTCCAATGTATTCTTTGAACAGTCTCAGTATCAAATATGAGACTTCACATTGTTTTTCAGAAGTTAATCACTTGGGTAAACAATGTTATTGTTGCTTGTAAACTCATAACCAGTGCCTGAAAATTAAAACTATTTACACTTTGATAGTCCAATTCCTACACTAACAAACTATGTCAATTATCTGCATCTTCATCTGGTAATGGGGCTTTGTATAAATATACCACCGATATGTACGTACGTACATATGTACTTACATACAATATATATGTGTGTATCACATGCTGTCAAATTGATTCTGACTAATGGCAACCTTACCAGGATTTTCTAGGTAGAGGATACATAGTAGTGAATTTACTTTTCTCTTCTTTTGGGGTCACTCTGGGACTACATCTTGCCCATGACTACACAGCCTGACTTTTCACCCAGGAGCCACAATGGAGAATTTAACTCCCAACCTCTGGGATTCAAAAGCTTCACCTTGCCATAAAGCCTAGACACATATACTTTCCTAGTGTTTCATTATACTGCTTTTCTCTATCCGTAGATCCAGATGAATCCATGAAGGAGAACAGACCAAGCTCTATGAGTTGGAATTACTAGCAGACCATTAATTGCACATGACCTATCTATGGATGGCCATCTGTGAAGTTATGATCAACTTTTATTACAAAAACAACACTTTAATATAAAAACATGACCACATTTTTGGCAGTATGATCTAATTTTGTGGGATGGGTCCCATATTTGATCCAATCAGTGCTAGCTATAGTTTTATTATTACATTTTTGTATAATGGACTTGTGAAACTTCCATTATCATGGGCTTTTCTTATATGCAAGAAATATACCACAATCACATACCAAATGCTTCCTGAATGATATAATAACAATTGCTATTTGAGTTATATGGGACTTGGTTTCTGAAAACTAGAAAGATGTATCTCTTCCTATTTGTGTCATAACTAAGAAAATTAGCCCCTGTTTTTGCCCCTAGTTCTCAGAAGTAAACATGTGTTGACTTGAGTGTGGAGTGTACTTGACTGTTGATTTAGCTGCATTATTCACTCCTTTATGGTTCATGCTGTTAGTCATGAGAGCCCTGGGATGATAGTTTTACTCCACCTTCCTGATGACTAAGAAGATGCATTGGAGAAGGGAAGATAACTTCTGAGTGAGAGCAAATCCATTCGGACCACTGTACAAAACAGGTAATTTATTAGTTTAAAACTAATAACATATGCAACTATCTCTCAGCTGTGTACAAGTCAAAGTCTCTTCTTAGCAATCTTTCCCAGATCTAGTTCAAATGGCTCTCACACAATACAACAAACATTCATTTTGAATTATGCAGTCAGCAGCCATCATTTTTTAAAATGTTGCAAAGAATCAAAACTGAAAAGTCATTTTTACTTCTTCCCAGGTCTTATGACAGCAAATGTAAAAGAAACAGGGAAGCCTGCAGGAGGGGATGAACAATGTCATCATCCTTTCTCCTTTTTTTTTTAAAAAAAAAAATCCCATTGTGTTAACTCTATGAACGTTGGCTCCATTACAACCATAACTGGAACTCAGGAGCTATGTCAGATGGCAACCACAGGAAGAACATTGATAAAGAGCAACAGGACACATCAGAGACCTACAACAGTACTCCCCATGGTATCATAAGACTGAAACTCCCATCAGCCCTAGACAACAGAACTAATGGTGAAATATGCTGGAAGCTGTCATCCTAAAAAAAAAAGGTAGAGGGCTTCATTTTTCTCACTTGTGAAGCAGCATAACAGTGCATGGCTGTATGTATCAATTTATCCTGTACAGGCAGGATGTGACCCCTCAAAGATTGTTAGCCTGCATGTCCTATAGCAGTGGTGGCGAACCTTGGTATTACAGGTGTTCTTGGACTTCAATTACCAGAAGCCCAAGTCAGCACACCTGCTGATCAGAGCTTCTGGGAATTGAAGTTCAAGAACACCTGGAGTGTCAAGGTTTGCCCTCACTGTCCTATAGTAGTATTCAACTGTCACAGTCCTTGAAAAGAATGTTGAGCATCACAGTCTAAACGTGTATGGTGGCACTTTGTCCTCAGAATTACTGGCCATGTGCAGGAGTAGTTTTCTAAATAGCAGATTCAGAATGAAAACCTCATTGAGAATTGATGGGATTAAAAGTGTAGCCCATGCCTGTTAGTTGCCTGATGTTCCTTCAGGAAAAAATATAGTTCTATAACCCTTCTTAAAACTGAAGGACCTTCCTCAGAACCAGGATTTTAACTGTATTTTCATTTCACTGTGACATCTGTGATGAGGAAGTGCGGTTTACAAATGTTTTGTTGATGAGCAACAAACAAACAAACAAATGTTGTTGTTGTTGTTGTTGTTGTTGTTGAGTTGCATAGTTGAGTCTGACCCTTTGAGACCCCACTGCACGCCAGGCACCCCTATCCTCCACCATCCTCCGCAGCCCATTCAGCTCTACACGCATTGCGTCAACAATACCATCTAGCTATCTCATCCTCTGCTGCCCCGTTCTTTTTTTGCCTCATTTTTTCCCAGCATCAAGGCATTCTCAAGTAAGTCCTCTCTTCTCATTTCGTGTCCAAATTACCTTAGCTTCATCTTCAATATTTGTTCTTCCAAGGAGCAGTCAGGGCTGATTTCCTTCAGGTCCAATTTATTTGATCTCTTTGATATCCAGAGTACTCTCAAAATTCTCCTCCAGCACCACATTTCAAAGGCATCTATTCTTTTGCACTCAGCCTTCCTTATGGACCAGCTCTCACAACCATACATTACTACTGGGAATACCATTGCTTTGACTATGTGGACTTTTGTTGGCCGGATGATGTCTCTTAGCGAAATGCTAAGAATTTCTTGTACTGAGAGCCATACCAACAAAAAAGTATTAGAAGAAACCAATAAGAGTTATAAATATATTTAGAGATTAGACATATCAATCAATACAATCAATTTACATCTCATATTTTGTAGTCCTTTCTGCTCTTCATGCGCATTAATCACATCAACAATGTTTCAACATGTTTGTTTTTTGATAAACTAATTTAGACCAGAGCCTCTTGCAAATGCACTGCATGTTCAAAGAGTGAGGAGTGATACATCTTCAGCAATTTTCTCAACATCTGACAATCATCTCAAAAGTATTTTGGACTGCAAATCTTACCATGGTCTTGTGGTGACATGAAAGGTAAGGAATAAGGCCAGCCTACCATTATTTAAAGCAAATCGATTGTCTCAAGTGGAAAATGGCACTATCTCAAGTGACATATTGGCAATAGTTTCCTGAGTCTCTCATTGGTTTCACGTCTCTTGGAGACCAGAACTGAGTATGTATTACACACGCTAACCTTGCCAACTAAACTAGGCTGTAGCACACAGCTGTGATGCACACAATGCTATCATGTACTGAACAAAAATCCAACTAGGAACCCAATGAACACTTGGATGTGGAATAGGAGGGTGATGCCTGAGACAGCAAAACGGATTGGGCCTATATTTACCTGTAATTCAGAAGACTGTGAATAGAAAGAATCAAGATCTCCTTCAAGAGTTAAATAACATTTGTTTTTCTGACTGACAGGTGTTGTGGCCCACAAATTGTAAAGTAGCATGCTTTTGTTTTATGATTTATTCTTGGGATAGCCCAATATTCTTCCATCAGTTGATTCTGCAGACACTCAGTCTTCGGGCAGTGGTGGGTTGGCAAATATTTTTACTACCCCACCGTGATGTCATCACAGTGTGGGTGGAGCTAACGTCATGACCCGTCACTTACCTGTTAGTATAAGTGCCTGGGCAGCACCATGTTGCAAGATGGATATGGTCATCGTACCAGTTTTCTAGGATAATATGCTTTAATGTAAATGTAAAACAGATGTACCTCCTTAAGGGTTCTCCAATTGGAACACCAATTGGAACAGCACAGGTGTAGCTTATTGATGAGGTAACTCCAAGACTTTGCTTAAAAACCCCAAGCCAGGCCGCCAGGCCTGCTGGCTGCCAGGCCTTTTTAGGAACTGTGGTAGTACGTCAATATAGGTAAAGCTATTAAATACACATTAAAATACACACAGACATACCACATCCAAAGGTGAGTCACTTACCCTGGGGAGCAGGCTATAGGGAGCTTTAGGCTAGCAGCTTCTCTTTCTCTTCCCCACTTGGGAGGACAGCAAGGAAGCCGTGCATATGCACCAAGCACTGTAGGCGTGCATGCACACCAAGTGCTTGGCGCACACCAAGTGCTTGGCGCACAGTGAAAAGGTAAGCCCCAAAGGTGGTTCCCCCCAAAAGCTGCTGCCGGTTCTCCGGGACACTGGGAAAAGTTACTAACGGTTCTGGCAAACTGGTGCGAACCTGATGCATCCCATCACTGTCTTTGGGGGGGGAATGCATGTTAGCGGAAATAAGATTTTATCACCTTCTAACTGCCATGCTGGTGTCTCATCTCTTTCTGCTTTCTGACTTCTCAGTCTGTTTTGTAGGCACCAGCTGTTGATGGCCAGCTTTTTAAATGAAGTACACTTCTGGTTAAGTAGGACATATGGAAAGTTTGGAATCAACAACAAACAAAACCCCCACTTTCCTCCCAATTCCACTAATAGAAACCTCTGTCAGAGTTCCTGTCCTGTCTCTGGAAGTGACACCCAACTGTATTTAATGAATAAAAATCAGAGCTCAGGAATTTGGTTTTAAAATTGAATGAGACAAAGAGAACAAATGTTGTATTTTGGTAGAACATAAGTGAGGTGATAAACAGTATTTTCTAATCCACAGCAATATTTCTTTGTTAATGAAATTGTAGTTTATGTGTGAGAGGGTTTTTACCGTTATCATTTTGGTTTATATCATTTTATAAGAATAAGGACAGACAAAGGGCTCTCTGCCTCACTGTAGTCCTCACAGAAGAAATATTTCATTTGCATCTTACAAACAACTTCTCTAAGCAGATATGGAAATCATGTGGCCCCATTCATTCAGAGAATAATTTTATATTCTATCTCTCCAAGCTTAAATGTCTTCCTAATCTTGAATGATAGGCCTGAACAAACTTCTTGTCTGTTTTCTACTCAGTATTTGTGGAAGTCTCAAAATAAACAGACAAAAAAGGAGGAAGGGAATTCTATTGCAGAAATTAAGAAGTAAAACACAAGGATTAACCTCTAGTCTTATGTGTATTTATCTCTAGTCTGCTTCATAACCAAAGGGAGACAGTTTAACCATTAAAAAAGATTAAAGGTATTAATTAGGCTATGAGATAGAAACCTATCACCCCACTGTCAGATCAGACTAGAAATAAACCTTCCACCAGATTAAAAAAAATTATACATTTTTAGAGATTGGTCTAAACAAAAGTCCCATGGATCAGCCTCTCATATTCTTACTGCCTGCTAAGAGATTAAATGGAAATTGAATAAACATTGTGATGCATTTGTGTACAAGCAGCAAAATCAGCTCCTCTCCCTTCATATCCAAGCACTTTATAGCACTTCAACCAGCAAATATAATCACATTGGGATTTCATAAAAGGGTGTAAACAAAACAAGAGTGGGGGGGGGGGAAGAGAGATTAACAGAAAGCTGCAGCTCCAGAATCTTGGATTACCTTTTCCTCTAAAACAGCTCTTAGAAACTGCACTTTAATTTTACGGAAACTCTTGAAAAATGTAATTTTATGAAGAAACAGATATTACATTCACTGCAGCTATAGACCAGCCTGTTGGGATGGATTAGATGTATTTTGCAGAAAATCTTTAATGGAAACAACAAAATATTATTCAGAACATAAGACAGTTTGAAGAGCAAGATGTAGTTTTGTAAATTTAAAAGCTATCCGATTTTGTGTTTTTATGTCATAGAGGACTTTGAAAAGGTACTTCTTAAAGATTAAAAAGGCCACCTGAATTTGTTTACTCCCTGCCTGAATTTAGACAATCTCATAAAAAGGATGGATTGCTAATAAAATACATTAATCTCACCCTGAGCTAAAGGTGACCTCCTTAGAAAAATAGATTATAACGAAGCAGTAGGCTTACAATAGTATACATTAAATAGCAGTATCTGAAATACGTTATAGGTTGATTCTAAACAATAACATGAGGGAAAGAAAGGTAGTAAAGGTAATAATAAAATAAATACTTGGAATTAAAATGAAGAGCCAAGCTGGGTCAAGTGATAATTTTTGCATAAAGTAGAGAGACCAATCTGAGTAGAGGGACCAACCTAAGAGTATTTGTGGCAAATGGCAGACATAAGATATCAGATTCTCATCACAGTGTGTTCAGTGATATCTGAACTTTTATTTAATGTCCGATTACAATGTAATTATAAGAACCATATATAACTGAAAGCTCATGGATGTGAAATTATTATCAATAGCTGATAGGGTGCCTCATCTAACCTCCTCACTCCCCATCTCATCCCATTTCCTGCTCTGGTTACAAGCTCCCCTTGCATCACCAGAACTTCAGGCAGCACTTTCAGCAACATTTTGAGGCATCAACAAGAGCTTGAAAAATTTCACTTTTTGGGACTACCTCTCCACAGTTAACAACACTAGTCAGGATGGGAGTTGTAATTGAAAACTTAACTTTTCTCTTCATTCATAAAGTCCAACTAGAAGAGATACTCAGTTCTGCTCAATGTGATACACAGTAATGGTGCTCCTTATAGAGACACAAGATGTCTGATTGTCTTTGCTCAGTGTTTCATCTGCAGTCCATCTAGTTTTTGTTTTGTGACTGGGCCATTTAGAAAGAAACAGGCTTCCTTTGCAAATATGATTGATCAGGTATGAAGCTCAAAAAGAATTGTGTTGCAGAAGTGAAGATGTGTTGGTGACACTATTTCTGTTCATTTCTCTTCCATTGTAGGCTGGATATTATCAAGATAAACATGTCATCATCTTTTAATTATGAGGTCAGCTTTGTATGCATTATGTCTGTGTGAATCCTTGCCTTAAGCCAGTAACTAGAGTAGAAGGAAGCTTCAATTGCTGACTATAATGCTATGGAAGGGGGCAGACTATGATGGCCAAGTCAGGTCTCATAGTCTTAGTGAAAGCACTACAAAGCCCAGCAGGCTAAAATCTACAGCAAGCTTGCCATGTTTGCTAATTCTGGTCACTGTGGCAGAGGCATCTCATAAATAACTACGTGTCACAATACAACATCTGAGAACACATGAAAAGGTACTACAAATTGCTTGGTGAGTTCTTGTTGTATGTTATTGTCATTGTTTGGATGGATGTGCAGTGAAGCCAAATGAAATAGAGATAAAAGAATGCCCATAAATCAAGAAGTTAAAATGAATAATCAGCATTAGAGGGCTGAACAGGGAGTACCAAGAACATTTTGGAAAATGCCACAAGTGATAAATTTTGCTAAATCAACAGTTAACAAATTTTAACCACACCGCCATTTAACAAAAATCAATGTAATAGAAAGATCAATCGAATGAAGGATTCTAGGCATATGAAGGGTTGACTGAATATCAAATTAAGAACTGCGTATAAGATCAGGTGCAAAACAAGTGTCAACATTGATTGAGTTTTCAAGGCATTGGTGGGCCGGGCATGTATGCTGTTTCAAAGATGGCAGGCAGAGGAAAGCTATCACAGAATGGATACCACTTGACATAAAGCGACCACTAGGAAGGCCAGCAACCAGATAGGAAGACGAGTTCAGGGCAAAGTTCCCAAGGACCTGGATTAGACTGGCATAGGATCGGAAACAGTGGAAGATGATGGTTCAATCTACCATATCAACCTGACATGTGAAACATGGATCAACCAAGTAACCAAGTAACTATTCAACATAGGTAGGTCAGGCATGAATGAAAGGGTTAGGGAGCTCATGCGAGTTGACTGTATTTTCCTTCTTGACACCAGACCACCTTGTATAATTAAAAATAGGAGCCCAACTTCTTTACCCAAGAAATAAAGACTTTACAAGAGATAGCCATGAAAAATAGAGGATATTATTGTTCTCTACTTGTTTGCTAAAATGCTAATTTAGGGGCATTACTATTTCAGGGTCCTTAATGAGTAACAGTTAATTACTTTTTAAAAAAAAAAATAGTGTTCCAAACTAAGAGAGTTCCTCTGTTCTATCCACTGTGCTTTGTAAAAATGGTAAATGCTGTCACTCTCATTTACATAAGGGTCATGATACAGGGAGTTTTAAAAACCCTTTCCCTATACCATCTTCCTGTTCTTAATGCATCCCCTACTGCTAATAACCCCATGGAGAGGAAGATTTCAAAGCATTTCAGGGATAGTTGTAAACTTCCCCCCTGCAGGGCGTAATTTAGATGTACAAAATGGCAGAGGGAAGGGGTTCAAAACCTTTCACACCAGCATGGTGGCCCCAGTCTGAATCTCTCCAGCTGCTTTTGCTGCACTGAAAATTCTGGAAGATCTTACCTAGTTTACTCCTTGCTTTACTCAGAAAAAAATCCATACTGTGAAGCTACAATGGGAAGAATGTTTAGAGCCAGGGTTTGTCCACCAAGAATACCTCTATCTGTAACCTTTTTATTCTGCTTTAGTAATTCTCAGTTGATTGATCTATCAGTTACAGACATTATTATATCCTCCAATGAATCCAGATTTCAAATGCTCTGTCCTTAGTCTTGCTAACTTCCATGACTTCATGCCATACAGTTAAACTTAGAATACATAGCACCTTCCAGTGGATATTCTCCAAGCTCATTTAAAGTTTTTGTTGCATTCTTCATCTTAATAAAGCTACTCCAGGCCATTTTAACTTTGATTTACATTGCATGGCTATCACCCCACTGTTCATTCAACCAAGAACAAAGTTAGTTGAAATACTTTCCACTGAAATCAGTGGGACTTAAGTCATGACTCAACAGTTTCATTAATTTCTGTGAGAAAGATTCAGCAATGCTGGATTTAACTCATATAGACTGAATATATTTTTGATAGGATTTTAGTATCTTTTGCCTAATGTATTTTAAGTTTTTGGCTAACAGATGATTACTTACTTTGCAGTTGTTGTTTTTCCATATTCGTGTTTTTCAAATACTAAGATATTGGCCTAAAGATCTCTGACTTTAGTCAGAAGAAGGCCAACAAGGTTTAACATAAAAATGTTAGAATGTGCACAACTATTTACAAAGAATTGCATGTAGGTTTTTGGGGTTTTTAGCATGTGGATCTTTCCTTCCTGAAAAACGGACAAAGAGCATCAATTTATTATCCATTAAGGATCAGACTCTTCTTTATAGAGTTCACAACACCCGATATAAGTCCATGGCAGTCTTGCTGCTCTTTATCCATTATTTTTAGGATTATGCAAATTGATTCCAAAAGCTCAGTAGCATTTTTAATTTAATATGCACTCTTTAGCCTGTGATCAATTATCATTTGCAAACAGAAAAGGTGCAGTTTTTAATTTCAAAGGATCAAGAAATACTCAATAATTAGATACAATTATTTCATGTTCTCCTTCAACATAAATAATATGTTGTTGTTCGTCTTTTTTTGTCTTTGGATATAGACAAATTTATTCCTTCTTAATTTTTCATTTATATCATTATTTATACTTATATCAGTTCATAAAAACACAATTTCATTGTGGTTGAAATTAAATCCCATAAAATAAAGAAATTCAGACAGGAGGGTACCTCACCCACAAATATGGATACACTGATGCACCTTTTTGTATTTTTAAAACTTCTAACCCATTTTTAAAAACTATGGTATCTAATATTATTTTAGAATTTTCTTCTTCTTCTTGTGCCTTATCCAATTCCAAATATTGGTGATCATCATGGTGATCAACCATGAAGATTGTCCTGAGAATATAATGCAGTGGCCTTCCATTTGCCTTCTGCATCACAGCATGAAACCTGTACCACTGTTCCAGTTCCGTGGGTCAATTTCTGGTCCTGAGTCCTTTTGGCATGCAAAGCCTTTTTTTTTTAAAAAAATTACATTTATACCCTGCTCTTTTAGTGCAAGCACCACTCAGGGTGACTTACAATATGTAAAAGCATTATATATATAAAACACAGAGATCAGCCAGATGACATAAAAATCCTAAAACCACAGCAATATTCAAATTAAAACACTGTCAGAGACAGTAAAAATTGGGTAATAACAATTAAAAAGAGTCCAGGGTCAACATTACATAATTCTAATAATCTTATAGGCCTTAAAAGTCTTGTTGACACAGGCAGGTCTTAAGTTGTTTACGAAATATCAATAAAGTAGGAGCAGTTCTTATCTCCACTGGCAATTTATTCCAGAGGATGAGAACTATGGCGGAGAAAGCTCTCAATGTGTATATAGCTTTTTCTTTCTTTCTTTCTTTCTTTCTTTCTTTCTTTCTTTCTTTTTGCCTCTCTGGATATAACCACTCGGAGTTTCCATGCCTGGCTGTTTCAGGTATAACTCCTGAGGAAAAGTTTTTGTTATTCAGTCACACAGTTGAGTCCGACTCTTTGCGACCCCATGGACCCCCACACACCAGGCTCCTCTGTTCTCTGTCATCCTCTGCAGCCTGGCCACACTCCCTCAAATAGCTTGGTCCCAACCAGTTCAAGCAGTGATGGGCATCAGCAGGTTTGCACCAGTTCACCAGAACCTGTAGCAGAAATTTTGGCTGGCCCCACCCATCTAAGTTTTGAAATAAAGTAGTCCTAATTCAGGTGCAACACAGGGCTTTCCCCCTGGTCATGCCCACCAGACCATGCCCACAGAGTAGGTAGTAATTTTTTTGGAGGCCACCATTGCATTCAAGGCTTCAGCTGCTGCCCTCTATCAAGATAGATTCAGCTGAGATTTAATCCACTTGGGAAACATTACCCTTCCCTGTGGACATTGACACCAAAGGCCATTAGTCCTTCAGGTTGTCAGGTTAGTTAACTGCCACATCCCAAACTACCTCCTCTGACAACCAATATAATCATAGGAAGTGCTGCTACTGTCACTATCTGTTCTACTTCTCTCCTGGTACACAACGAAAAATTAGCCACAAACCAAAAAAGAGCAGTGGTCGTTGTTGCATAGCTTCAGGTCAACATCATCCTATTCCCCTCACAGACAAACTCTGAAACCTAACAGTGGGTCCTTGCGATGTCATCAGAGTGTTTTTGTGATGTCACAGGGAACTGACATTTCAGAAACCATTGCAACATAATATGTGCATGACAGAGTGGAAGAATGTACACATTTCTCTTTTGTGGGCTTGAGGGAGCCTACTGTGTGAGAGATAGCCACTGATGCTAGCCATGCCAGGTTGTGAATTTCAGTGCAAATAACAACAACAACAACAACAACAACAACAACCACTACCACCACACACACACACACACACACACACACACACACACACACACACACACACACACACACACACACACACACACACACACACACACACACACACACACACACACACACACACATTTAGAGAGAACAGTTCTGTTGTTGTTTTTTTGTTCAGTTGTACAGTCAATCTCCGACCCTTTGCGACCCCATGGACCACCGTCCGCCAGACACTTCTGTCCTCCACCATCCCCCTCAACTCGCTCAGCTCTGTGCCCATTATCTCTACAATACCATCTAGCCATCTTATTTTTGGCTGCCCCTTCTTCTTTTGCCCTCCACCTTTCCAAGCATCAAGGCTTTCTCAAGTGAGTCTTCTCTTCTCATTTGATGTCCAAAGTACTTTAGCTTCATCTGTACTATTTGACCTTCTAAGGAGCAGTCAGGGTTGATTTCTTCTAAGATTGACCTATTTGTTCTCCTCGCTGTCCAGGGGACTCTCAAAACTCTCCTCCAGCACCACATCTCAAATACATCTATTCTTCTGCGCTCAGCTTTCCTAATGGTCCAGCTCTCACAACCATACATTGCCACCGGGAATACCATTGCTTTGACTAGATGAATTTTTGATGTCTCTACTTTTCACTATGCTCCCCAGGTTTCTCATTGCTTGCCTCCCAAGAATCAGTCGCCTTTTTATTTCATGGCTGAAATCACCATCTGCAGTGAGCTTTGATCCTAAGAAAGTAAAATCTGTCACTGCTTCTACTTCTTCCCCATCTATTTTCCAGGGACTGATAGGGCCTGTTGCCATGATCTTTGTTTTCTTTATAATCCTTGTGAATCACAATTTTGGGTTTGAATGATGACTCAGAAGTAGTTGCTTTCCATTCATTTCTTGTCCACAAGTTTCTATTTTGTGAATGAGTGCTACACTGCATTCATTCATTTGGGATCCATGCCACAGAAGAAATGAATTATTAAAGCAGCAGCAGCAGCAGCAACTGTTGAACGTGAAGCTTAAGGAAGTCAAAGGTATTTCTTAGCATGTCTTGAGATCATGAAAGCAAATCTCAAAACCTAGGGTTGCAATGTCTGTAGCATCTCATTCTCTGAGATACAAGGCCAAATCTTGAGACTTGGAAAATGACCTTCAAATCTGCATCTCAGGGCCTAATCTGGCTATCAACAGATCTGAGATTTACTAGAATTTGATATGATCTTCTCCCCTGCAATCCCAGAGATTTTCACTCTTTTATAGTTGTCTGAGCAACTGTACTGAGTACCCTTTTATATATCTCTTTATCAAATCCCTTTCCAGTAGATAATTCTTACCAAAAATAATTACCTGATTAACACAACAATAAAATATAACTGAGGATCATAGAAGTAACGTGCTTGCCATTAATTTACTGTCTACATGGCAGCTGTTGCTTAAGCAAAAGCTCCATGTACCATACATATTGCTATTGTGGTATCTTTAATAATACACAATCAAACAAGGCAGGATTAACCATTATGCTAAGTGTAAGTGGGATGCAGGACCCCTAATATAGACTAATTATTTGAAAGCATTCACTTATGTTAGTAGGGCTCCAATCTCATTTCCAGTAGTTGTGAATTTTAAAACATCAACGGTCTGTTTATACATGAGCAGGTATGTGGCCATGCTCATTTATTGCACCACAGTGTTGGATTAGTAGGACAAAGAGAAGGTGGTAACTTGGTATATCTTTATGACTGAGTACAGAAAACAGCATTAGGTATCAGGGATTAAAAATAAAGCTAATAACTAGATTAGTAAGGAAGTATTCTATTGTTTTTAGCTCAAGCCTATTAAGACAAATTTGAATTCTGCCCCTGTCTTCCAAGTTATTAGCTATTCCACCCAATTTTGTGTTATCCACAGATTTGATAAGGATTCCCTGCACTCTCTCATCCAAGTCATTAATGAAAATGTTGAAGAGCACCAGGCCCAGGACTGAGCTTTGTTGACCCCCACTTGTTACCCCCCCCCCTCCCAGTTTGAGAATAAGATATTTCTTGACTATTTGTTTATCAGTCTCAAACTGCAACCATGTTCCCTCCCTCCAGTTGCCTGGAGGATTATAGGCTATCTTTTGGGGATAGATTGAGTTGAAGCAGGAAGCCTTTTCCTTGTCATCATTTATAATTTTCTCATTGACTAACCGAACCACTGTTTCATTTCTCTGTCTTTTGCATCTCTTGCTAATTTCAATTTATTCTTACCTTTTGCCTTCCTAATGGCATCCCTGCAATATTTTTGCTTCTTGTCTGTCCCCTTCCTTTGTAGTCTGGCCTTCTTTCCACTTCCTATATGTGAGCCTTGCTCACCTCTCAGACTCAAGGCTGTGGCTTCCTTTATAAAGTCAATCCATCTCATATTTGGTCTTCCTTTTTCCATGAAGCTTTCAATTTTTCCTAGCATTATTGTCTTCTTAAGTGAATCTTGTCTTCTTAAGTGAATCTGTGCCCAAAGAATGACAGTCTCAATTTATTATAAATTGGCATTTTTAACTTAGACATTAAAACACATGCATGATCAAGACACTTTGGAGCATTCTTAAACTCAGGGCATTCTTAAACTCAGGGTAAGTTCTTGCAGTTGTTGAACACTGCCAGTCACATGCCTTTCTGCCATAGCCCTCCTTCATACTGATTCCCTGCATACTGATCCTATTCCTAATGCTAATGCAGTTTATCCCACTGGAATCCTTCATGAGAAACTCAAGGCATTTATGGAACAGTCACACATACACGGAAGTGCAAAATGAGATCTGCAGCTGCCTAAAAGAACAGGAAAAATGCCACAGCAAAGAACCAATTGAAAATGAAAACAATGCAAATAGCATTTTCTGATAAACTTAACACCCTTCTTTTACCCTGCCAAGATATTAAATTGTCATAAATCATAGAACAAGTTTCAGTCTAAGCCCTCTCAGAGGCTCGTCATTGAGGTTTCCAAGTGTCAATCTTATTTTGCTTTGGGCTTCCTGGCTTTCTTCATATAGTACAGTAAAACCTCTACATACATTTTTTCCCCATTCCACAAGGTTACTTGTATGTCGAAAAAATTGTGTCAAAAACACATTGGATTACCAAAAGAGGCCACTAGATGTCACCATATATTTTTTGTGTATGTTGAATTTTTCCTATTAAAAATGTGTATGTTGATTTTTTTAGCCAGGATTTCTATTTGTATGTCATTTTTTTTTGTAAGTCAAACCATTTGTATGTCGGGGTTCCACTGTACTTTCATTTCCTGAGTAATACTTGCTGTCTCTAAGTGCTTTCAAATAGCTTTTTAATCAAAGCACTACAGTAATGTTCAGTACTAAAGTGAACATCAGGTCAAACTTGGTGCCACATTGGACATCCTCACTTCATTTCTTTGTAATCTGAGAAGTAGTACCCACTTTACTTTCAATTCCAAATATTTTCCAAACCAAAAATACATCCCTATAATATATCAGAAAACAAATAAAACAAAAACATTGTAGTACTTTGAAGACTAACTGTTATATTTCAATGTTAGCTTTCATGGATCAAGTCCACTTCATCAGACATGGGAGTGAGGCTTCACAGCATCAATTTATACACATCTGGTACAGAGGTGTAGAGTGATTGGTTAGCATAACAAACATTAATAATGTTAATGTTTAAAAAACATTAAGAAATGATATAATCATAAAAGATTTTAGCATAATCACTGAGATCATTAGTGGTAATAGAGTGTGGGGGTGGGGGATCAGGAGAAGACTTGGCCATACAAAAATGTTATTTGAATGGTGTAAAATGCGACCTATTTGCCAGCTTTCAGGATTGTTGCTAAGGCAGTACTGCATATTTTGGCATTAAAATTAGGATGGGTCGGGGTAGGGTCAGCAAGAAGAAAGGAGCCATTGCTCTTCAATCCATTGTCCCCAGATGACCTGGCAGATTTTCATATAGAAATCTGATCAACAGTTAATACCCCTTGAAACAGCTTTAGCTTCTGCTGCCTGCTCCCTGCTGCTAACACTGCTCAATAGCAGGGGGCTCAGTCAATGTCAGCATGTTTCCCAAGGGATGATGCTCAGTGCCAACAGCTATAGATAACAATAAGTAGTGGAGAAGAGCAGTTTTTATTTTAAGCTGGGGGAGGCCAGGGGAAGAATGACTACAACAAAGCAACCTGCCTTTTATTGTACTGTGTCTCTCTGATGACCTTCAATTTGCCAAACAAACATAATAAGTAAAACAAACAAATCATCCGTGTGATCCATATACAAAACAAATGTAGAAGAAAAAGGCGATACCTTTCTTGGATCACTGAAATAAATTAAAAAATCATTGCAAACTTTTGTGATTCAAGATCACTTCTTCAGACAAAGGTAGGGAAATCATCAATGAAAGCCCAAATTTTCATTGCATGGTGTTTTCCAGGCTCTGTTTTTAAAAATAAATGCCAAGTAGCAGTCCATTTTATATCCCTCCCTCATCCAAAAGACACAGAAAACCAGGCCTCCACTTACAGTTCCTCACAAATGCCTCCATTGAGGCCACAGGCCTCCTCTCCAGTCCATGGAAAATAGATGGGGAAGAAGTAGAAGCAGTGACAGATTTTACTTTCCTAGGATCAAAGCTCACTGCAGATGGTGATTGCAGCCATGGAATAAAAAGGCGACTGATTCTTGGGAGGCAAGTGATGAGAAACCTGGGGAGCATAGTGAAAAGTAGAGACATCACATTGCAAACAAAAATTTGTATAGTCAAAGCAATGGTATTCCCGGTGGCAATGTATGGTTCTGAGAGCTGGACCATTAGGAAAGCTGAGCGCAGAAGAATAGATGTCTTTGAGATGTGGTGCTGGAGGAGAGTTTTGAGAGTCCCTTGGACAGCGAGGAGAACAAATAGGTCAATCTTAGAAGAAATCAACCCTAACTGCTCCCTTGAAGGTCAAATAGTAAAGATGAAGCTAAAGTACTTTGGACATCAAATGAGAAGAGAGGATTCACTTGAGAAAGCCTTGATGCTGGGAAAGGTGGAGGGCAAAAGAAAAAGGGGGTGACCTAAAATGAGATGGCTAGATGGTATTGTAGAGACAGTGGGAACAGAACTGAGAGAGTTGAGGAGGATGGTGGAGGACAAAAGTGCCTGGTGGACAGTGGTCCATAGGGTTGCAAAGGGTCGGAATCGACTGTGCGACTGAACAACAACTGTCAGAGAATTGGGTGGTGGCAGGGGGGGGGTTGGTTCACATGCTAGGTATTCCAATTGTAGCCAATTCAAAGTCAATTTAAATATTACCTAGTAGTTTAATCTGCAGTGGCATTGTTCCTATGTTAAAATGTCCATGTAGTTCAGGAGGCTATTTTTGGTATCCACAGAAGTTTCATTTAATATTTAGCAGATTGAACCACAAGGTAATATTTTAATTGACTTTGAATTGGGTACAATTGGAATACCTAGTGTGTGAACCAAATCCCCATCCCCACCCCGTCCAATTCCCTGATGGAGGATACTGAAATCTGCATTGGTTTGATCTGGCCTGAGCGGAGGCCTGTGGCCTCAGTGGAGCCATTTGGGGGGAGCTGCAAGTGGAGCCCTGGTTTCCAGTGTCTGTTCTTCTCCAACAGACACATACACGGTACAATAAGTAAAACACTTTCCATGGAAGCAGAAGGAGTAGCAGGTCCATTTCCTGGTTGTATATTATCACTATGACTAGTTCAGAGTTGCTCTTTGGCAGTCTTTCTTTTCTTCATATTATGATAGCCTGATGGATTGGCCTCTTCATAGCATTGAATGAGGCAGAATCATGAAATGAAGTGACAGGCCTGCGTCTCCCAATAGGTAATTTTTTCAAGGCCTTGAGAATACAACTGCCCACATTGCACAAATAGGAAACCAAGAATATTTACAGCCCTCTTGTGCAATTTAGAGGCTTAGAGGGGTTGATTTGATTCCATCTATATTGCTGTTGTGTTGGTTGGTCTGGTCAACTTGGCAAACAAGCAAAGAAAAAGAAAAGCATTTCACAAGAAACTCTTATGCAAAGTCCTCTGCAAAGGGAAGGGTTCCCTTTAATTTTAGGAAAAATGATTAACTATGAATCTAGTGGATTGAATATACAAAGGGTTCCAAAAAATGATTAACTATGAATCTAGTGGATTGAATATACAAAGGGTTCCAAAAATTTATACACATTTAAGAAATGTTTTCTATGTCTTACTTTTCAAAGTTGAATTGAATTATGGTAGCAATGTGTAATATGATGTTGACTCAAAATAATGCTAGCGTCATTATGTGACAGGCATGACAGTCAAAGAAACGTGAGATGTGTGAGCCTACCTTGATGAGAATTTGAGGATGATGACAATAATGGCAAAAACAACAATGGTGTGTGTGTGTGTGTGTGTGTGTGTGTGTGTGTGTGTGTGTGTGTGTGTGTGTGTGTGTGTGTGTGTGTGTGTGTGTGTGTGTGTGTGTGTGTGTGTGTGTGTGTGTGTGTACATACATTCATTTGATAAATGCTTAGAACACTCCATATACACAGATGCATACACTCATTTTGGTCTACTGAGCCTTGACAGTCTCTTTAATTAGATCCCATAATAAACTTTCTTCTGCCAGACACTTTCTGCTATCTTTTCTCCTTGTTCATGGAATTGTTGTCGCTTAGGTCTGACATGATTAATGCGGTTGGCAGGGCATTGATAGTGACCTCAAAGCCTGACACAAATCATTACAACTGGTACAGTTGTTATACATATTTGTAATTGCTCCAAATACTTTATCTGGAAGTACTAATTGCAAATGCACAAAACATATCTTCTTGTAATGATAGCATACTTGAGATTACATATTTTGTCAGCAGAAGCATAGAGGCATCACATCACTGACAGTTTCAAAATGGGAGTTGTGCTGTTGTGCATGATTGAAAGAACAACAGTGGCCTCTCCTCTCTTCTTTGCAATGCTGCCATGCAAGGATCCACGGAGAAGCAGCCAGAATAATAGCAAATAATCCAAAGAGATGTTGGATAAAAAAAGGTAATTCATCCTTCTTGAGGGAAGGATAGGTGATCTCCAGGGGCCCAGGGACTAGACAGTTCCATTGGTGGACCTTGGAGAGCTCCATCTGGTCCCTTAACACCACCCCATATTTTCCCCACACAAAAGTTGAAGGGTAGGTAGGTGGGATATAACTAAAGTGCTCCCTTGTGCTATCAAATGACCAAAATAAATATTTATTTTTAAAAATTAGTGGAAGGGAAAAACAGATGAGAGGTCTCAAAATATACCAAACATGCTTCCTAGAGGGCAGGAAATACTTCCTAGAGGGCTTGAATAATAATTTGTTAAATATATTGTTAGGAGGAGGTGTACAGAGCTTCCACATCCAGACTACCTAAGAAAACCTCAACACACACATGACCTCCCAGATAACACCATATCAGCCACAATGGATGTGGAAGCTCTGTACACCAACATCCCACACAAAGATGGACTACAAGCCATCAGTAACATCATTCAAAATGAAGATGAAACCCACACAGTCACCACCCTGTGCAACTTTGTATTAATAATAATTTCCGTGTCAGAAATTATTCTAGGTTGAAAGGATTTTTGCTGGAGAAACTCCACTCAGGGGAAGCCTGAATGAGGCTCCTTTCATGTCCCCAAGAGCTGGAACAGAGATGGGTGCTCAATCCATCATGCAGTACCTGAATTGCTAACTTGTAGGCCTTTCAGGTAACAAGGCAAGCTTCTGAACCACTGAGCCACTGCTACCCCGTAACTTTGTATTTACACACCACCATTTCACCTTTGACAATAAAACCTTCCAGATCAACAAAACTGCCATGGATGCTCTAATGGCTGCACAATATGCTAATATATTCATAGTTGATCTAGAACATTTTCTTAACTGCTGTACCCATAAACCACTTATCTATTTTTGGTATGGAAAAGAAATCCTAGAAAAATTCCATCAGGATTTAAATAATTTTCATCTAAATATTAAACTCAGTTTGAACCAATCTACATAACAAGTAAATTTCCTAGACACCACTACAAAAAGGACATCTCAGTATTGCACTATATTGCAAACCCAGATTGATGCACATACCTGCATATGTCCAGCTTCCGTTCCATCCAGAACACAGAACAAAATCCATTGTCTTCAGCAAAGCCCTCAGGTACTACCACATCTGCTCTGACCCACTGAAGGATCCAACCCTTTGCAACCCTATGGACCATCGCCCACCAGGCACCTCTGTCTTCCACCATCCTACTCAGCCTGCCTATCTTTGTGCCTATTGCATGTACAATACCATCTAGCCATCTCATTTTTGGCTGCCCTCTTCTTCTTTTGCCCTCCACCTTTCCCAGGAACAAGGGTTTCTGAAGTGAATCTTCTCTTCTCATTTGATGTCCAAAGTACTTTAGCTTCATCTTTACTATTTGACCTTCTAATGAGCAGAGAGGGTTGATTTCTTCTAGAATCAATCTATTTGTTCTCCTCGCTGTCCAGGGTACTCTCAAAACTCTTCTCCAACCCCACATTTGAAAGATATCTATTCTTCTGCACACAGCTTTCCTAATGGCCCAGCTATCACAACTATACATTACTATTCAAGGATCTACAAAATGCATTTCTCAAACTACAATATCCATCCAATATGGTTAAAGAACAAATCAACCAGACAAGATAAATGCCCAGAAGCAACCAGCCCAGAGGAGAAAGCAATCAAACACTGCTGGTTGTTACTTTCACCCCACAACTAAAACTTCTCACACACATAATGAAAGATCTCCAACCAATCCTGGACAAGAATACTTCACTATCCAAAGCCCTTTGTGACAAGCCTTTACTTGCTTACAGACAATATAAATCTCAAGCAACTTTTGACACAAAACACACTACACAACAGTGAAACAGAAATGGGAACTAAACTCTGATACAAACCCCCACATTTACATCGGCAACAGTATTATTGGACCCAACAACATCCCACACACAACATTAAGGGCAGTTTTACTTGTTCCTCTGTTAATGTGATTTATGCCAAAATTTGCCAAAAATGCCCTTCTGCACTCTACATAGGACTAAAAGGACAATCTCTCTGGAAAAATGTTAATAGACACAAATCAGACATCAGGAACGACAATACACAGAAACATGTTTCAAGCCAGTTCATTCTACCTAGACCAGTGACGGTGAACCTTTTAGAGACCGAGTGCTCAAACTCAACATGCTGCTGTCCATGCTGCAGAGGGATGAGGCAAACTCTGTGCTGGGGGAAAGGAGGAAGCACTCTCAATGGGCTGCTGGACAGAGGGGCGGGGTGAACTCTGTGCTGGGGTGATGGTGTGCATGTCCACAGAGAGAGCTCTGAGTGCCCCCACTGGCACGTGTGCTATACGTTCACCACCATGACCTAGACACTCTTCACAAAAATCAAAAGTTACCATTCTGGAACAGAAAAATTACAAGACAAGGATCCAGAGAGAGATAGCAGAGATAAAGTACATACATATGCTGGTCACCCATCTGAAAGGTTTGAAAGTCAAGGAGTTTCTGGAACATTATTAAAATTTGATACACACAACAAGCAGATTGTTATATGCTGCAATTTTCACACTGCCTTTACAGATCCTACTTCAGTAGAATTCTCAGCAACATCCTCTGGGGACCTCACAAAACAAAGGAAGAACTTGGTGCTTTCCCTGGTTCACTCACACCATTGTCAATAGATGCTAGGTCTGAAGGGTAAACTCATTAGATAATGTATAATGCCACAATGTTTGTTTTACATCCATTTACAACTCAATGTGGGGAGTGAAACTGCTCTCTGTAACTTCTAAAGTAGTGTTTCCCAACCTTTGGTTTTTGGACCTCAATCCCCAGAAGCCTAAGTCAGTATATTGTCTGATCAGTGCTTTGGGGAATTGACTTAGGGTTCTGGGAAATGAAGTCTAATAACCAAAGGTTAGGAAACACTGATCTAGAGCAGGAGTCCCCAACCACCAGGCCAGGGATCAGTGCTGGGCCGTGGGCAGTCCTGAACCAGGCCACTGGGGAGGTGGGGCTGAGAGCCCCGGTGGCAGCCTTCTGCCCTCAGCATGCTCCTTCAGGTCTGCCCAGCAGGTGGGAAGGGTGACCAGGCCCCTCCTCCACGTTGCTTAACTGCGGTGGGGCTCCCCATCCACCTGTGTGCAGTGTGATGCCTCAGTTTCCAAGTCAGGCAGTGTGGTTGGTTTTGGCCTGTAGCAGGACTCCTTCCTGCCTGTGCCCAATGTGCACTTTGTCGTATTTTGTTGTGCGCTTGTGCCATCCAGTCCCACTGCCCCCAGCTGCCGGTCTGTGGAAACATTGTTTGGCATGCAGCCAATCTGTGGTGCAGGAAAGGTTGGGGACCCCTGATCTATAGGATACATGGGGATTCAGTGGAAGTGATTGCAATCCCTCAAGATTCAAGAGGTGCTGGGTGTGGGTCCCAGATGCTGAAAATTGCCCACCCCTCCTTTATCCCTCCAGATATTTTAAATTTTTGCCATGGGACTAGGTTGCTATTGCTATGATTTCAGCAAAGACTGAAATGCTCTTAATGCAACTATGTCTTCCCATGAGAGACAACCAAGTCTTCTTTGTTGTCAATCATGAGATAAAATATGTTATTTTTCAAGAGAAAATGTGGAATTCAATATCAAGGAATCCAACATTAAACTCTGACAACTGCATATTGAATAGTCCAGGTCGATAGTTCATGGAAATGCAGAATACAGAAGAAGCTTCAGTTTCTCTTGTTTGTTTCCATTCTGTGTGAGTGGAGAATGATGTCATACTGGTTAGCTGTACTCACTATACTTGCCTATCATGTGTGTATGTGTATTCATATATGTACTCTCGTACTCAATGGACAGAGTTCGTGAATAATTTTGACTTGTGTGGGCATTTATGAATCTTTACCAGAATCCATCACAGGTACTGGAACAAACTATTGGTGGTTTAGAGTTAGATAATATGATGTTGTGTTGCATAGTGTACCACTTGCAGCCTGTAGTAAAGAAAAAAGTTTAATTTCTCGATTTAAAAATGAGTTTTTCAAATAATATAATACAAACATCAAGGATTTCTGGAGTTTAAAAACCAAGTCTATAGCTAAACCAATAGTTTAATTCACTGCTTCTTTTCTTATGTGACGTTGGGTTGCAATGGAAAAGAATCCAGAATTAATAACAGGATAAAATATAATGGTTCAGTCTAGGTAAACATTTGCTTTCTAGAAGCCACAGGCACAGCCTTGATAATAACTGCATAAGACACCATTCTATTTATTTAATGCCCGTGATCATATTATAAAGCACAAATAATACTTTTCCATCCAATAATAGCTGAGGAAGAAGAAAGCTTATGAATCAGAAAGTGCATCCAAAGTGCATCTGCCATTCTAACTCTCAGGTTTTTTCCTGAAAGTCCCATAGGCTGTCATGCCGATATTAAATTGCTCTTATATATATATGTGTGTGTGTGTTTAAAAAACTCTTGTTCCAACTATCTTTGCAATTGTGTGCACCTTTTAGATGGTTGTTCCTAAATAGAGGGGGATGGGCAAGGGAGGTTATGCAAGAAAAGCTCTTCAAATCTTACAAGGTTTGCCCTACCATGATTCAGAGTAAGGCAGCAGATGCTGAAGCACAGTGGTCGCAATCCTACACTCTTCATCTAGCATCCACTGGCCAATCCCTTCCTTTGAAGGGCAAAGCTTTGTATGCTGCACAGGCTGTGTTGCATCCTCCTTTACCAGTGATGGCCAACCTTGGCACTCCATGTGTCCTTGGACTTCAATTCCTAGAAACCCAAGTCAACACACCTGATGATCAGGGCATCTGGGAATTGAAGTTCAAGAACAGCTGGAGTGCCAAGGTTGGCCATCACTGCTATACTCTCTGCTACCCCGTGGGTAGTAGCGGACATCATTTTCTTGCCAGTTTAGATGGAAAATTGAACTGGCAGCTCAGTATATGTCAGCACATAGAATAAGTAGAATAACTTTTGGCACTCCAGATGTTTTAGACTAAAACTCCCACAGTCCTTTATCATTGGCAATATAGGCTGGAGATTCTGGGGGTCGAAGGCCAAAACTTCTGGAGAGGTAATATTTTGTCATTGCTGGAGTAGGATGTAGTGCTTTCTTGTTCTTTGCTTATGGTAGTAGCAAGTTTGGGGCCAGCTTTGCAATCTCAGTTGCAAGTCTATCATGACCTTGGTAGACCATGGCAACTCTGAGAACACTGCTGGCCCTGTACAGAAGAGATGAGGCAACTGACACTGTGTTCAGTGCTGGAATTACTTTTCGTATTATTTTTCACAACATGAATTACAAAGTGGATGTGAGGGACAATTCACACTGCTTGCTCCCCACTGTCAGAAATGGCTAACAACAGATCTGAACACTTACTCTACAATTCATGAGTGTTCTTCTTGCAACATTTACATAAAGCCTGTATGGAATACTCTTCGAGCCCTCAACTGCCTTGTCTCTGAAAATCACGAGACCCAGTCCTTCTGACATCGCAAAGGTCTACAATGGTTTCAGCTTTGGCCCTGAGCATCTCCAGTTCCCATATGTGTTTCTAGAGCAGTGGTTCCCAACATGGCTCATGGCACCTCACAGGGGGACTTCAATTCCCAGAAGCCTAAGTCAGTACATCGGCTAATTAGTGCTTTGGAGAATTGACTTAGGCTTCTGGGAGTTGAAGTCCAAAAACCAAAGTTTGGGAAACCCTACTCTAGAGTTTCTCAGAGTGTCTTGTCCCCCAGTGGCTGTGCTGCGTAGGAAATTCTAGGAACTGTAATACCAAAAATAAGTAACTTTCCCAAACTCTCTTCCTGTGTTTCAGAACTGCTGGAGAAAGTCCTGCCAACCCTCTCCAATGTTTATTAAACACCGTGAGGGACAGAGAAGGAAATTCCTTGTCCTGTCAGATTATTATTACTCAGATAATTGCAGCAAAGGGTGACTACAATAACATCTCTGTAGATTTACATTTTATATGAACAAAGCTTCAGGGAAATTAAAAAATAAAGGTTTGGAAATACTTTCTTCAGTATAATAGTGAGAACAATTACATAAAAAAGGCTAGGGATTCCTGTAAGGAAGGCAGAAGGCCTTAACTGCATTTTACTCCCTGTCATTTACAAAAGATCTGTTACCAAAATTTACCCCTCCCCTTTTTTTAATCCCAGGGAAAGAAATCAGTGATGTGATAATAGAGAATGACCTCATTATGTAAGCAAGTCACAGACCAGATACACTCAGTGTATGATAATTACCCAGAGGGGAAAGAAAGAAAGGGTACACTTATACCAGCAATATAGAGCTTCAGCACATATGTATGGATGTGCCTGTGCTTTCTTGTTGAAATATTGTTTGTTTATATTTGAACAGGAGAGGTCAAAGTGGTGATGAATAATACTAATAATCCATTTTTCCCCACCTAAATATTTTATCCTTGGCAAACCTGCTCAGATCATATTTCACCTTTTACGAAACATACAGGTCAATATAGTTCCTTACCTCCACCCTTTGTAAGGTGGACACTTACACTTCATGAAAAATGAGGGGGGGGAGAAGACATTGAATTACATAAAATTGCATATAAAATTTATATGTGCAGATGCAAAGTTAAAAAATGATGTCTGCATATTACATGGGATTGCCATGCATTTCACCAGAGGGGACCAGGGGACTGACATGCTTGCCACGTCTTGGCCAAACACTGATTGTAGATGGGCACGTGCAATCTCCTTGATATTTCTTGCTGTGGCTCTTTATCTTTGAATCAGATGCAGACTAAGCATCTTTCAAATGAAGAACACTATAGAAAGAGGAAATATCCTCTAGTGGTCCTTCAAACAGACATCCTGCCATGGTGAAAACTTTCCTTTAAGTCTTACTGACTGCTGTTGGTCCCTTAGCCAGGTGCAGATCCATTAGAGGATCTGTCTTCATATTCTGTGACTCAGGAATCTAGTTGCAAAGGAATGTAGGAAGCTGCTTCAGGGTTCTTTTGCTCAGTGATCTTGAGTTAAAAGCCTTTTTCCTGAAGTGCAGCAAACAGAAAGTATTCTTCTGATGACCAAGTAAAAGAACAGAAGTTGGATTCTTACTTAATATTTATATTAGGTTTAGCAAACCTTATCAAAATCAGCACAGATCAATGTTGTTATTCTTGTTGCACCAGAAGGATGTTCTGAGGTCTGAAAACAGAGAAGTCATAGAAACAGACTATACTAGGGTCACACCAGGATCTCAGAATGTCTATGTGAAAGCACTGTGGTGCCATCATCATGGATAATGATCTCCAATTGGTGGATTGTATCTCACCAAGAAAAAGCTTACATGATTGAGGAAATAAATGTTATTAGAACAACAGCTTGGAAGCAATGGTGGGATTCATCAGGTTTGTCCCAGTTCGCCAGAACCAGTAGCAGAAATTCTGGGCTTTTCACTTGGCCATGCCCACCGTACCACGTCCACAGAGTAGGTAGTAAAAAAATTGAATCCCACAACTGGAAGCACTGCATAAATACAAGCAAGCAAGCATAAAAATATATGATATCACAGAGTAGTTTTTCTATTTCTCTTCTTTTCCCCTTTTTGCAAAGCTTCATTACAGAATAGAAATAGAAAGTTCAGTTCCAACACAGTTTAGATTAAAACAACAACAACTCCTTGAATCCTTCAGCTACCAAACCCACTGGATATACTGACTAAAGTTTTTGGGAGATGTTATTTAAAAAAACTAGCTTTGTTTGTGTCCTGGTTTTACTGCAGTTCATTCTTCCTTGGCATGAATTGTTCTTAGGGGTTGTGGGCAGTTGTCAGAGTCATGGTTTCAATTGGAAATAAGTAGGAAGGGAAGTGGTGATATGAGAAATGCAGCAGAAGTTTGTGTGTGCATGGGATGCAATGGGGACTAGAAAAATATTAAATTATAGAAGTGCAAAGTATTAGGAGGAGGAGGAGGAAGAAGAAAATATAAGGTTGGGGGAAAGACTGGTTATTGATTATAATCAACAAATATGGAATATTAACTGACAGAAATGGGATGGTGATTAAATTAAGCATATGGATTTTTGAATCAGGATCCTTCTATGTGGCAACAATTTCCTCCTTGTTTCATTAGTTGCTCACCTCTTTTTGATATCTTACATAGGGCTATTTTAGACGTCACTGGTTTTATTGTGACTGTATATTATTATATTTGTGATATTTAAATTCCTCTTATAGTTAGTTATCTAGGAGATCTATTATCAAGTGGGAAGGCAGCATATAAATATTTTAAATAAACATCAGCAGTGCTGTGACATGTTGATCGAAAGAAATTATTCATGATGCTTATTCATTTATAACTCTAACACATTTGTGACATATATTAGAGGAAAACATATTAAAAACAAACTACTCACAAGATAGCAATGCCACCTGGGTTCTATGTTGAACCTGTCAAATCTTCTACTACATACTTTACAAACACACACACATATAATATTAATTTTGCATGAAGCTTAACCCAAAGTCCATTTTAAGGTTAGCCAACAGTTTAATAGATGTTAGCAAAGATTGTGTTAATTTACAAATAATCTCTTAAATGTAATGAAATTTTCTAAAGCAACATGCAAACTATTCTGGGTTCACAAATAATGAGCTATTGATTCTTTTGTTATGAAATCATTCTACTGGATGGCAAAATACCTTTAGGCCAGAGAGTGTTACTTGAGCAAATTATAGTACCTGATGCTGACAGAGAAGAAATGACAGCAAAGTTTTTCTCATTAAAATCCATGCTGGGAGTGGGGGAGAAAGTCTGAAAACTAAATTCACAGACTTCTTTTCCTGCCTCACCCAATCCTTCTTTGTGCATATATGAACTACTACTGTAGTCTGAAAAGATCAGAAACTAATCTGACAGGTTTTAGAAAAATGTTTAATCTTTATATATGTGCAAAACTGCTGCAACGTATCGCCAATATGCAAAAGGTTTGAGTCTCTGGACTCCGATTCAATTACATTACTCTTAAATTGCCCTCATGTCTTAATCCTAACAAACATCTAATGTGGTATAATGACATGCTCCCCTTAGTTTACAGTGTTGAAAATTGCTAGGTCATTTCTGTGTATCCCTAACTATTCAATCAATAAGCATGGAAAGCTGTACTAGATTCAGATGATGTAGGAGTGAAAATTGGTGGGGAAAATATCAATAATCTAAGATATGCAGATGAAACCATATTGTGACTTGAACAAGCCTAAGGAAGTTTAGAGAAAAAGGTGTAAAGCAGTCATTATCCACACTGTCCTTCCTTGGCTGAGGTTGCATGGCTTTTAAAAAGCTGCATGAAGAGCAAAATGCCATTTGGCACCATTCCTGTGACCCAACAGCACTTTCCTTCTCCAAAGAAGCAAAATAAGACTGCACCAGTCTTTTCAGCTTGGAAGTGGCTACATTTGACTTGTTTGCTGTGGCAGCAGCCATAGATGCCCGTTTCCAACTGAAAAGTGGCTCTTTCAGCCATGTTCTATTTTATCCTATTCTTAGCAGTCACTTACACCAGATGGGATACAATACATTGGGGTAACTTAGTAGAACTCCCTGATGGGGTCTCAAAATGGGGCATGGGAGAGGTTCCAGCTGATTGGCCTGATCGAACACACAATACATTTCCATACGATCAGAGCAAACCACCCCAAAACCATCCTGAATAGCAGACTATATGCTCATGTAAACAACCTCATCTAAGAAAACAAAAATAGTACCTTTAGAAGAATCAGAACTTTAACATTGACAATGAAGACATTTAAATTGTATACAGTATCTGGAAACTGCAATCAAGAAATCAGAAGACTGAAATTTGAAAAGTAGCTATGGAAGGACTAGAAAAGATCCTCAAGTACTAAGATATGTCCCTAGAGATCAAGGCACTCATAATTATTGTGTATGAATGTCAAAGCTGGATAATGAAGAAAGCTGATTGAAAGGTAATTAATTTATTTGTTAGAGGAGATTTTTGCAAATACTATTGATTGTCAAAAGAACAAATAACTGGGTTCTGTATCCTCTAGAGAAACAAAAATGACTAAATGAAAGCTGTTGTACTTTGTACACGTCACGATAAGACAAGACTTCCTGAGAAAGATAGCAGTGTTTGGAAAGGTGTGAGCAACAGAAAAAAAAACCAGAAGACCAAAGAAGAGATGGATTCACTTAATAAAGGAAGGCACAGGCTTGAGTTTGGAAGAACTGAGCAGAACTGTTGACAGTAGAACATTGTGGAGGTCACTAATTCAGAGGGTCACTGTAAGTCGAAAGCAATCTAATCATCTGTACTGTTTTTCATAAGACAAAGCCAGCTAAGCAGCATGAATTTCTCCAAGTCTACTTTACTGCTTAAGCTGTCCATCTGGTGTATTTGCCAGTTTCCCCAGCATGGATATGTGTTGAGAAAGGTCTGGCATAATCAAAATCCTTCCCAGCAAAATTACTTTTGATTTTATAGGAGATGGATTAAACCATAAAAACAGCCATGCACCATATCCTGTTATTTATTTCCACCTTGGCTCTCACTCAAAACTGCTTATTAATCTATGGCCTGAAGATAGCAACACTTTAGGAAAAGCCCAAATATATTTAATACTATTTTTACCTTTGAATGGGCTTTTCAGCTAGCTTGAGGACCTATCTTATTTTGTGAGAACTAAATATCTATTGCTGGAAGAAAGAAAAGTGGTCCTTTGTACTAAATTCACTAAATGTAGTCTTGTAGAGACAGCCTCACAGTATGTTCAACATATTATACCTGCTATTTTATTCCTCTCTCTACATGGTGCTATCCATCATCTGAAAAGAGTTGTATGCAAAGTGCAATACTACATGTTACAACATCATCATGTTTTCTCATTCCATGCAAAACAAAAAGTGGCTTGCACAAAAGACTGCCCTAAGTCAGGGCATGTTTTTTCATTGTTTTATGCAGACCATATTCTGGTAGAAACCAAATCTAAAATAAAGGTTTGCCCTTTTACACCAACAGCAACCTGACTTTATTTGCTTGATTCAACTAGTATGAATAACATAATTTGAACAACGTTAATAAAAGTTTTTTTACTTGCTTTTGTTAGATTTTGATAGTTTCAGAAAGAAGCAGATGGATCTGTCCATTTCCCCCTCCATTTCTCAGTTTTGTTAAAGTTAAGTTTGATTCCTCATGAACTTTAAGACTATTCTTCTGTTCTTAAATGGGGCTCAACCTGATCTTAAACTGGGTTCATCCTGAACATTGAAAATTATTTAAAATTTTCTCATGGGAATGTATACATGCTTTGTGTGCAGTTCTCCTAATATTGATTTGGCTATGTAGCATATATATAATTTTAAGAGAATTTCATCAAGGACTGCCATAAGTACAAAGAGACTGTATAAACTATTTAATTATAATCATCCTGGCACCCTGGCACCAATTTTAAAAGTGTTTAAGGCAAAAACTGTCCCAATGCTGTCATACGGGGCAGAATTGTGGGGTTTAAATAGAGCCCCAATTCTGGAACAAATACAGTCCCGATTCCTAAGAAGTATTTTAGGAACTGATAGAAGAATTGGGCTTCCACTCCGTGTATAGCCATTTAGTATTTAAAACATTCTCATATTGGTTGAGGATCCAATCAATGGCCTCAAATAGGATTTCCAAATTATGCTTAACCGAACAGATAAAGTGGGATCATCCCAAGTCCTGGGTTAATCAACTCTGCGAAGTAATTTCTTATCATGGGTTTTCAGTTTAGTATTTGCTCTCAGTGGCCACTCAGGCCAAGGGAATTTTTAAACAGAGAGTCTTAGATATCAGTGCACAATCTGACTTGGAACTACTGGCCAAAAATGGTTCTTTAAGGTGGCTGGCTGCTAACAAAATTACATTTCAACCTGAAAAATATGTATTGATGTGCCTCCCTTATCCTTTAAGAAGGGCATATTGTAGAGCCAGATTCGAGCTGTTAGACTCCATGAATAGATATGTGTTTTCACCACTTACCATATCACGAAAGAACATGCATATGCGGTTCTCCAAATGTTGAAAATATCTCTCATATTTTATTAGATTGCCAGTTGTACACTGATATTAGATTTAAATACCTTGCATCCCTATTGGAAAAAACAACTTTTTGTGACTCTAATAACAAATGGTCCTATCTCCTTCTGGGTTCTAACATGCACATTGTATGTAAAACTGCCAAGTTTATAATTAAGGCATCAGCAAAAAAAATCGAATATGTCAATCAAATTGGGGTATCCTGCAAGGGAGATTAACTTATCTGATTATGGATATGCATGCACGTATTATTTTATTTATTTATTTATTTAAATTTATATTCCGTCCTACTCGCACAGGCGACTCAGGGCGGATCATAACCGGCATACAATAAACAGTTAAAAACTCTTTTAAAAAATTTAAAAGATTAAAAACCATTTAAAACAACCTCTTATTTCTTTAACTAAAGGAATAAGTGGAATAAGAGGGATAAGAGGGTAAGTGTAAGATGTTAAATAAGCCAGCGGGGAGGAGTCAGTGAACCAACATTACCCCACACCATTCCTGCCAGCCAAGTTTTCAGACCCTTCCTGAAAGCCAATAGCTCCGTCTGGAGGTGCAACTCCAAAGGCAGGCGGTTCCACAGAGCTGGAGTGAACATGGAGAAGGCCCTCTTTCTAGTGCCAGAGAGTCGAGCCTCTCTGGCAGATGGCACAACTAAGGCACAACAGTCTGCTCTGGTGGGACAGACAGATACCCTTGGGGAGATGCGGTCTCTCAAGTATCCCGGCCCACTACCATGTAGGGCTTTAAAGGCAATAACCAGCACCTTGAATTGTACCCAGAGGCAAACTGGTAACCAGTGCAGCTCCCAAAGCAATGGGGATGCACAAGAGTAACGCCCACATCCCAACACCACCCGGGCTGCTGCATTCTGGACCAGCTGCAGCCTCTGGATGGCCATCAAGGGCAGCCCCATGTAGAGCGCTTTGCAATAATCTAATCTGGAGGTGACCAGAGCATGGGTGATCATGACAAGGAGTCCCTGTCAAGCAGTGGGCGCAACTGGAGAATTACACGCAACTGTGCTTAATATTAATTGTATTAAGGCACCTTCTCCAGTTTACATTCTTTAAAAGTAGCTGTGGTATGTACATATTGTATTTTATTGTATTTTTACTGTATTTTAATTGTATTTTATTGCACTTCATTGCAATGTACAGATTTTAAACTCTTATGTTATGTTATTGATAAGGTCACAAGACTAATCAATTAATAAACATTCATTCATTCATTATATATATATGCAAAGTTTAGTATGAACATTATTTTCATAAATATTTTCACTTTTGTACATAGTTTAATCAGAGAACATCATTTGGAGAAGTGTAAATATCATAGGACTAGTAAATTTCAGTTGATTAATTGCTTTGAAAGTCCAAAATTAGGTATATTTGCATCAAAATGATACCTAAACCATTTTTTCTGCTATCCCTGCCCTCAGAGTAAGCAACTTCATTTTATAACCATTACGAGACTTCTCTTCTGAGTTGTCCTTTTTCTTCAGCATGACTGAAAAATAGCTTCTGCAGCTATAAAGAAATCACATGAATGATAAAGAAATTGCCCAGCTCTTTTTTAAACGCAAACAAAATAGGAATAATTTTTAAAAGGCTTCCATCATTTTGTGTCTGGTATCAAGAGACATTTGGAGTGTTCCCCAATGATTTTAGGGAATTTCCATACAGTTTGACATGTTAAGGTGAAAAATTTGCAAGGACAAGCTCACCATCTGTCATCAGTTGACACTGAGTCTGCTCAAAATTGGTCACTGGACCTCATGCATAACAAACACCATCCATTTCAGCATTGTTCATATTTTGACATGGCTGATGATCCTTTTAAAAAAGCTAAAGGAAAAAGAAAGCACACGTGCACCAAAGCAGAATTTCAGTACCGTACTGCCTCTGCTGCATATTATTAAACAAATCAAGAAAATAGTTTTTAAATTGGATATGAGCTGAAACACATGTACCAGAAATCAAAATAAAATATTGTTGATAACTGTTCATGAGGCTTTCATAAACTAGCCAAAAGATTTATGAGTTTCAGGTGCAACAACCATTGCATTCAAATTCAGAGAGTGCCCCAGACCTCTGTAGGACTGTAAAAATTGACTCATAGGGAGGATGTAGGGTTTAAAATATAACTGTGAGTTTTTAGAATAATTACATGAACATTCATGAAGTTCTCCCATCATAAGTTTAAGGCTACATATATGTTTTAGTCATAGCAGAGCAACTGGTAGTGTAAAACTGTTAGAAAACTAAATATTTTTTTATCTATCAGAAGGATTGACATCAGAGAGAAGTTATACAAAACTAAGTAACTATGGCAGACACAAAAATACATTTGTATACACTGAAATTGACATACAGTACTAAGAATGGATAGAATGCATCCACTGAATAGCAAAACACTGGGAACTGAATATTTGTAAATACTGCTTTCTACAGCAGCTGAAAATTCTTTGGTACCTTAATGACTGTGTGTTGTTGATCAATAAAAGACTGATTTGTTTGTATAGTTACCCCAATAACAGTATCATGTAATGCAGAGTATACATAAAAGGCAACTTGCTATTCTCAGATTGTCAAAAAATATTCAAGACGTGACACTGTAATACTATGTTGTTTATTTAAAAAGAGCCTCTTCAAAGTTAATTCAGTGTTTGTAGAAGAAATTGTGGTAGGGATAAGAGAGGAAAAATCAAAGAAGGGGGCAAGGGAGTCTGCTGTTTGGTATTTGGAAAGTAAAGAACTAATAAAACACATGCCCCTGTTTCCAAGCACTCCATTATTAGCAGATGGTCAGCCATTGTCAAAAACTCATTCACATCTAAGATTTTTTTTTTACGTTAATCTATCATTTTTCTGCTAATAAACAATGGTTTGCAATGACCTGGGGGGTCAATTCTTTCTTCAGTTCATACAAATAGGTTTGATGAGGAGGGGAATTACATATATAAGAAGAGCGAATAAATCCCTTAGGAGCTAGCTCTGCTTTCATCTGTGCATCTCACCATCTACATCACTTTTTCTGGCTTCTTTTCCTATATGTTTAATTTTACAAAGATATTTGGCTCAGCAGAAATCCCAGGCTTTGTAGCTCATTGATTTATATACACAACTTCCACCTATTTGGGTTTCATGTGTATGAAGGAGAATATGCAATGCCATACATTTAAGGGCGTGGGGTGGGATAAAACATGGAATAATTGGGATCTATTAATTTTGCTCAAATAGAAATTGAGTGACAAAACATTTGAGACATGTACCAATAACAAATACCAATAACAAATGGTATTTTGCCTTTAAAACATAATCTATTATAATTCTGCTCCTGATAGCACAACAAGGCACTCCACTTGTTCTCCACACATTAAGTGGTAGAAGAAATCTCATGTTTCTTATTGAAAAGCATGGATTGGCCCACATCTTGCAGTGCTTAACTGGTGCATGATAAGCCTGCTGTTATTTTTAATGTGTCTTTAAATTTGCCTTTTTGACTCCAAAGATTGGAAAGACCCTTTCTCATGAATTAGATTAACAGGCACAATCAGGATGCTTCCAGACAGAAAACTCCTACCCCAAGGTTCAGAAAGATACTATTCACCTACAGTAACTAGAAAATGTTTTAGCCTGGCTTCAGGATTGGATATGCCTGAGATGGTCTTGATCAATCAGTTGAATGATTAGGATGACTAGATTGGGGGGAAAACCCTACAAGGTTCCTGTACCTTTAATAATTGTGTAGAGGAGGAATTTCAATAGCTATAGATTGCATTAAAAGCTGTACTTGCTGAAATTTCCTCTTGGGAGTGCTAGGTTTTATAGCAGCTGTACAACAAAATGGGGCAGAATTTGGGCTTAGTGTTAAAGCAAGTCTCTCCAGAGTTCTCCATTTCAGCCCAGCTAATAAACGCTCAGATAAAAGGCTTAAGGAAAAAGAAGATACGTTTTACTTAACACAGTGCTCAAAAGTCTTCACAGGGTGGCATGAGGTCATTAGTAGTATTAGGAAGAAAGTAAAAGGAGTCTCTTTTCTCCAGCCACATGGCTAGGAAAGGATGCAGATACACATGGAAGTGTCTACCTTCTTTGAAGGCAAAGGAAGAGAGTGACCAAAACAAAGAAGGTCAATTGAGGTCAACAAGGCAGAGGGGAGAGGAATTAGAGAGCTTGTTAATGAGCTAGTGGAGATAATAACTTCCCTTAGGTCAGACAGAAGTCTTTCCTGTCACAGGGTTAGTGTGTTCATGTTTACTTCTAGTAGTTTATACTACAGTCTGGGTTGCCCTTTATACGTAACACTGAGCAAATATAAAGAGTACAAGAACCCTATTCTCTTTTTATCTGGTCACTCAAGCATAAAAGGAATGTGTTTCTGTTAGTTCTGATGGTCCATTCATAAGCTTTTCACACCATCAACTATGGTATCCTTCTGGGTCACCTCTCTGTGACTGGACTTGGCAGTGCTGTTTTACAGTGGTTCCAGTTGATCCTGAAGGGTGAACTTAGAAAGTGATGCTGGGGCGAGTCTTGCTCAAAAGCTTAAGCTTTGTCCTATGAGGTCTCTTGGGGTTCCTGCTTATCCCCCATGCTATTTGACCTATACATTAATCTGCTGAGAGAGATGGGTGTTGCAGAAGGTTAACAGCATGCTGACTGTTGAATGGATCACTGTTTTCCCACCAAAGAGAAGAGCGTGCAAGAGACACAATGTACTTTGACTTAAGAGGGTGCCTTTTAGAGCTTTGCCTTACCTGGCAAAATGCCTTGGTGGGTCCTGCAACCTACATTTTGTTCAGAATGTTGCAACCAACACCTTATGACCCGAAGGCATACCATGGTGTGGCCCATCTCACTTTCGAAAGGGAGGCAGGGGAGGGGAAGGGAGGGGGGAAAGCTGAAATAAAGAGAGATAATGAAAATAAAGTGGTGATTTGCACAAGTGGAAATTTGTGTGATATGATATTACAGATGGTTCATCCTAGACAGACGTTTTCTTTGTAGTAGTGAAAGCTATGATTTAAAAGTTGTCTACAGTATCATTGCATAAGAAGCAACAGCCTAATGGACCTAGTAACTGTAAAAAATTAACAATTAATGTAAAATATAATAGTGTTAAGTAGATATTTATTTATTATATTTATACCCTGTGAGCTCTTGATGGTCTTCCTGAATTTGAGATCCTAATATTCAGGCTACCATACCTGAATATTAACCTTGGCATTGCACTTTCTCCATGTCTGAAGAAGAACATTAGACACCCCTGAAGCCATGAGAATAGCTAGATAAAACAATCCTGTTACTTCTGTAACATGTCTTTGGGGTTGTTGAAGGTGGGAGAATCAGTGTTCTGATGTCATCATGGTAGACAGGATACTTCACAAAGGCAATTCACATTTTACAATGCGCAATATGAATCTCAACATGTAGACAATATGAGTTTCAGTGCTCTCCACCAGAATCACATTTTTACAGATTTGCACTGACAATTTGGAATTGAATAGCTGTATGCTTTTAAGATACTTCCCAGTTCCTTTATTTCATTTCAAAAGCACTATTTGTTTATTTAAAAGTAAATTTTCGCAAAAATTAAAGGCAAAATAATCTCAGCAAATGTTTAACAGCTTTCAGACAAACAATGTCCGATCATTCTCTGAGCAGGGAGGATGAACTGGTTTGTTTGTTTGTTTGTTTGTTTGTTTGTTTTTTTGAAAATGCAAAGCAGGTAAATCAGTTGTACTTGCCACCTGTGATAATTACACATATTCGCACATGTACAAGTTTATTTTGATGCATATGCTCGACTTACTCTCTGGGTCTTGATTATTTTCAAAGGGTTATTTCTTGCTTCTAGTTGTTCTGTCAGAAAGCTCTCATTAATATTCGTTAGCCTGACATTCAGGAGAAAAACTTCAGACAAAATACTGCTCCTTATAAGAAAGAAGTGATTAAGATGACAATTCCAGAAGATCTCAGAGCACTGCTGGGCCACTGAAAATCCTGCCAAATTATACTTTTCACAGATTTTTCTTGTTTGTAGCTGTGACCTAGGCAGGGAGGTTGTACACTCTTCCTCTGAAAATAAGTGACCAATGTTCAGAACATAACAAGCCTTCTCTCTGAAAGAAGCTTATTTCTTTTTCATCATTCAAGTTATTGCTGTCTGCCTTTGAAGAACAAAAATGGGCTCCCTGTGAATGTCTTCCACAAAGTTTATGATTATATGACCCTTAGTGGGAACACTATTGTCTGAAGTACACTGTGGTTTGCTCAGCACACCAAACAATAGTGCCTGCATGTCCTCATTTCTCTGTTTCTGACATTCAAAGGATTTTTGAAGAGCTAGTGTGTTGTAGTGTTTAGACCAGAGCTCAGGAAGTTACTTTCAAGAAGATTGAATTATAGTGACATGCTGAATACATCGGTAACTGGGAAGTATTAGGGTGAAGATCTGGGTCCCAAAACATCGTACTTCCACTTCTTGGTTATGAATAGCTTTAATGTGTCGTTACAATCTTTCTTTTAAAAAAGTAACCTTCTAAACTCTGGATTAGAGTGTCAGACTGGGATTTTGGAAATCCAGGTTCTACTCTATGCTGAGCCATAAAACTCTGTTACATGATCCAGACTACTTGCTTTCTCTCTGCCTGCCTCACAAAGTTAGTGTTAAATCCAAAGTGGGAAGAAATAGGGTTATGTAGGCCACCATTGTGGGTGGTATTCCAGGGTATCCATGTAATAAATAAACAAGGCTTTCAAAATGCAGTAACAAATCCTCTGTATTTTCAAGAATAGCTGTAGTAACAAGAGATCTCTGCTTGCAACTTTTACTTTTTCTGACCACAACTTTCAGATTGTAGCTTCTCCTTGTTCTACAAAAAACAATGCAGAACACCAACAAATGTTTGCCATAGAAATATGTGTTAGGAAAACATTCACATTCACTTTCCTAGGAAAGAGATCATCAATGTATGCAAATGGCATCAATACCACTAGGACCCCAGCCTGCAAGTGAAAAGACTCTTCTGCACAATGATAAACAACATGACCTTGTATAAGAACAACCCTTACGGGCTCCTCCTCCCACAAAAGCTTCCAGAAGCCAGGATACATATCAATGAATATCAATGAAAAGTTGTTGTCATTCTACAACCTACCAGTGGGATTACAGGAAAGGGGGTCAACAGCCATTAAGCAAATATGTCATGGATAAAGCAGGTGGATTAATGATTCTATGACCCTTTGTGGTAAGATTGTCTTTCCACTAACAGGTGAAGACTTCTTTGAGATGTCTTTCTATCAAAGGATTGTTTTTTAAACGGGGGAATTGGTTGTATTTTCTTGTTTTTAAATGTGTTTTATAAATTATTTTACATGGCATTTGTTTAATTCTTTTTTTAACGTTGTAAAATTTGTTTTTAACTTTTATATTGGCTTTTTGATCAATGTAAGCCAGGGATTCTCAGCTTGCGGCCCACAGACTATATGCACTCCATTTCATGTGGCTCCCCACTGCCTCCACCACACCAGGAAGTGCCATGTGATGGAGGAAGGGCAAAATGGCTATCCTGCCCCTGAAGCTGTCTGAGGGAGTGTGTCCTGGGCCCCAGCTTAAAAAGATTGAGAACTCCTGATGTAAGCTATCCTGAGTCTTATTTATCAGAGGAAGGTGAGGCAAACATTGTTAAATAGATAAGCAGTATATAAGACTATTGCCTGAAATATGCAAAGGTCTGCTGGTGTTGTGTTTTTCTTCACTGTTTGGCATGCATAATTGCTCCTTGTGACACAAAGGGGCAGTTGTGGGAGGATCAGTGGTTATGGGATGATATAAATTCCCTTCAACTGAGTTGCTGTTTTCTCTCTTCTTCTAGATAATTTTTCCGTCTTTAAAAACATGCTTGTCAAAAGTAGTGCTGTACCAAGTAAGTGCTATTTCACTTTTGAAAAAATTAAAAAAAAATAAAAATTAAAGGAAGAGGTGTTCCCAGTGGAAATTTTTAAAAGAAGACACACAAATTCAATTTGAATTGATCTCAGCAAAGATGGAATAAATTGCTGATCTTAGCATAGATGGCTCTTTTTACAGCTTTCTGTGGACTCCTGCAATATGATCATTGGTTGTATCGGTGTGGATGGCTACAGCAATTTCACCGGCGACATCAGCAGGGGCCCAGTTTGAAAAACGTCAAAATATTCCAGTTTCCCATATTGTGTAGTCACATTCTGGGAAGGAAGTAGCCAGCTAAATCAGAGCTCACTCTGTATGAGAAAGGAGGTATAGTATGTGAAACTTGTAAGGAACAGGGTAGCCAAAAGAATAGTTGCTGTCCAGCTTCAGGATGAATCACCCTCCCACCTAGGGGATATCCAGAACACGATTGAATTTGTTTATTCATTTAATAAATATATGTTTGAATTCCATCTGTGTGAGATGTATATACCTTTTGCAAAAGGCAAGGAAGAACACTTTGTCGTCATGGATGGTAGAATGTATGTGTGCACCTCTCAACATTTGTGGAGAGAGAAAGATATAACTTCCTTTCCCTGGTTTAGTTGCATCCCCTTAGCCCAGGGGTTCTCAACCTAAGGCCTATGGTCCAGATCCAGCCCACTGTACAATTTCATGTGGCCCCCAACCCTACAAGGGCATTTGAGAAACAAAATGGTCATCCCCTTTGAAGCTGTTGGGATAAAATGGCCACCCCCATCATGGCAGGCAAAGGAAAATGGCCATCTGGCCCTCAAAGCTGACTGAGAGAGTGTGACCTAGCTTGAAAAGGTTGGGAACCCCTGCCTTAGCCTTTGCATCCCCAGCTATAGCAGCGAGGGTTAGACTTCTTGTGGGTATCGCTGCCCAATGAATAGGTTGCATGGGGTACAAGCAGTGATGGGATGTTACCAGTTCGGACTGGTTCGCCTAAACCGGTAGCACCCCATCAGGAGGGGTTGCGGGGGTGGTGGTAAACCCCCAGGTAACCGGTTCGGTAGCCTCTCCAGCCCCCTCTAGAAATGTATTTCTGGACAGCCAAAATGGCTGCCCGGAACTGTGCATGCGTCAAACCTCCATTTGATGCATGTGCAGTTCTATTTTTTAGTGCACATGCATCAAATAGAGGTTTGACGCATGTCAATGTATGCATTTAGTTTTTGCTCCGACCACGACATAATGACGTCATGACATCGGCTACGCCCATGACGTCCATGCTGTCACGGTGGGGTAGCGGAAATTTTGGCAACCCACCACTGGGTACAAGTGGCAATTGCTGGTATGGTTTCCTTCAAAGTAAATGTCAGGCATAAAGGTGTTTCAGAGTAGGAACTTGAGAAGGAGAGCTTCACACTTTTCTACTATTTTCCCATGTGATTGTTCCCAGTTGAGTGGTAGGAGTGTAGTTCCTATCTCCATTGAAAGCAAAACTTCCATTAATGTGAATAGAAACCCATGGAAGCTTTCCTTGCAATGGAAAGACCAGGTGTAAGCCTCCTGAACTGAATGGGGAACCCTACAAGAGGACAAGAGTTAAAGCTCTCAGGGCTAAAGCTGGAATACAGTTCCCAGAATCCCAGTAACTGTGACCAGAGTAATTTTTCTAAGCTCTAGGTGGGAAGCAGCAGTCTAAATGACAGTGGAAGGTAATGTTCTCCTCAAAATTCACCCTCATGCATTTGCTATTTAATTTAATTATTTAATTTTTAAAAGACATTCACATAATTGCTAATAGCATCAATTTGGGTCTGAGACAAGACATCTACAGAAACAGAAGAAATAGTCCCTTGTTCTCCTGTTGAAAAGAAAAAGATGACATGTCCCCAAATTCTGTCCTAGGACCTTTGTTCAACATCTTAGTAAATTATTTGGATGAAGGAGTAGAAGGGCGATCATGAATATGCAGATAACACCAAACAGGAAAGAATAGCTAGTATCTCAACACATACAGAGAAACACACACCCAGAATTGGATCAAGACTTAAGATAACTTGAACAGAGTCAAACACAAATCTTAACAAACAAGAGAATTTTTAACAGGGATAAATGTAAAATTGAGGTAAGAAATAATGTATATGTATAGGATGGTAGCACTTGGCTTCACAGAATTGAGTGTGAAAAGGGTTTAGAGGTCAACCTGAGTGATGCATTCTTGGCAGTACAATTCTAGAAGGATGTTGACAAGCTGGAACATATCCAGAGAACTCAGGTGTATTTAGGAACAATCCTAACCCAGCACAGCAGATGTAACTCAGAAGAAGGTTGTCTTGTAACACAAACACATTAGGATAGGGAGATATCAGGCACAAACACTTCCCTTTGGGAGAAAATGAGAAGTTTAGGTCTTGTAGACCTAGAATTTTCACTTGAAATCAGTTTCAATGTTTAATGGCAAACTTTTGGTATGTTACAATGCAGTGGCGATAAATCTCTTCAAGGTCATACCTGCAAATTGACAAAAACAGCAGGCTATTAATATAAATCCAGTCACTCATGTCAGAGTCAAGTTACATATAAATCTTCCCAGATAAGCACAAACATTACCGGTTCTACAGAGCGCTTGTCAAACATTCTTGCCCAAACATATCAAAGGTTATTTCTCTGTCCTCCAAGTAGCGGTTTGTGAAATCATGCACTGTTTTGATAATGGATTGATATTTTTTTCTTCTTTCTGTAGAACATGGTGGTTCTAGAGGAATCTATTTCAGAATGACCACTATCACATCACCAAAAAAGGATGATTTTGCAACAGCCAGAAAAAGAGAGAGAAGACCACAACGGAGGGCAGTCATGATTGCAGAATTTGCAAACGCTAATTTCTATGCATTGAGGCAAATCTAGAAATAATTGTCACAATTAAGTACAAATATAATGCTTCTTTCTATGAGAGGTGGCCTCTTATTTCTGCTCAGTCTTCAGTTCAGACTCTAGTGTTGGTTGATAATTTCAAGACCCTTCTTCTAATTTCCCTTGTTAGTTTGTTTTTTACAGCCCCAAGACAACAAGATGTACTAAATTGCTGTTGTGATACTGACTGAGACATATGTGTATAAAGTCAAAAGGCACAGGGAACACATGCCTTATTTTGAGATGACTGGAACTCTTGGAAGTGTGTTCCCCATACTTATTATTCTTAAACAAAAGTGAGCCAATCCAATTGCAGCTGGACTCATTAGAGTCATTTCCAAAGTTCTCTGAGAAGGAAGCAGGAAGGTTACGAAGGCAGTGTGTTGCTGCCAGATATCTGCTCCTGTTCCTACCCCACCAAAGAACCAGTAGAATTATTTAAAAGCCTTGTTATCACTGTGTTAACCCTCCTCTTTCAGCTTCAGACTCAAGATCTTCAACTTTTACCTTGTGTGAACAAGGTTCTTCAGAAGTTATATCTAAGAAGGGATATGGTAGTGATGGTGAACTTTTTACAGACTGAGTGCCCAAACAGAGGGGGAGGGCAAGCTCTGTGTTGGGGGAGGGAGGGAGTGCTCCCATTGGGCTGTTGGGCAGAGGAGCGGGGTGAATTCTGTGCTGTGGCGATGGCGCATGTGCCCACAGAGAGGGCTGTGAGTGCCACCTCTGGCACGCATGCCAGAGATTCATCACCACTAGGATATGGAATCTAGTAATTCAAAACCTGAAGGTAAATACTCCTGTAGTCTCTGTGGTCAAGGAAATTGGTAAAAATGAACATGATGAAAGACAATACTCAGTTTCACTAACACATTAACCCACTGCTTGCTTCCGTTTCATAATCAAACAGAAGTGATACATCATCCATCCCAATTGCCAAGTTCCACAATCACCATCACACAATTTCATACTCACCTTCTCACAATAATTTATTAGTGTTAAATTATAGCACACGGAGAGGATATTCACATGATAAATTGCACATATAAAGATTATTTTAATGCAAATGCATTAATCATACCTTTCTAATGTTAATCATTCTCTGTCCTTGGGCAGTTTTCATTCAAAAGCTTTTAGAAGCCTAACCACAGCCTATCCTCAAAACCTGATTCCTGAAAATTGTAGGTGAAGACAGATAAATCCTGGAGTCTAGTGGAAATGGTTACAATTGCAGCACACGTTTGTTCTGAAGCTAAATTCTTTACTACATGGCCGCCTTCTTGTCAGAAACATTTCTTCCATGCTGTCTTCGCCTAGGGGGCAAAAATGATATATTTACGTGGGGAGCTCTGGAATGAAATCTCCCAATGTTTTTGTTTTAACGTTGCTGTACATGGAGTGTTATTTCACTCTTTCTTTCCTGCTGCTTCCTAATCTAAACTGCTTCCTACCTCAGCTTTCTGACTGCAGGCATTTGAATTATTTCCCCTGGAAGTCTAATAGCAGCTACCTGGTTTGGGGATATTTTGGACTTGGAAAACAGAGATGGGTTTATGTATCCTCTCCATCAGTTTTGTGGCTTAGATAGAAAGCAGGGCTCTTCATACACCAGCTACATATTGAAAAATGCAAATAGGATACTGTATCCAGTAATGGAGGTTGACCTTTCAGTTCATGCAGGGATGGGCAGCTTAAGCAGGCTGAAGGACTACTTTTCTGCTCCTGGGATACTACAGGACATTGATGGCTAACCTGATACTCCAGGTGTTTCTTGCAATTCAGTTCCCAGAAGCCCTAATCAGCAGGTGTGGTGACTTGGGCTTCTGATAACACAGCTATACAAAAAAATTTTTTTTCCTGGCATGAGCTTTTGCAGTTGTTTTATACTAATTTCAGGCTGCTGATTACAAATATGATCTCAGATTTGCTCTATCACATCACATTTTTATGCTATTGGCCAACCCAATTGTCATTCCTGACTGCATGTTGGTGCGAGTCAGTTATAGAATTATAGTGATAAAATTAGTGATTATAATGTGATGTTATGTAGATAACATTATTTGTGTATATATTTTTAGTGCTGTTTGTGATATAACAATGAACACAATATCGGAAAGAAGAAATGCCGTAATGACGCAGATATCTTCTGTGACATCTGTGGAAGCTTCACCTTATGGGATCAAAGGTGCAACATCACTACCTTTGTCAAGAGGGTGTATCTTGCCTACTTTAAAGTACCACTGGGAGACCAAGACAAACGTTGGGCTCCTCATACAGTGTGCAAAACCTGTGTCAAAACATTGCAGTCATGGTCTAAAGGAATGAATTCTAAGCTGAAGTTTGGTGTGCCGATGGTTTGGAGAGAACCAAGGAACCATGTGGATGACTGCTACTTTTGCCTTGTCAATGTCAAAGGTTTCAATAAAAAGAACAGACACCACATACAATACCCCGATATCCCATCTGCCAAACAACCAGTTGGACACTGTGAGGAAATACCTGTGCCTGTATATACAGAGCTACCAGACATTGATGCTGAATCCCACAGTTCATCTGGTTCTACTACACATGATGAGGATAATGATGGTCCAACCTATACACCATCTGATGCAGATTCTGTTAGTCTGTTTAGTCAACCTGAATTAAATGATCTGGTAAGAGATTTGCATTTGCCAAAGCAGTCTACAGAATTGTTGGCTTCAGGCTGAAAGAGAAAGCACTACTCAGACCTGGCACTAGTGTCTCTTTTTATCATAACAGAGAAGCAGCACTGTGAAAGTACTTCCAATCTGATAGTCCACTTGTTTATTGTAATGATGTTAAAGGGCTTCTTCTCCATATGGGACTGCCCACATATGATTCCAGTGATGGAGACTTTTTATCGACAGTAGTAAAAGGAGTTTAAAATGTGTGTTATTGCACAGCAGAAATATATTTGGTTCAATCCCAATAGGACACTCCATACAAATGAAAGTAGAGTATGGCAATATAAAGACAATTCTGGATAGGTTGGATTACACACATCATGGATGGGTGATCTGTGTTGATTTGAAAATGGTAAATGTTTTGCTGGGCCAGCAAGGAGGTTATACCAAGTACCCCTGCTTCCTTTGCAATTGGGACACTAGAGCTACAGTAAAACGCTGGGTGGAAAAGACAGGGCCACCAAGAATCAGTTTGATGCCTGGTGACAAGAACATTATGAATGAGCCTCTGATTGATAGGAATAAAATTGTATTACCTCCACTGCACATAAAACTTGGGTTAATGAAGCAATTCATCAAAGCCCTGAATCACACTGGAAACTGCTTCAGCTATATATGTACAACCTTTCCAGGTCTCAACATGGAGAAGAAAAAGGCAGGAATATTTGATGGCACTCAAATTAGAACTTTCATCAGGGATCCACACTTTCTTCCAACAATGACGGCGGCAGAGGGTAGAGCTTGGAATGCATTCACTGATGTTGTTCGGAATTTCCTTGGCAACAAGAAAGTGGACAATTATTGAGAGATTGTGGAGGAGCTGCTCTTGAGTTTCCAAGCACTTGGATGTAGAATGAGCATCAAGATTCACTATTTACATAGTCACATGGCCAACTTTCCAGAGAACTTGGGTGACATGAATGAAGAGCACGGTGAACGTTTTCATCAAGACATTAAAGTAATGGAAGAATGTTACCAAGTCCGATAGAACACCAACATGATGGCAGATTACTGTTGGTCCTTGATGAGAGACATTACACACATTGAACATCGCAGAATATCCAAGAAAAGGTCGTTCATGGCGATGTAAGGTTGATATCATCAATTTATCTTTTTGTACATATTTTCATATCTTAAAGTTTCAATTCTTACATGTTAATATGCTTTCACTCTCAACTTTGTGCTTCAGTTCATAATTATATATGTTTGTTCAATAAAGTATTGCATATTGGATGTTATTTTATTAGGTCCGTATGTCTGTTTAGCTCGATGAATATGATGATAAATTCGCTGTTTGTAGGTATATTGCAATATTTGAGATCTCAAAAAACTGATTTGCTAGAAAAAAATGGATGCCATATTCGGAATCAGCACCTCAAAATTACCTTAGAATCATTAGAGTACCTCATGCCAGAAAAAAATGTGTTGACCAGTGTAATTAAAGTTCAAGAACAGCTAGAGTACCAAGGTTTGCCACCAGGGCTTAGGTGCTGAATAGATCACAAAAGTGTGGACAGCTAAAAGGAAGAGAAGAAGACCCAGAAGTAGCTAGAAGTCTACTTTGGTTTATTAAAAATTATTTGTTTGTTGGGTAGAGCATATGTGTTAAGAATTACAATATATCTTACAAATTCTTGAAATGCTTCATGAAAGCCTCATGAAAGATTTGGGGTATGGTAATTTCCCATTTTGGGTGAGCAATTTTTGGGGTTGTGTGAGAGGTAGGAAGCTTTGATTAGGTGAAAGCCACAAAATACCGAGGAGAAGTAGTAGGCAGCTACAGGGCTGCCTTTCTCTCATACATGATCTAGTAGGTTGTTGTTGTTATTATTGTTTAATTGCACAGTTGGTTCTCACCCTTTGTGACCCTATGGACCATTGCCCACCAGGCACCTCTAGTAGGATGAGGTAGTAAAATCCCAATTCTGGAACAAGCAGCCATTTCATTTCTGAACCTATCCTGTCTACTGGAGACTTAAATTTGATGGCTTACCTCCTATTTTTTCTGGATGAAGAAAAGGAATCATAACAGAAGAGTTACTTCAAAGAAGGACTACATGTCCACCCACAGTAATTTACAGCCACAATTCAGCTAGCCCTCACCCCCAATGTGACAGTGAATAGCAGATAGAGGCAATCCTTATTCAGTCTGTTATTGAATTAGAAATAACAGTGCTTCTCTTAATACATCATTCACCCTCCCAGTTGGAAAGGTGTATGGCAGTGATGGTGAACCTTGGCACTCCATCTGTTCTTGAACTTAAATTCACCAGAAGCTCTGATCAGCAGGAGTGTTGACTTGGGTTTCTGGTAATTGAAATGCAAGAACACCTGGAGTGCCAACGTTCACCATCACTGATGTATGGTATACAGGAGAATCAAGTCCATCTGCATACATTTTTTTAGCCATTTGGATATCACGTCATTCACTGGCTAGGTTTTGATATTATGAAATAAGCAAAATCTTTAATAATTAAAGCAACTGGGGACTGCAGTGATTCAGTAGTTAAGATGCTGAACTTGATGACGGGAAGGTTGGCAGGTCAGCAGTTTGAGACCCAAGTACTGCACAATGGAGAGAGCTCCTATCTCTATCCCAGTTCCCGCCAACCTAACCATTTGAAAGCAAGAAATTGCAAGTGGATAAATAGGTATTACTTAGGTGGAAAGGTAAATAGATATTCTGTACACTCTGGTTTCCAGTCATGCCTGCCACACATCCACAGAAACATCTGCAAATGCAGACAACGCTGGCTCTTTGGCTATAAACAGAGATGAGTACTCTGGCTTTCGAGCAAGCACAACTTTTACCTTTATCTAATAATTACAGCATCTAGTCTTAGTGATACTCCCTTGCCCTGCCCTATCTATCTTTTTTTAAAGGAATTGACAATAGAAGTCTACAAAGAATGCTTTGGTAGCTATCAAAGGGTATAGAAGATGTTACTTCATGACAGTCTGTCAAAACATGGTTTACACACATACACACGCCACACTGTTTTATTCTTAAAACTGCTTACAATTGAGTGAGACTTCCTTGGAACATTATCAAATTTGATACACATGTTGCTATATGATTTTATATATTATATTACAACTTTCCTGCCAATTTTCTTTAGCAAAACAGAAAATAACCAGGTACAGTGTTTTTTGTTTTGTTTTGTTTTTGTTTTCTGACATGCAGGTCAAAGGTTGATCAGAGACCAGAATGGGCTTTCTCAGCAACTTTGACATTGAAAGTGAGTCATTTAGAGCTAATCTGAATAATCTATTGTTGCTAATGGCTGTGTGAAGCTGTATTGTTGTGCTTGCTTGTCTGTCATCTTGCTTGACCACACCCTTCTCCCTTTGACCCCCTGAATTTGGTGTATAAGAACCATGCCTGTAAGTTTCACTCTTTAACTGAAGAAGTGGACTTGATCAACGAAAGCTAACAATAAAAAAATAGCAGTTAGTCTTTAAAATGCTACAGTGTTTTTAATTATATTTTGATTTTATTTTGTTTTCTGATATTCCTTGGAACAGCTGCTTATTGTGCAATATGGATAACATGAAATCTGAAGATTGGTTCCTGGCAAAGAATGTATTCACTGCATGCAGCTAAATTTTGCATTTTGTGCACTGGTTATTCTACCTTACTCTTTCACTCTCTCTCTTTTTTGTAACCACATAAAATAACAAATGTATCAGTGGCTCAGCTGTAACCAGGTGTCTTAAGTGACAGCCCAGCAGGCCCAGCAGTCTTTATTTGTCAATGAAAGTTAATGGCACAAATAGAGGCTTTTCACTCTCACTACCACCTTCTGTAGAAAAAAACTCTAGGTTGCTACTTAATATGCAGTCCTATTAATTCTAGAGGGTCTGAGAGAGAGAGGCCTGAGTGGGGGAAATTAATGACCTCACTCTCAGAGTTTCCTAAAAGGTGAACTAAAAATCCCATGAAAGGTATCAGGTTTATTCAATATTTTCATTGAAATCTCATACACAGAATTGTTGTCAAGATGAACAGCTCTGATCAAATTTAATTCCCAGCCTTTTCTCATTTAATTTGCTCAGTGGTGTAGCATGGGTTTCAGCCACCCGGGGTGTACGCCAGCTCTGGTGGAGGGTCCTGATGCCCGTCCCCACAGCAGCCTCTTCACCCCAGCCACTAGGAAGTCTGGGGGCAGTGGTGAAGTCCTCTTGTGAAATTTTACCTCCCCAAAAAGTGCCGCCCAGAGCGGGGTGTGTGTGTGCCCACACTAAGCCACTGAATTTGCCTTTAGTACAACCTGGCATTCACCCAACTGTTGCATCTTTCCTTGATTTCTCATTCTTTGATAATAATAAAAAAAAGGAGGGAGAAGGGGGAGATCTTGTCTGTTATACAAAGCCAACAGTTTCCTTAAAACAAAAGCAGGTGGATAGCTACATAAATGGAGGCAGCAATCCTGCACCTATTTGCAACGCACTCAAACAACTATGGTTGCAATCATGTGCCAGATAACAAAGCAATAACTAGGGTTGAAGCAAACCTGATCCTGCTGACAGGCTTATGACCAAAAAGAGGCTTTAGAGCATTGCTAGTGACACAACCACTATGGTGGCTTAGTGGTTAAGATGCTGAACTTGACTGGGAGGTCAGCAGGTCAGCAGTTCAAGATTCGAGTGCTGCACAATGGATTGAGATCCCGTCTCTGTCCCAGCTCCTGCCAACCTAGCAGTTTGAAAGCAAGAAATTGCAAGTAGATAAATAGGTACCATGTTGGTGGGAAGGTAAACAGTGTCCCATGCACTCCAGTGTCTACTCATGTCTGCCACATGTCCACAGAAATGCCTGCAAACACAGACAGCACTGGCTCTTTGGCTACAAACAGAGATGAGCACTGAACCCTAGAGTCAGATATGTCTGGCTTTCGAGCAAGGACAACCTTTATGTAGTAACACAAGTGAATGTGAAGCAAAGTGTCTGTCACGTGCCAGAGTGAATTCACAAAGTGTTTTGAAACTCATTTTTTAAAAAATTGTGGGGTTGACACACTAGCTAGGTAGAAGCTCGTTCTTATTCTCTCTCTCTTTCTCTTTCACTCCATCTCTGCCAGGTTGTTAGTGAATTTCCTGAACTGGAGTTCTCATATAGGCTTAAGTCAACACAATACGTTTTCTTCTATCTTTTCTCACTGAAGAATTTTCATTTTAATATAAACTTTTTTGTTCATATGAGCTTGGTCACAGCAAGAGGCAACAAATTTTCGTATCCTCTTTCCTCATCTTATTCTTCTGCCAGTGCTATGCTAATCATAATCATAATCTGTCAGGAAATAGACCCTATTTCCTAATGTCTCCCAAGGCTTGAAATTGCTATTTTATGAATAGGCCTCATAGAAATCCATATTTCCCTCTGTGTGCCTTACAAGACTGCCACGATGATTTGTTGATATTTCAGTGTTCCTCTGTTGTTATCTTTCTAGCCGTGTTGTGTCTTTGCATAAAGGTAAACAACCATTGTTGTGAGAAATTTTTCTCTCTTGCTTGCTGATACTTGATTGGCTAAGCTGTCCCACCTGATGGCAGATTCTCCATTTTGCAGAGAAGTGAGAGTTAGTACGTGTCTGGATTTTCAATGGCTTAAGACCCTGGACTGTTTGCTGGTATGGGATTACTCTTCTTCTTTTTACTATGATTACCTAAAAGATCCTGGACTGTTTACTGGACTGATCTTATGGATATAACCTTTTGACTTCTGCTTTTCCATGAACTTTCCTACATGAACCTGATGGAATAAAACAGCTGTTTCTCTTTGAAGATTGTTGTTTTTCTTATCACACACACATGAAGCTTAGCTTGCTACGTTACCAGAAGCCTCCTTTGTTTTGCTCTATGTTCAAAGGCCTTACTGCCTGAGCATAGTAAGAGTTCCTTTTAACCTCCCTGGTTCTCCCAGAAGTGGTGATGCAAGGGTTAAGTTCCAGTGCAGAGCAAGAGGCTCGGGAACGGTAAGGAGGTGCCCTTGTGAATTGGGACGACCGGGTGCATGAGATGGTGGCCAGCTGATGTGGGATCTTTTCCCTGCCTTTGATGTTGTTTTGGCCTTTCGGAGACGTGCCCTGAAGAAGCGGCGATCTCAAGTTTTTCTCCTGTGTGTGTGAGAGAAAGCCTTCGGCTGAAACCAAAAGTATTTTGCTGGCAGCAGCCAGTGATTCTCCTGGATTATTTACATAGCTGTGGTTCAGAAGGAATTCCCTGAGCTGGAGGGATGCTCAACGTTCCTGTGTCCGGCCCATGAAGTGGCCCTTGAAGCTGTCTTGCGTTCCAGGAAGGAGGAAATCGTGTTCTGGCCCTGCAGAATGGCAGGTAAGCTAATGCCCCTGCAGTTCCCCAGCTTAGACCCCAAGATGTTGGTCCACCCAGATGCTACCTGGTGTTTTGGAAGAGAGGGGATGAAGCAGGATGGGGACTGTCAGGCTGTTGGCCCCCAGATGGCGTGGTCAGGATGGCCCGTGGGGGGTGAAGATTGTCCAGATGTTGGTGGTGCAGAGTGTGGAAGGGCCCCACCTGTACCCAGTGTTTCAGAGGAGCCTACTTTGGCCCAGGTGCTGTCCCAGCTCTCTCAGATTTTGGCCTTGCAGCTTGAAGAAGCTAGAAGGCAGGCTGAATGTTCTTATGAGGTGCCTGTGTGTGTTGGTGATGCTATAGATTACAGTGACCCATCTAGGGAAGACCCAGAGAGATGGTCATCTTTGTCCAGGCAGCCTGAAACTCTTGCTGAGTTGGCCCAAGATACAGATACCCTTGTTGCTTTGAAGAGTAAAGCAGGAGCTGTGGGTTATAGAAGGCCACAAAGAGATGACAGAAGGCCTGTTTTGTCAGAAAGAAGGGATGAAAGGCCTACTTCCAAGGCATCCCCTGTCTCACAGCCCACCAGAGACTTTGTTTGCTTCAATTGTGGGAAGAAAGGCCACACTTCCAGAGATTGTAAGTTACCTAAGAAGCCTTTTACTTCTAAGTTTGTTCCTAGTGGTGCTAGGCCTAAAGAGAAAACAGAATCTCCACCTGCTGCTCAGGCTAAAATGGTTCAACATTCCAAAAAGCCCCAGCAGGAAAGGCCAACCACATCTGCTGAAGTGTCTCTGCCAGTTAAAAGTTCTCAAGTCATGAGTCATCAAGACCCTGTTGCTGATTTGGTCAAAGATGTGACCCAAGATGGTACCTGGTCTCTATGTGTTCAGACTCCAAGTGAAAGGGTAGACCATATAATTACCCCAGCAGAATTCCTAAGCAAGGAAGACTTGGTTTGGATGAGAGATTATAAAACTAG